>JARHVA010002324.1:730000-1195000 GCA_037957365.1 Torreya grandis
CTACAAAAAAACATAAACTTAAAACCAAAATAGGAAAATAATAAATTAATAAAAAATGCTACATGCTTCTAATCAACACCCTTTCTCATTTTTACACAAAAACTAATAGAGATTATTAATAGTAAGGCTTAAGTCTACAACCATTTACACATCCTCATACATTAGTTCCTTAAATATATTTTAAGAAAAATTTTCCTTACTTTGATACATCATGAATGATGTAAGTTCCCTTCCATATAATTTTAAAATTTCCTAAAAATTCTCTAAATCTACTATCATATGTTATGACCACTTATTTTGGAAATAATTATTTAGAATACATGATGTAATCATACCACACTTTATAAATTATTTTGTTAAAATATTATGTCCATTATACCCTTTTAATTTTTATTATATTATTTTTAAATATATCAATCATGCTTAAACATAATCTTAATCTCCTAATCATTACAATGCATAGACTAGGAACTAGGAATTGTGTATTCTATGGGAAATATTACTTCAAGTCCATAGACCAACTGAAATGATATGAACTTCTCACACACTTTTAATTTGTATTTTACATCCATAATTTAATAGGAGTCTGATCCTCCCAATCATCTCTTTGGACATTTCATATCTTGGTGAGCATATTTCCTAGGACTTTGTTTGAAGCCTTTAATTTTTTATTTTCTTATAGATGATATGTTATGATTTAGTGGTGATATATAATAAAATATTATTTCAAATTCTTGATGGTTTTATTTATGGAATGTGTGCCTCTATCACTAATCAATTTGATTAGATACTCAAATATGGTTATAATATTTTCATACATGAACTTGGCTACATCCTTATCACTACAACTTGATATCATAGTAGCTTTCACCAATTTTTTGAAATAGTTTATCGCCTTAATCATATATATTTCATTACTTCATTTACTAGGTGGATTGATTGGCCATACAAATTTTATTCCCAATTTCTCAAATGGTTTATTTACTATCATAAGATTCAATGGCATAACATATCTCTAATTAGGATTTCTCATCCTTTAATAGATGTCATAGTGTTTTTAGATTCAAATAAATTATTAAAATAGAGTAATATACCATATAACACTTTTTAGTAGATTCTCTTACAAAATGTGCACCTATGATTTCTTGATGTGCCTCCTTATTAGGTTGAGGTTGATCATGCTCCAAATCCACTATACATAGTACATTGTCTTTTCCCCATTTTGTACATAAATACATTAATATTTTTGAATGGGATGGATCTAATAATAAACTAGTTTGATTCCCTTTTGACATAATGTGAAAGAAAGATCCATTATTCTAAGAAAAAATTTATGTATTACATGTTCTCAATAAATATAGAAACATGAAACATGTGTGCATCTAGTGATCTATTTTGAAGTTATTTTGGTTTTTATCCATTGTGTATTTGGCTCTGATGGTCTATCCCCACATTTTACCTTCTAGGTTTGACACTGATCCTAAATTAAATCTCTTAAAATAGTATCAATCAGTGATATATCCTTCCCCCTAACATAAGATTATTTACTAGGTATCACAAATCTTGATGATTAATAAATAATTCAAACAACATTTCCAGAATGTAATTTATAAACTTTTGGAGTGTGAATACCATGGCCAAATATTATCATTCTATAGTTGTATATTTTTTATATGTAACTAAGAGTTTATGACATAAAAAGTGGATTGGATTATCTTATCCTCTATCTCCTAGTTATATGAGAACATCTTCGACTACAGTATTGAAGCATCCACATGAAAGTGGAAAGGTTTTATCTAGTCAAGAAATAATAAAATGGGCAATATGACTAACCTCTACTTTTTCTATGAATGGAATTGGAAAAGGATCATTTATACATGCATAATTTAGTGTATTATAATGCACACACACTCTATTTTCCCCAAATTTATTAGGTTGCACTACAATTGGACTAACCTGATCTACTATTTCCATTGTTTATATAATGCCTACATCTTACATGTGATTTATTTCAATCTTTAATTTTAACTTCAATTTAGGTTTTAATCTATATGATCACTTTTTAAAAGGTTGTTTGCACTCATTTAGTTCTATGTCCATTTATCCTAGAGAATTATATACTCATTTCACTTCTATGAGTTTTGTTTGAAATATATCCTAGTACTCTCATAGTAATTGTAATGATTATAAAGTCTTATTCAATGTCCAATAGTCAACCAAAGTCAAAGTTTTGGCAATGGTTTTATCCCAATATTTCCTACCAACATCTTTAAGGGATCCCAATATATTTTGTTGGAATCACTTGTAATATAATATTTCACTATTTTGTGTTCTTATTTCTCTTAGATATTAATATTCCATAGTTGTTGATCTTCATTTCGATCTATTAATTTAGATTTATGTTCCTCTAATTCTCATTCTAGTTCAAGAAAAATGTCAAAATATAAGTAATCATCACTATCAGTGGACTCTATTAATTATTCATCATTTATGATCATATTTCATGGTTTTATGAAAATATATTCCTTATGTTTACTTGTATTATAATTATGGATAACTATATTCAAATATCCAGCTAATTATTGATATAAATATGATCATGTTGTAGTGATTAAGTATTTTTATCACCCATAACATAGAAATATTTTCAACTTTTGTAAAGCATTCTATACTAGAGGATTATCACCCTCAAATATAAAATTTGAAATGAAATCATGTTACACCTACAAGTAATGATTTATCTTCCATCTGTGTTCCTAGTGCATGTACCAGTTATTGGGAGTGTTATGAGAGTATATCTAAATATGTGAACCTAATATTTGGATTATACACCTTATGAAAACCATTATCCACACAATTATGACCATAAATTTATAGGCATTATCTTTCCTATAAAATGGTTGATATTCCTTATCATTAGATGGCATTTAGAATCAAGGACACATAAATTCACATACCTCATCCCATGGTGACTAATTTATCTTATGGACTATACACCAAGTCACAATATCTCCATTGAGTGCATAATCTAGTATACTCTCCCTGTGATCTATATTTGGCACATGATTTTTTAACCCTATAATAAATTGATTGAAATCATCAATTATAAAGTATTGATGATATTAACATTCTGTAGAAAAACCATGTGCATTTGGTATACCTTATGATCCCCCATTGACCAATTCAACATGTTAGTATCTGAGTCACTACTGACTAAATATGTAAGCTCCTAGGGTAAAAGACCTTCATTTGTTATTTTTTTGTAGTCCGTGTCAATTACACCTACTTTGTACATGAAATACACTTTTTACCTCATTGGTGGTCACACCAAAGATGACTTCCATTCATCCATTTTAAAATTCATAATCGGTGCCATCATGATCATGAATCTAGATGAAAACTATTTAGTTGGTTTTGGTTGTTATTGATGTTGTGTTTCTAGATGGAAAATTTTATATTCTATAGCTCACATGGAATTAGGCTTAGATTTTGTACTCACATTGAACTAGTTATTATCCCCATATGCATATAGTGAATCTTACTTTAGGTATGATCTATGGATTTTTATCTACTTTATTTATGGGTATGATGTATGGATTGTTATCTAAATTATTTATGGGTATAATGAAGATTGTATCATTGGTGCACTTTTAGATAATTACACATTGTATTAATGGTCATTTGACCATAATAGGCCCGCTTATTACTAATTAATGGATGGAAATGAGTTTCATTAGTCTTCATGTCAATCACTTAAAATCACCTTGTAGGCTTAGTTCATCCACTTTTATTTACACATATTTCAATCAACTAATAGGTTTTACCCTACATATTTTATGAGGATTAATGTTACTAGAATGTAACTAAGTGCTTACCATATAATAGATTCTTAGGTAAACCAAGGAATCATATTAAGTATGCTTCCATAATTAGATACAATGTTGGATACTTCATATCCTATCAACTCAATATCCATGTGGGAATTAACTTCATAGGGATTCTTAGTATTTACATACCAAATTACCTTGTCAATATGTTATTGACCTTGTTGTGTGCATTATAGCAATTTATGTATGAGATTTATAATTTTATATGAGATGCCTCCATTTTTTAGAGTTCTTAAATGTTTTAAGAGTTTAATCAAGACAATCAATACTCACTCTTCTCTCATTATGCAAACAATATGCCCATAGATCTATACATATATGACTATGGCATTACCCTTTAGCATAACCTCTTGTTGTATGTTATAAATAACTTGGGTTGCTTAGTAAACCATGAATTTTTATAGTTTAGGTTCATTATAATTATCTTATTTAACATTTATAAATATCTAATCCTATAGAATTTCTAAAGGAGGCAATCCCTAATCTGCATTTTGTTTCTTTTTAATGCTCGTATGAATGCATTCTCTTTGGGGTGAAAATTTATCATGTTTACATTTCACATAGGTTTATCTTTCCTCTAGTTCTTTAAAATTAGACAATCTTCATTATGGTGTTGTCATAAAACTCTAAAATATATGTAATGCATCTACCTTTAAGGGTTAGTCAGATAGTTTCATATGAAATGATTTTATTCACCACATAGAAAGAACTTAAATGGTTAACAAGCTTGTTGGTTATAATTACCACAACCTCCCTAATATACACCGTGGAAACCTCATTGTATCCTCTTAGATTTTATTGAAAATCCTAAACTTGTGATTTTCCTCATCAAATCCCCCTTGCTACTTTTGATGAGCGTCATATCCTCCATACTACCACTGAGGGTATCATGGATCCTAATTATATTATTATGTCTAGGGAATCATTGTATTAAACCATGATTGTTACTGATTTTATGGATATGATGGCATCTATCCTTCTAGACCTTCATCTTGGTACTTTGTCAATGAAGGCATCCACCTAGGAACACATTGTGTTGTGCTTTACATGTCTACCTATGGGCCTAAAATTCCCTACTTTATAATAGGTATCTATTGTGTTATGACTACAAATATGTTCTTAGTGATGTATTTTTTTAGTTCCTATAGATCTTGTTAACTCTTCTCATCATGATTTTGTGACTTACAAAAAAATTAGTATAAAATCTATGGTCTTTGAGTGTAATTCTATAGTAGAAGGCATTTTAATGTTGCATGTCCTACAACACTTCATATGTCATATAAATATATTTTGATTTTAGGTCAATCATTGTTATGTGCCCTTATGTTATGCACTTGATATACCATAGGCCTAGATTGTTTTTGCCTTTCATGAAGCTCATCCATTCTTCTCAGAAAATCAAATATTTTCATTTCAATTTTAGCATCAGTTAATTAATCATTTACATAATCCTCAATTTTATCTAACATAACTATAGCTTCGCATGCATCAACCTTAATATGGAACTATGACTGCACAATGGTAAATATAATCTTTTATCTCATTCTCTCCATAAACTAGGTAACCTTATCTCTATCTTTAAAAATGAATTCAATTTTTTTCATTATATATGATAATATACAATAGTAATCCCATACTAATTTTCCACTTGTCTGTCAAATCTATTTAAGATATTAAAAGCTCTGACTAGTGCACTTATTCATTTTTAATTATGTGATTAATTTTTCTTTAACCTATTTAAGTCTTAGGGAAGAAACATCCCTTTTGTATATTAATTCAAAATCTCATCTTGTTAAGCCCCTGATGAGCTCACACTTTTTCACATCATTAGTGGTCACTCCCTTAACCTAAAATTTCATGTCACAAGTTAACAAAAACCATTAGGGTAAAAAGACCCATCATATGGTGTGAAATCAATGAATATTCCTTTATTTAAATACATTCTTGGGTAAATTATAATTACTATTGTATTCTAAGAACTAGCCTTTACTAGTGTCTTAAAAATCATGGTAAAATAAAACCCAACCTTTTCTAACTTCTACTTATCTATTGTTTTCTAACTTTCTAGACTAAGTTCACCAAGTTTATTTATAAATAAATAATATTATTTTTCACATGTCCCATCATTTTTTATTATTTTTTATCTTTCTTGATGCTAAAAAGGGCTCGAGGGATTAGTACTCATGAAGTAAATGATATATGTATTTGACTTAATTTTTTATGACCTTGAACCTGTGATAATCATTAGGGTAAATTTAAATGTAAAATGGGCCTCCTAATAAAATCCCAAAAATGTGGATAATGACATATGAAAACAATATAAATCCTTTACATGATGATATCAGCCACTATGGTAACCTCATTTAAAATAAAAACATAATATTTTATTATTATTATATAAAACTTTCTAAATCCTATAAATTAACTCACTTTGGTTAAGATGATCCTAATTATTTTATCCAATCTCTTTTTTTAATAGAAAAAGTAATTTTTTTTGGTTTTTTTATAGAAAATATTGAATAATAAATTTACATTTTCTATTTTAATTTAGTAAAAATCTCCCACAATCATTATAATCTAGGAAGGATCTTCCTTAAATATTACATGGAATTTGAAATAATATTATCATTTATATAAAATGGTTTTAATTTATAAATTTTATTTTTTTATAATTTAAATATATGTATAATAAAAATCATTCTTTGAATATTTTTAATCGTTTTGTCAATGTGAAATGTTTCCAAGATAATACATATTCCTTATTACCTTCATGCAAATTAAAAACTCCTAGTGGTTAGTATGACGTAGGTAACTATGCATGTCAAATTTTATTATCCATACATGTTACTTGTGTCTCATTCAAGTGCCACATATTAATATTAGGTTGATGAAGAAGAAAAGACTTAGTATAAAATCATGTCTAATATTGGGCTAATTAAATAAATTCAGCCACCTAGATTGATAAAAATATTACAATACAAGTTGATTTAAAAAAATAATATTGTATCACAAATGAAAAATCATATTCTCCAATTTGTAGAAGATAAGCCAATTAAATTTTTATGGGTATAAGTTAGATTGGTTAGGAAACGTTATCAATCTTATAAGTATTTATCATTTAGTAAGTATTGTCTCGAAAAGGGATTAAAGAAGCATCATGTTTTTGACAACAAGATAATCTAATTAAAGATGACCATTATCATTCCATTTATTAATCTTATCCTTCGAATCCATGTGTTTATCATTCTAATTATCTTTGTGGGGTTAGAAATGGTGTCTTATTTATTTCTTCAAAATCCCTAAAAAAACATTAAATATAAAATGGGAAATAGGAAATAAGCTAAGGCAAGCTCATGAAAATTAAAAATGAAAACTATAAAAGCATTCCATCTTCCACCAAATGCAATATATGACTAAGTGCCTAATGTTATTTGTGTATGTCAATGGGACTACTCTTTTAATAATATGACTTATCTATATTTCTACCAACATTTATCATTTTGGTTATACATGCATATTAAATGGATAATGAATATAAATATTATTTATAAGGATAATAAATATTATTACATAGATAAAAAAAATAAGAATATTATTTATAAAGATAATATTATTATGTGGATAAAAAATATTAATATTAATTACAGGGATAATTTTTAATTATTAAATTTATCTAGAAACACAAATTACATTAATAAAATATGAGTTAAAAATATATAAAGTCATATTTTCAAAGAAATTAAATTGTGTAATTTTTAAAAATTTAAGATTGAGTTTGATTTTTGACTAATGAAAAATGTCAATGACTATCTAAAAATATATAAAGTATAGCGAATAGGTATTTTTTATGAGTCATCATATAAATATGTGGTCCCACTTACCTCATGTAGTTAAGTGATTTATTTTTATTTATATTTAAATATTTTCAAAATAAAAAATATATTTTTTTTTAGATTTCTTAAGAGGCCTATTTTACATCTAAATTTCCCCTAATGACCTACTTTTTTTCATAAGATAATATTCTTTCCCTATTTTAAACAATATCCTTCCTTATAATTGTGGTCTACCACTATCCTCTAATTGCTCTATTATTACTCTACTTTCCTCTTTCTCCTTGTTTTATTCCATATCCTCTATATCCTAATATTTATCCTCTTCTTTTTTGAGACCTTTCATTCTTCATTATACGTAATCTCCAAATTCTCCAATTTCTATAAATTGTGTATCCTTTCTTTGGGTTCCCCTCTCTTCTATATCTTCTATTTTATTGTTGGCTATTATAGCAACCCTTGGTATCTAAAACTTGACATGCTTGGAGAGGGTACTTTTTTATGAAAATTAGATAAGTAAAACCCTTGAAAACACCTTAATAATGATTATTTTGGTTTGATAATATGTATATAGAAGTCATTTAGATTTTTTGTAATTTTACCTATTGAATGAGTCTTATAATCACTATTGGAGTCATGTTTTGTATTAGGCTTATTATAGAGTCTATTTGTGTTATTTTAAATGCACAGATATGTGTAAAGATTTTGTATAAGGTATATAATATTTTTAAGCCTCTATTCATGTCCAAAAAACACCTAAACTTCTCCCTAAGACCTAGTCTTACAAGAAATCCTACTATGTCATCTTAAGGTCATGATGTCCTAGTAAGGCCTATTTGACAATTGGAAATATGAAATGATTTTTAAGAGTGAATGCATCCAATAAGTGTCTAATTCACTTATTAACATCAAATCATCCTTTTATATGTTTATTAAGGTGAATTATAATCAATAATAAGGTCACAAAGAGTCTTAAGAGGAATACTAAGGTCATAGACAAAGCGAAAGATTCTAAAAGTGTCTTGAGGATATAAAGGGTAAATAGGTCATATTTAAGGTCATTAAGGTTATTTTAATAAAGTAAGGCATTCTAAAGGTTTAAAATAATAATTTTATTATATTTTAATACCCTCTTCCAAATCTCTCATTCATACAAAGTATCAAAAATGTGTTGAGCTTAATGCTTTCCCTTTATTCTTACTTTTGGGTAACATTCAACTCTCTCATTGTGAGGAGAGTGCATAAAGTAATAAATGAAACATTTTTCAACCTCAAGCATGATCATGGAATTTTAATTGTTCATAGGTATTATTTTCAAGTCCATTAAATAAATATTCAAAAACAAACCACCAAAGTCAAGCTTTGATGATGTTTTCAAGGCCTAGAGCTTCAAGGAGGAAGCTTTAATTCATGAAGAAATAGGTCTTCCATGAAAAAAATACAAACCTATGGTATAACTCAAAGTTATTTTAATATTATAAAACTCACTTATATGAATATTTGATTGTCTTCATTAGTGCCAAATAATACAAGGTTTTATGGTGAAATTACAATCATGATTTCTAGTTTTACCACTAGATAGCATGGTTTTAGAGGATTATCAATAAGTTGCAGTCCTAGAAAGCCAAGATGATTGGAATCTAAAAATTATAGTTATAGTTACTAGATATTATATTAGATCTTATGAAATCAAGTTCTCAAACAAGAAGATATGCACCTACATGTTTGTAGGTATGCTAACAATCTCCAAGAAAAAATTCTTGTTTGGTCAAAATGAGATCATGGATCTTAAATACTTTAAGAAGCCTCAAGGCTAGGATGAGGAGGTTAAAACTTAAGTAAACATATATATTGTCTATAAATTAAGAAAAATAGAGATTTAATTAGGCCTTAGGCATTTTTCTAAGGATTGAATTAGGATTCAAAAGTTTCTTGATTAGTTCAATGCACTTGCATATCATAAACAAGAAGATTTAAATCTTATAGGATGTGAGTTATGCCCTTCAAGATCATGTCAAGCCTATAATGGTTATAGGTAAAGTTTAATAAGGTAGGAAATAATTAATGAGGTCTAGGAATTCTATATTTCATCCCAATATGATTTTAGAATTTTAAACTTCTATCCAAGGTTCCCAAATCCAATGAAAGTGCCTTTAGGTATATAGGGACTCTTTTGAGAGTCATGGTGGTCACAATGACCCTATAAAACTACTAGAAGTTTTATGGGGTATATTTAAAAGGTTTAAAGGCATTGAAGACAAGAAATTATGAGATATGAAGACAAGTTGTAAATAGAATTGTAAAATAGCTATCATGTTTGGTTTGAACTTCAAGGTCTACCAAATGAACCACATGTTCGATATATGAGGGTTTGAGGAGTTATGAATAATTGTTACAAGTCTGAGATTAAATTATTGGGCCTCTTTTAAGTCTCCATAAATTTAAGATAATATTATGACTTTCATGACCTTATAAATGAATTGTAAGCCTGTAACTATCTTAAAAATCTCAAGAATAGAGAGGTAAGTTTCTTCAAGACTTTTACAAGAAAACTATAAGCACAAATTATTTATCATATACTAGATGCAAGTTTCAAGGCATTTATAATAATTTTTACTAGATAGTGATGGTTTTAGAGTCTTAAGAGAGATATCCCAATCCTCTTAAATGGATGGCAATGTTCTAAACATAGCCTTGTGAATGAGAAGGAAAAACTACTAAGGTTGTGATGTTGTAATATAAATCAAAGAAGGTTTCAAGCCCAGTAAAGTATCTTCATAATGACCTAACTCATCTTAACATTAATTTAAGACTATTTAAAATTTTTGATATCTAAGATACAAATTCTTATAAGTTTAATCTCATAACAAGGTTTAAAGAACCTCTTGATGTGCTCAAGAATAGGAATGCCTGTAACATTGCTCTTATTGCTTCAAAACCTACATAGATGAGTTTCCAAATAGGTTTGTCTAATCCTATTATGAACAATTTATAAAGTTTCAACTTAAAATTAGGTCTCTTTAAGCCTATAATCTCTCATACAAACCAATTTGCATATGTTATACACTCATGAATATGTTATAGGTATTTTTGGGAGAATCTAAGCTGATATACAACCACATTATGAAGAATTCAAGTTGCAAACCTAAAGAATTTTTTTCAAAAGTCATTGAAAGCCCAAAAGTTTCATTTGTAGGCTTGTAATCATGTTTTTAAAATTATATAAAAATATACCAGGAGTCATAATAAGGGTTTAAATGATCAAGAAAGTATGTTTCAGGTGATGAGAGGTGCCTCCATGGTGTAGAATAAGGATAAATGACTTATTAATCTTAAAAATAATATATAAGCTTGAAAATCATGTTTGAGGATGGTAAATACCCTCATGATTAACTTATAGTGTTTATAAGGCTAATTACAAGTTTCAAGGCACAAGATGAAGCCCTTAAAGGAAGAAGATTCAAATTCATGGCTCTTATAAGAAGGTTGTAGGGTAGGTACTGAAGCAAAAATGAGATATAAGTATGAATATGTAAGATATTATACCTCTTAATGAGTTATGATGGACAATAATGGCGATGATCCAACTTCCTCACATAGGCTCCAAGGCTGATCTCAAGCATGGGAGTCATATTGAGTATGCCTCCAAGGACCAAGCCAAGCTTCCTTCATGGCAATAAATGATGTGAGTGGTCTTAAAGAGAGTGAATGAATACATGAGCCATTGAAACTGATCTTAGAGATAATTAAACCCATCTATAAGGTATCAATCATGACAAGCCAACCCTCAAGGATCCAAATGACATATGAGGTCTAGTTTAATGTTAACCTTTCAATCAAAGTTGGCACACATGTGTGGAGAGATGGGTGAGTTAAAGCAATAAATGAATGATTTTTTCAAGTGTATAATCCTTTTATGATCACATTAATTATAAATAAATTCACAAAAGGAGAAAAAAGGAAAAAAATAAAGCCATCTCCTCCACTCTTATGCCCATATTCCATGAGAGACCATCAAAGGGGAAAGCCAAGTGCCCTGATGAGAGGTAAATACTCCTATTTCCACTTTTTTCTATTGTATAGGTTGAGTTATGATGTAAAAAATACATTTATGAAGTTTATTAGTAACCTTTTCCCCTCTAATATCTCATATTTAGTATAAAAAGGGCTTTAAATGCCTTATTTTGTATCCCTCTACTAGGTATAGCTAAACACTAATTTTATGAAGACTTGTAATGCTAAGTTAAGGCATTTTAATTGAATAAATATTGGTTTTTACCTTCTATAAGAAAGTATTTTATGTCTATTCTTATGTTTTTTTATCTACACTTTTGGTAGAGAGTGTTATCCCTTGTGTATGTCCATTTCCCATCACCTTGGTGTAAGTAGCCAAGCCTTTTACAAGTCATGTGTTGTGTTACAAATAGTTATATAAGTGATTATTTGTGTAATATCACTAATTGTTTATTTTGTAGGACCTATTAGCTATTCCCTCTAGTTATAGCATAAGTCATAATCTTCATATGAGACACTTATGCAAGGGATGCCTAATTTGGAGATTGTTTAGAGTACAATATAGTATTTATCAATCATATTGTGATGTTTTAGTTAGGTAGAGGATATCCTCAAATCCTGGTGCATCACATCATTTAAAAAAAATTAGCTTCTCTCTCTCTCTCTCTTTATCTTGTCATGAATAGAGTCTTACTATATCTTAGATAGGCCTTATTAGTGTAGGTTTGAGGGCTATAACTTGATCTTGAATCAGGTTCACTATGGTTTGATAAGGACATGGAATTTTCATAGATACACACCTATCATAGGTCACCCACAACCTATGAGGGTTTCCATTGTCTCAATTTAAATAGGTCTCGCTACCTAATAGGGTACATTCCAACATGATAATAGTCTATGGTACACCTATTCAGACCAAGTTTTATAGACTTGGAAGGATTTAATTAATAATTTAGTGTTTTTGTTAGCAAATTATAGTTATTAGATACATGTTATAGGCACTTGGTAACTCTAAAAGGCATTTAAAACATCCTAGTTTCTGATTAATACCTACTATTTATGCCAAAAGTAATAACATGGGCATATTTTAGAGGTAAAGATGTTTATTTTATTGAGTTATCATTAGATTCAACTATAAGGAATATATTTTCAAGGTCTTATCTATATTATATACACACTTATACTACCAATTCTCCCAAATACAACCCAATATCACCTTAAATCTCTCGCATGGTAACCCATAGGAACCAAATCCTTATACCGTTCAATGGTGGTATCCCATTGGATCTAAAATAGTATGATGACATACTTGTTTTATCCCTAAATATAATCCCATATTTCATAGGTGAAAATTCCACAAAACTTATCAATCACATTCAATTCAACATGTCACCTAAAATAACACATTTGTGAGGCTTATAGATACATACTTAAAGGGGATAGTTCTCCAATGGTAAAAATGTATAGAAATAGGTTCAATCCATAATTTGGATGAGTTTAGAAGAAGATTATGCCATTATTTTGAGGACAATAGTGACCACATTTCACTCATGGAACAACTAACCACCATCAAGAGAGATCTACATGAGTATTTAGTGGAATTCAATTTCAAATTATAGAAGACTTGGGATAAAATCCTACAATTGGTTAAAATTACCCCTAACACTATTTTCATATATTTTTTGATATCCTTAAGTAGTGATATGATAATGATGATTCCATCTAAAGGGGTAAAATTCTCCCTGATGCCTATGATATTACCATTAGGGCTAAAACTTTCCTCATACAATATAGAAAAAATTCCCCAAGGCCTCCCTTTCCACTTTTTAAATAATTTCACCCATCTACACCACCCACTTAACCCACTTTTTCACCCATTCCAATAGTAAACAACTAGCTATATATTTAAAGGATAGTTTCTCCTAATGAACTACATGAGGTGAAATCACTATTGCAGATATTTGGTAATGAATTGGTTGCCTTGAAGAGGAAACAAGTAAAAAATATTAGGCCTTATCAGATATAAAATCAGCCCTCCCAAGATAATAAATATCCCTATGAAGGTAATTATTAAGCATAGGGAAAAATTAATGATGCTACACCTTACAACAACCACAACACCAATATTAATAGCACCTCAAAGGAAATTATGCCCATGAAAAACAACTTGGTGAAGGATTATGAATGGTGATTTCCTTGAAAACAACCTAAAAATCATACAAATTATACAAATGGAGTGTTTAATTAGGCCTTGATGGTGAAAAATGTATAATATTCTCAAGGGTAATCTAGTGAACCAGCTCCATAAGTTGAAGGAGGTCATGAAAAAACTCAAGTATAAGGTTAGTATAATCTTTTGAATTGTAAAGAAGGTGATTTTTATGGTATGAATCAAAATTAAACTCTAATAAAATGTGGAACCCATATAAAATATAGCACAAGGTTTAATAAAAGGACATTGGAGGAAGATCCATCTTCTTCATTTGGTTAAGTTATACCTCCACATGATTCTCAAGAGGTTACCAAGGGGAAAATACTTTTTGATCCATATAACACAAAATAAAATAAGGATATTCAAAGGGTAACTTAACCTCAAATAATTCAACATTAGAGAGAGGAGGTTTTTATTCCTAAAAACTAGTCCATATGAACTGAATTACATCCTAATAATCATATCTAGTCCACTCAAGTTAAAGGTGTAGTTGTTACTCCTAAGGTATAACCAAATGTTGGTAATTTTACATTAAACATCATTGATAAAACTAAGAAGACAAAATTTAGCATCTTCATGTGGGATATATTGTCCATTCTAGGAAAAAAAGATTTATTTCAAGAAAACTTGTTCAACCTTCATATTTCAACTAGAAAAACAAGGGAGGTAACATTAATCCTTACTAATTCATCTCTACCTAAATGGAAACATTAAAATTGAAGTGATAATACCCCTCCTTTATACCTTTTTATGATCATATTCAAATTCTTGGTTCATAACTATATGATTGACTCTAATACAAGTAGCCTAGTGGTGTTTAATCAAGTAGTTGACAAACTAAGATTGAAGTATGAACCAAACACTAGGGGAGTATTACAACTAAATGGTACAACCACAAAAACATTTGGTGTTATTAAGGGAGTGAATCTTACTTTTCATGTTTTTCCTAATTTCTCAATCCCTCAAGATGTTTTCATTATATATCTCTGACCTTACTTTTAATTATGCTTATTTAGAGACTTAAAGGGTAAGATTTATGTTTACTTATCATTATATTGGTCTCACATCTTGTTTATGAAAATTTATGACACTAGAGTTACTATCAAGTTTGAAACATTTTTTAGATACCACATAGAACCATATATTTCCAATATCTCCAATGTTAATTACATAATTATTGATCAAGAAGAGTATGTCCTAGACCATGAAATAATCACACCTATTGAAAGAATCCATTATATTTTGATTTATGAATTGGGAATTGAACATCATGAATATGACACCTATAATCTCATTAAAGAAAGTGATTTGGGAACTTACATATTGCAAGAAAAAAATGATACTCATCATGGGGATACTTAACTAGTAGATGAAGTTCTTGATTATGATTTTGATGATTGGGAAAAAAAATTATGAGTTTGATCCACCTAACTATATATAAGATGCATATTTAATCTCCTATTATATACATGAATAAGACACCTTCATACTGACTTCCATGAAGCCAAAATAAAACCTTTATGAAGTGTGTTGATATCTTTTAAGAATTTGAGGTTGTCACCAAACAAGATGAAGACATGAATGACATTGTATTAAGTGAAGATCATCTTGACAAGCCTAAGAACATCATTCTATCTATACTTATAGAGCCTCAATAATTTCTTAGTGAAGCATGGTAGTTGTGTTCTGATATTCTTGAATAATTTAAGGATTTTAACAATCCAATGGAACCTAAGGAGCAACATGTGGATATCAATGGACTTTCACTAGTCATCTCTCAATTTAATAGGCCCAAAGACATCATATAAGATCAACATCAACTTTTCAAACTAATGGTAATACCAACTACCTCAATAAAAAAAGTAACTTGGCCTAATCTACATGTTGATGTCCAAATTTCTCATTTCATTCATGAAGAAGATGATTTTTTTCAAAGATTAGTCAAAGTTTAAAGGTGCACATATGCAGATGGATTCTAACGAGTTACCAAAGGATTTTGTCAATTTAGAAATCCTTCTTGACTTAGTTGAGTTGTTGGAGAGTAAGTAAGTGAGATTGGTCATCAAAGAGGGAGAGAATGGAATACTATTCATTTCCAATGAACCATTATTAATAGCTAATATACCAATTAGTTAGTCTAAAAAACCGTCTTTCACTCACTCTTATTAGCCACATGATGATATACTTGCATGGAGTAGAAATGATTTCATGGGGTTCTAATTTTATGCAAGTTAAGTGAGCCATTTTTATAATTTATACATATTATATTATATTTAACATTCCTCCATGTGCTATTACACATTGTTTGTTGTTAGGTTATATAGTGGTTTTCCTATTCCTCTAAGTTATTTAACATAGTTGTTTGTACTTCTCTATTTTAGATTTTAGAGGTAATTACCAACTCTTTCAAGGATGGTATAGCATGTTGAAACCCTTTTTATAACTTTAGAAGTGAATTTTATAGAAATTAATATCACTCCATGCCCAATGGATTCTTAGGGCAACTAGTCTAAGTATTTAGGAAGGCAAAAACACCTTAGAAATTACCAGGATATTGTATATTCTAGCCACCCTTGGTCTCTAACACTTGACATACTTAGAGAGGGTAATTTTTTCCAAAATAAGCTAAGTCCATCCCTTAAAATCAAGTTCATGATGATTAGGTTTGTTTTAGAACAAGTATGTATATTTAATTAAGGTTACTTATAGTTTTGCTCCATTGAATGAGTCTTACAGTCACTGTTGGAGAAATGGTTTATAATAAGATTATTAGAGACTCTATTTGTATGGTTTTAAATTTATAGATGTGTGTTAAGGTCTTATATAAGGTCTATAATATTTTAAATACTTTGTTCATGTCCAAAAAACACCCAAACTACTCCCTAGTGCTTAGTATTACAACAATTCCTAGTATGTCTTCTTAAGGTCACGATTACCTAGTAAGGCCTATTTGATAATTGGAATTACAAGTGTTTTTCACGAGTGAATGCATCCAAAAAGAATCTAATGAACTTGTAAGCATCATATAATCCTTGTAGAGGTTTATTTAGGTTCTTTATAATTAATAATAAGGTCACAAAGTTTCTAAAGAGGCATAACAAGGTCATAAACAAAGCAAAAGATTCTAAAAGTGCTTATGAGGATATAAAGGGTTGAGAGGTCATATTTGAGGTCATTAAGGTAATTTTAATAATTTAAGACATTATTAAGGTTTAAAATAGTATTTTTTTATATTTTAATACCATATTATAACTATCATATGTATAAAGTATCAAAAATGCTCTGAACTTAATGATTTACCTCCATTCTTGCTTTTTGCTGACATTTAACTCTCTCAACATGATGAGAGTGCATCAAATAATAACTAAAATGTCTCTCATATTTAAGTATGATCATGGAATTTTAATTATTTAGGATTATTTTTAGGTCTATAAAATAAATCTTCAAAACCGAACCACCAAAATTAAGGCTTCATGATGTTTTCAAGGCCTAAAGCTTCAAAGAAGAGGTTTCAGTCATATTTTACAGTTTTCTTGAGATTGTATTAGAGAGGGCATCATGTTCAAAGAAATCACATCCTCTAATCCATTATATATAGGTTATAAAATTTGTTGGGAGAATAAACCGGAAGCACACAATTTGATTACTAAACCAAGCAACTTAATATGCGGAAATTAACCAGATTCACCAAGTAACTAGAATTCAGAATAACACATGATATGAGAGACAATACACAACTTGTATTAACACTTTATACAGAAAAGAATACAATAAAGAAGATGCCACTTCTTCTCCACCACCTTACAGAGGTTTCCCACACCTCAAGTGAACAGTAATTCTCCTCCCCAAAGCTCTCCCTCTCACAGGTCCCAACACCCAACTCAAATATAGAGTTGGTGTTCACCTCCCGTGCTCCACGCACAACACAAGTGCTCCACGCACTCCACAAGCACTCCACGTGCTCCACAAGTACTCAAGGTACTTCAAGTAGATCTCCCATGAATCTGCAATAACCTGCAATTCAATAGACCATACTTATGGAAGGAACTCCCTTGCCTTCCTCTTGCTCTATCCGAGTACACACCTGTACTCCAAGTAGATCCTGCCTGATACTGCTCCCTATTGTGTTGCTGTCTATATGACCTTGCACACCTGCAAATCAAACAACAGTTTTGCTCACCTGTGAACCTCGACCTTGCACACACATACACCTGCAGATCAATGATCTTACTTACCATGTAGATCTCCTATATAGGCCATACAACTGTGACCAAGATCCTACACTCCTGAAGAACCCAACTGGCTCTCCAATCCAGCACCAACACACCTGGTACTGAGGCACTAGGAGGAACACACCATTGCTCTACCTCACACACAGAAGGAGCTTATAATTATGCTCTATTACTCCCTAGCACACTTTTCCAATACAACCATGAGTCTATTATATAGATCTCATCCAAAAAATGATTAGACATCTAATTACCATAATTAGATCCGCAGCTATGAGTCTAAAATTAGCACTCATCATGCAAACACTTGGTTCGTCAACCCACTGACCATAATTAACTCGCAGTCGAACCACACAGGCGACCGACGTCGGTCCCTGTCTGCCTGGAGGTGACCGACGTCGGCCGATATATGACCGACGTCAGTTGCTTCTCTATGCTCTCCCGCTGACGTCGGCTGATCAGACCAACCCCAACTTCTTCTGCAACTCAGCAACCTTCAGCAACCTCCTCTCCTGTTTGCATCAGTGAAGCTTTTAGCTCCACAATCCTAACAAAATTAATATTAGATTAATTCATGGAATAAATGATAGGTTTTAGGTAGAATCACATGAATACAAGCCATAAACAAAGATTTCATGAAGTTGTGGGTCTGGAAATGGTAGGTTTTGGTCTTAAATGCATAAGTTTAATGATTTGTGGAGATTTTATTCATGGAAATAGTATCACACACCTTAAAAAATCATATGAAATATATTCCAATCTTCCTTGATGGATTTTTAGGCAAAAAAAGGCATACATACCTTATTTATGAAGGTTTTCAAGAGATTGTAGGTTGTTATAAGGTTTTCTTGAAGGTTTAAGGTCTAATTTGATATTTGAGACACCATATAGAATTAAAAGATGGAATCTCTCATAATTTTAAATCCTTAATAGGCCTTTAAAGAAGAGAATCATGATCACAAGACTCATAATAAGGCAAAACTAATCTAACACCTTACTCATAGGCACCTATAAGTAGTCTTTATATACAAGCCATCTCTATTCATAATTTGCATGGATTGGTATGTCCATTTTATATAATGGAGGATTTATTTAATGATCATTTCTAGTAATTTAGAGTAAGCAAGAGAGAAATAGGGCTATGAACAATCACTAAGAAGCCATGAAATAGCTTGCAAGTAACTCAAAGAAATCACAATTAAGAGTTTGAATGAATTTCTATAGATGCATGGAAAATAATAGGTAATAGAGAAGGCTAGGAGGAGTATTAAGAACCATATTAAGGAATTAAATCCGATTGATAATATTGAAATCATGTCAAATGGTCAAATAGAATATAGGTAATTTAAAACCCTGTCAAAACCTTAGAGCCCATGAATCTAATTTTTGTTTTTTTTAAAGCTTGCTTAAGTGAAATACCTAATGGTTTAATGATAAAATTATGATTAAAAGACTCTTTAGGATAATTTAAACATAGATGTATGTTTTTTGGAGTCAATCCAAGAATTTTAATGAGGTTTTAATCTCAAACATGGTGAGGTAGGTTTCTTTAAGACCTACAAGCCTATAGATAAAGAATGAGAGGTTTTAACACATTTCAAGGTGTTTCTCCCTTAGTAAAAATATTTTAGGATTTCCAAAGGACCTTATGAAATTTAGTTCCAAACATTAATTTTGTAATCCCTTAAATATAATTCATGAATATATAGGTCCTCCATGGAAGAAAGATAGACCTACAATCATAGCTCAAAGGGCTTACTAGATTCTAATAATTAATTGTAAGAATATTTGATAGTCTTCATGAGTTATAAATGAATACAAGGTTTGGTGTTGAAATTAAAATCAATATTTAAAGAGATACCACTAGATATCATGGTTTTAGATGATTATTAATAATTTGTAGTCTTAGAAAGCTAAAATGCTTGGAAGCATGAAATTATAGGTAGTGTTGTTAGGTATGATATTGAATAAAGTTAAATATAGTTCTCAAATAAGAATACATCACCTACATGTCTATAGGTATGTCTACAATATCCAAGAGAGATTTCTTTTTTAACATATTATTTTCCAATTATAGATCTAATACATTCTGCCATGTACACTTGAGATAAAATGGTAAGTAGTGATGAAAAACCTACTAGTATGTCATTATAGCTAGGGAAGGGTTTGGAATCTATAATGGACCTAATTTATAAAATGATTGAGAGGCACCTAAAAATGATATGGTCAGCTCCCTACTAATTTTGGCTCTGCCTGAACCAAGATGAGAGTGTATGCAATCAAAAATGCATCATATCGATAAATCAATCCTAGCTCATAGAAGAGAGAGCATACCTACACTTCTGATGAGGAATACATTTTTTAAGTAGGAGAATGACCAAGATGGGGATTAAATAGACCCAATTAGGGGATCAATTTTATTAATACACCATGTTAGGAAGGGTTCTAAAGCCTATAGTCTAACACAATTATGTAACAACCCTAAAAGAGTCCTAGGTTTAATGTTCACTCTATATCTAATAAATAAGAAAGTAAATGTAATATAGTGCACAATAAATATTGTGGCACAAAGTGGGGGTTAAATAAAACCTAAACTAAACTAAACATGTATATAAGACATATACTCACATCAATGTATACAAAATTCTAATGCATGAGAGAGAAGCACAACTAAATTATCTATCTACTCTTACAAAGGAGAAATAAAATTATGAATTCTTACCTTTGAAGACAAACCCATCAAGACTCAATATCTCCCTTGTCCAACATGATTCAAAATATATTGCTGTGGTATGTAAGGATAACAAAGATAAATCATCTCTAGGCTACACAACCTATCTATCCATCCAAAAGACTTATCCAAAAGATAAGATTTGTATCACCAAAAAAAGTATGGAACCCTAAGCTTTATTCCTCAAGTAGAATGGTTAATAAGTAGATGTTCATTCACACTTATTCTTATTATCTTCTCTTATTAAAAATGGTTGGAAATGAACTTATATATATAGGTATATCTTTCCCAAAATCCTTTTGAATATGTTGACTACATAAGGTTGACCCAGTCAACCATATAGGGTCAACCCAATTGACCCTATATGTTTTCAAAAGATAATTCACTAGGTCTTGAGATAGGTCAGCCAAAGGGATAATAAAGATCCTAATGAAAAATATCCCTAAATAGTATAGGTTTGACCTAGTTGACCTTGTATAGTAATTAGAAGCTAAAAATTATACAGGGTTAACCCAATTGACCTAGTATATTCAACTAGTGAAAGGGGGTCATGGAAAGTTCAAGGAGGATAAAGCATGAAAAATTAATGGAATAAGTACAATAGAGAAGAATAAGCTTAGGGTAAATGGTTTTAGGAGATGAGTTTATAGGTATAAAGTGGCAAAAAGGGACAATAATCCTATGAACCACCAATGGTCTACCCTCCCCTTTTCTAATGTACCCCTTAAGGCATACACTTAGATAGATTGAGACTTGATGGGTTTATACAAGATATAAAGTGTTAGTAATTGATAAAATTTTGAAAATATTATTTGTATAAATATTCCAACTTGAAGCTCATCATGTCTCACATAAGTGCAACACGAGATGGTGCTTCAAGAAATAGAACATGATAACACACAATGTTGATGCTAAGTAAAGAGTAGTAAGTATTAAATAAGATAAATGAAAGGATAGAATTGAAAAACATGTAACTTTACTTACCTTAGTATTGTATATAAATAAATAGACTACAAGAGAAAGTGAAGGCATCCAATGTGAAGAATACTAGGTGAACCTATAGAAGTTAGTGAAAAAAATAGCCAAAAGTCAACATTTTTTAGAAATATGTATATAATAGTGGAAAATATTATCTAAATCATCATGAATCTAACACATTTTAAATTTTTTAAAATGGATGAGTAGAAACACAAATATATGTAAAAATAGGAATCTGCAAAAAAATAATTGAAGAATTTGAATTTTGAAAAGTGTTTTTAAAAGGGGAAAGAGAAGTCATTTGGTTATTTTAACTTTTGAAAGAAAAAAAAATATTTGGAGACCCAAAGAGATATGAAGATGAGGATATGAAAATATATATGAGGAGGGGATCCAAGAGCAGTAGCAAGTGCACTACAGGTATGCAACTATGAATTTTATGCCAGTTTTTTTATATTTTGTTGAATTAAGTGTATTTATAGAAAAATGAAATTTTTAGCATTGCTATATGTTAAGATGAATCAAAATTAGATTCTATAGGTAGGAAAAACCAATTAAGAAAATGAGTTTGAATTAAATAGGGATAAATCTACAATAAGGCACTTCTTTTAGGAAAATATAAGGGGTCAACATTTAAAATAGGCAAAATCCACACTATCGACCTAGTAGGTGTGTGTCATCCTTGTATATTTTGTAGACTACCGACCTAGTATAGTTTTGCCAACTGATCCAAAAAGACAAAAATGATAATGTATTACTAGAGAGGCAGAAATAAGAGGGTTTACTTAGATTTTTAAGTCAACTAGGATAAAAATAAGGAAATTTTGGTCAAACTAGGTTGACCAAAGAACCAAAATGGTATGAAAATTCATGCAAAAGGCCAAAAGAAGGCTAGAATGGCTTGAAATGACCAAGTAAGGGAAAAAAATGATTTAATGGGCTAAAAATTGGTAAAAATGAATGAATAAAAGTAATTTAGGCTTGTTTTTTTATTAAAATTGTAAAAAGAATGTATTTTGACTATACATGACATGGAGGATCTAATACATCCTTTACTATTTCTTGTTTATAAGGATGACCCAAGTTATGGAGATTGGTAGACATGTCTTGGCTACTAGATCTAATGTAGCATCTAACCATAGGTGATAGATCTAGTCTAGTAGTTGTATTCCTATGAGGGATAACTAACATGTGTAGGATTTCTTCGAGCTTAGATCTATTAGTCATGTTCATTAGATGTTAAGAATGACTAACTAGCACCTTTAGATTGGAGGTGGATGAGGAAGTGATAGAGGTATATATCATTATAGAGGATGTGAATGTTATCCTAGGGCTATCATTAGTAGGAGCACTAGTGACTATAGGTATACCATATTATTAGGTAGGAATGAAAAGCTATACCAGGTATTAAAGGTGACTACAACCTAAAGGAGAGAAAATATTTAGCCTTATGATCTATAGGCTTAGATATGATATTATTAGGTAGGAAAGTTATTATGTTTGATGTATATGCATCACAAATTCTAGATATCCAAAAATCTATGATATGACTTGTGACACAATGAGTATTTTGTCCTAAGGTAGATGGTAAGGTACCCCTATTCATGGTAGCCTTGAGTAGGATGATCCTAGAGGAGGGCATACTATATAATCTCAGCTCTATCATCTAGGTCTAACTCATACATGATCTATATTAGGTGATGGTTAGAGGGCAAAAGTCCATAAGACTGATCATATTATTGATGGATTAGATATATGAGAGGTTTCCCATGTATTAGCTGGTTGGGTTGCCCCATGTATTTGATGATAGGCTACCTTGAGTATGGGATGGAAAGAGGATTAAGTAGTGTAAGTTTTGCCCCACATGCTAGTGCAATAGATAGTGAGATGTGTAGACATATTATGGAATCCATATGGGCACATAGTGACTACATGGTCAAGTTGGGCCAAATTTACACTAGTTATAGTGATGATATAGGTGATTGGACACTATACTTGGTAGAGAGAGCCACATATATTTATATGAGTAATAAGATAAATTGGATTACCTCATCAAGAAACATTAATATTGATTCCTTAATAGTAGACTGCACATGTGAGAGAGTGACAAGGGAGGAGGGGACTAGGGCCACTAGTGATGAGGTCGACACTTAGATCATGTTGTGAATGACCATGGATTGGATGATCATGATAGGGAGTAGAGCAAGAGGAGAGGGATGTGGAGGTAGTGGAACTAAAGATACCACCACCAACTCTATAGTAAGATGAGGTATGACCACCAAGGACATGACATTGATAGAGGTAGGAGGAGCAAGAGAGAGTGGAGACTATTACCATCCTTGATGACCTAAAAAGTGAGCTAGATGAGAGCTAGATGATAGAAATGCTAGTTAGGAACAAACCAAGGAAAAAACAAGCCATGATAGATAGATTTGAGCCAAAGAGGTGACCTATAGAGGAGGTGTTAAGAGGTCATCCAGATGGAGAGACTATGCTAGGTAGTCACATGAATGGTGAGACCATAGTAGGTTAGACATAGATAGGTAATAAATATGATTAAATTATTGTTAAATTTTTTAATTTGAAATAGAGACTACAGATAGATAAATATTGTGAGATATAATAATGATCTAATATCTATCTAGGTGTGATATTTTAGGCATAGATGAGGATGAGGAGGAGAGATGGAGGTCCATTATGAGGAGATCACTCTATGACATCTTGGATGAGACTCTATATCTTTATGACCCTACTACATTAGAGGACCCTAGTGAACCATCTACCTGAGGTTAGGTGAGCTAGTTTAAATTAGCTAGAGAGGTAGAAAGGCAAATACAAGTATAGAAAGAGAGAATGCAACCACTAGTAGAGATGGGTATAGGTGATATATAGGTATGGTAGGCCCTAGAGAAGGAGATAATTATGCATTTGGCTATAGTGATGAAAATGACATAGGCACATATAGTGACCCAAACCTAGTTGGCATAAGCACAAGCATAGGTAGCGCACCTACAAGGATAGGTAGAGGGATTAAGATATTAGACAACGTCCTTATATTTTATATTCAGAGGAGTCATACCAAGGCCTTAGTAGGTAGTGTGGCTAGGCCATGAGATATATAGGATGGAACCCAACCATAAAGCTAGATCATTATATATATGGTTATACTTGTTGCATCAGAACTCATGATTTATATATATATAATTTTGGCATATTGATGTTGATTGTGTATGTTGTCATCATTATGGTTGTGATTTTGGATGCTTTGGATATATTTTTTTCCACCACATGTATTATCTTTTGTTGTATATGATATAGGAAATATATGATATGTGGTTTATTTTCTATCATTATGTAAAACACATTCATGGATAAAAATAAATAGGCAAAGGTACTTGGAAAAATATAATCAATCAAAAGATGTACTACACATTATTTCAAGATAGGAAATGTTTAATAACTAGACAATGACTCATTACAAAGAACCAAGAGATGGTAAAACAAGATGGTTAAAAGGATTTGTTTTAAACCAAAATGAAAGATTTTTTAACCAAATTAAAACAAGTAAAATCATACTAAATCATGTTGGGAAGTATGAAAATAATGTAAAAAAATATAAGGTATGTAAAAGGGAAAAATGGTATAAAAAAATGAATTAATTCAATCAATTATAATAAATCATATTGGGAAGTATAAGAGAAAAACAAAATTGGAAAAATATTGGTCTTAAATTTATCACACTAATTCAAGCTGGGAAGTATGAAAAATTCAATAAAAAGTTTTATTCTTACATGCACTAAAAAAATAAGAAGATAAAAATAAAAGAGAAATGAAGTAAGAAAAAAAATACTAAACCAAGTTGGGAAGCATGTCAATGACATGTAACTTCATAATCAATCACATCTTATCTCATATATGATACATATAATTTTGTTTATGACTTGTATTATTGGAAAATTTTGTGAGGAATGTTAGGTCCTATCAATCGTATTACACTATAACTCACAAATTTAACACCATTGGGGTGGTAAAATTAGGGTGATTGAGTAAGAAAGGATGTGGATAATATGAAGGAAAAAGGTGGTAATTTGTGAGGAATGTCAGGTCTTATCCGTGCTCTTATAATGCAACTCACAAATGAGATCCCAAGGGGAGTGATTAGTAGATATAATAATATTTTTCAAGAGGAAATATGAGGGATATAGGGAATGAAAAAGGGAGTGTAAAAATTAAAACTTAGGAATATTATGAAAAGACCTTAAGAGACAAGAGGAATATTAAGGACATGAGAATACACTATGTAATTAGTGACCATCAATGTAAAGAGAAAATCTATTCACTATAGACACAAAGCTTTATAGGCAAATACACATGACACTAAGATTAGCTCATGAAGGTATATTTTTAAAAGGAAAGAAAAAATGGCCCTACCTTCCCATGATGTGTTCTCTATTCTTCAAGACACCTTACAGAGTTGTTAGTCTACTACAAAGATTGGGTACCTTCATGAGAAAGTAGGTAGCACTAAAATAATTTTTAATTCTCCTTTTCTAATCTAGTAGCCTACCATATCCCAAAGGACCTTGACTCTGTTGTGAGGCCAACTATGGAGTTTGAAATTTGACTAGAAGAAATAAATGTGCTTTAAATCACATCTTTTAGTGTGATTTGACTTTCAATAATATTTTTTTCTTTTATATCATTGCCTTTTGTAAATGATTTGGCTTTTAAATTTTTATGGATTTTTAAGATTCCTCCTCCATATGGATTTGGAATGACCAATCATGAGAGATGTATTGATACACATGAATAATATTTAGTCTCATGATAAAAGAATCTAAGTAACCAAAGACAAAGATTGACTAGGATACTTAGGCTTAACAATGAACTAGCATGTTATCCTAAATCTCAATCATGTATATGCTTAGTTTGAAAAAAAAGAAGAAATAAAAAAGAGATTTAAAATGGATTGGTATAAGTAAAGTATAATGAGATACATTATTTACTAACTAATCACATGGTAATAGAAGACAAGGACCAAAGGGAATAGGGTTTGTATAACCAAGTCACAATGACAATTATTTGTGAAAAATAGAGATAAGAAAAAAACAATCATGAAGGTACAAGAAGAGTGTTTTAATCAAAACACAAGAAAGAAATAGAAATAAATGATAAAGAAAGAAAATCATATGCAAAGATAAATGATAATATAAGAAAGATATAGTACTAAAGGTAAATAATCACTATGTAAGAAAAATATGAATTTAACAAAGTGTCAAATGATATAACATATAGATAATAATAAAATTGGAGCACACATCCAATCAGAATGTAAATGTAAAGGCACCATGCATGTGCTCATTAATAATAATAAATGTGCCTACACACATTATCCAAGACATCAAATAATTCTCTATGAAGCTAGATATAAATTTCCACTAATGTCTCATCAATCTTTACTAAAAATAGGGAAAAGAATTCTCTTCTAATCTCTTCAAAGGAAAAAGTAGGAATACTTAATAGATCATGCTCACCAAAATCAAGTAAGGGATGCTCAAGAGAATGCATGGGAGTAGGATTTATTAATGATGAAAATTGTACCATCAACAAATCAACCATTTTTCCTATCATGAAGGTTAAATTGGAATCGTACCAGTCTAATCATTGGGTTTTAAAAGTTCATCTATGATCCTAAAGATGTGAGTGGATTTTTATAAGTTTTGGGAAATAATAAACAAGTTATCAAATACAACTTATTACATTATAAAAATTAAAAATATATTTTACCAAATCATGAATCAGTTAGAATAAGAATCTGTAATCTATTCTATCTGATTGAGAAAACCTGGAGTTAGATAGTCTTTTGAAGAATAGAAATCCAATTCAATAAATATTCATATATTCAATAATATCTTGATTCTTTTTGTAATTTTATCCAAGTTTTATTCCAAATAAAACCATAAGTAGAAATAGATAGATTAAAGATAAAAGAAAAGATTCAATCATGTAAACAAGAGAATAAGAAAATAAAAAATTAACCAACAAACTAAGAAAGAGTAAAAATAACTAAGCTCTTAAAAAAAATTATTAAAAACTAATAAAGTAACTAAAGTTCAAATAAGAAATCTAATCTAATCATGAAACAAACTCAAGACAGTATAAAAACTAAAAAAAAGGTCAAACAAATAAACTAAAATAAGCTAAAACATAAATAAATATAATAACTATGAAGCAACTGTCATAATAAATCTCTACTAAATAAAAAGGCTATTAATTTAAAGACTTGAATACATTTTAGAAATATATTAAGATTAGGATTGAAAATTTTTTAAAAAAAATTAAACAACTACTAAGCTATGAAAAATTATCAACCATCTAACTTAAATAAAATAGAAAAGATAATTAATTAAAAACTAAAGAAATTTAGAACTAATAGAGATTCAAGATAAAACACTAAAGAGCTAGACTTCTAGAAAATATCTAAAGGAAGATAAATTAAAGAAATATCTATAGTTAATGAAATAAAAATAAAATACAAGGATGAGAGTAATAACTAATAAACAAATAAATATGAATGAACTTAACTAAAACTAAAAGTTAACAAGATAACTAGAAACAAAAATAAAATCAGATTCAAAAGAAAACTAAAGATTAAATTATATTAAAGTTAGAGTCAAATAGATTACAGTAAAGTGTGTGAGTCTCAAAGGAGAGTCATCTTAGCAAAAAATGTTAACTTTACTGAGAAAACCAACATTCTTCCTTTACAAAAATTTGAATGATAATTTTACAATCAAAATATATCAATGAAGTGTTACAAAATAGTGAAATGTTCATCATTATTCAGGTTGAATACTTAGAATATATGCATAGGACTGAAAATAGGAATCACCAAAAGATGTTAAGCTTAGAAATATTTAGATAATAAATATTAAATGCTAAATAAAGCTAGATATAATTATGTTACATAAGAAATTACTCAACCATTAGATAAAGTGTCATTGGGTCTATCTGCAAAATTTATACTATTTCAAAATATTCACATAGAAAGAAGAAAGATGAATGATTAACTTTAGAAAATGTCTAAGTCCTCAATAACTATTGTTCTAATTTCTTCAAATGAATCCTTGATATCTTCTTATACCTTGAAACTTAGTTACAAATAAGTTACAACTAACTTTAGTTAGTTATTAGTTTATGTTAACTAATTGACTTTTAAAAATTTAATTATAACAATTATTAATTAAGGACATGTTTAATTAAGACTTTAAAAGTCTTAATTGATCAAGTTTATTGAATATAGACTAGAGGTACTAATCTTAATTGATGTGGACTCTTATGATTAATAATATAATAAAATACATATTTTAATCATAAAATAAATAAATCAAAGATTGATAAACCTAATTTATATTAATCTTTAATGTATATCAAATAACTTAAGCATATATATTATATAAAATCCTAAAATTGCTACATTTTCTAAAATTTATCAAAATATATCAAAGTCTGAAACTAAAGTATCAAACTAAAATATCAAGTTCTATCATGAAAAGTTTAGCATAAACAAATAGTTTATCCCTTGGATGACCAATAATTATCTAAATCAGACAACACCTTAATTACATGTTTGTCTTGTTCATGAAAACAAACCTTATATTATATCTCTGTAGTAGGAAACCACACAATTCTTGTTCCTAAATCAGTTGTGTTGTCATCAATCTCTAATTTGATTCTTCTCAACATCCTGACCTCCATTGATGTCTCTGGCTTAGATTGACTTTTATCTCTCTTTTTTGTAGTGGAAGTTGGAATGTATATTATCTTCCTTCTACCAACATAACCTTGAACTCCCAAATTCGATCTTTCAAATCTTAGAATATGTTCACTATGGGTAGTAGCTAGATAATCTTTTACATTTTCTAGTAGGCTCTACATGAGAAGGAGAAGGTACATCTAAAGGGATGGCTAAATTATTAAATCTCTTAGCATGGGTAGTCTCTATTTCAAGTTATTCATTTGATTCACATGTAAAATATCAACAATTGGTTCGATTCTTTCAACATTAGGAGGCTAAAGTGGAAAATGTTGAGGGTCATGATCCAAACAACAAAATGAACTACTTTGAGAAGGTATTCAGGTTCCAAACCTATCGCCAAAGAAACTTATGTTACATTTATATCCTCTAAATCCCCTGTTTAGTAGATTAGTAGGAAAATTACTTAGAATGTACCAAAATTGAGGATCATAAGCATCAAAGTGTATGGACAATCATGTTCCCTTGTGGAACCTAAGGACAAAATTTCTTGCATCGAAACCACCTCTAGAGAAACCTCTATTGGGATTGGGCTAGTTAGTATCACTATTTTAACTCTATACCCATCCCATATTATCATTACTTCTTATCAAACTAGGTTGATCCCACCCTAACATTATGGTCAATCTAAAATATAATAATCAAATTTAAAATTTGGGAAACAATAAATACCCCAAAAGAAACAAGAGTAAAGGTTATTATATCTCAATAAACTAAAACTACACCATATCATGAATTAAAAACCATCTATCTATATCAAAATATTTTTAAACATTTCAGTGAAACTATAAATGTAAACCAAAAATATTTCAACAATAACTCATTGTTCTATTGATAATGACTGAGCTTTTATATCAATATAATCTAACTAGCCCAATCACCTTTCAAAATTTTCTAGAACTAAGCCATTTGAAATGAAGACACAAAATTCTAGAAAAACTTTTCAAAATGACAACATCAAAGACTATCTGAAGCCAAATCATTTATTCCGATATAAGATTCTAATATAAATTTCAAAATGAAGAGTATCAAAAAACTTTAACCTCAACGTCTATTTTCAAATAAAAACCTAAAACTTGAATATTGAGGTGAAATTTTAACAAAAATATCATCTTATCTACAAAATTAAATCACCCTTTCCACCATAAACTAATATATAACCTTATAAACTTAGAATACACACACACACACACACACACACACACACACACACACACACACACACACACACACACACACACACACACACACACACACACACACACACACACACACACACACACACACACACGTGTGTGTGTGTGTGTGTGTGTGTGTGTGTGTGTGTGTGTGTGTGTGTGTGTGTGTGTGTGTGTGTGTCTATATATATATATATTGTGTTTATATGTGAATGATTTTTGGCATATCATTTATGAATGGCTGACTCATTCAAAATTTCATTATACCAAACTAAATTAATCTTGAAACAAACTAAAAATTCCCAAATTTTGAACCAACTAAAAATTTGTAATTTTCACAATATATATGCATCATGATATATATATATATATATATAAATTTTTAAATAACTAATAATATTTATTATGTATGCATATCTTCAAAAACCTAATTGAACTACATGCATGATGTGAATGAATGAATAAACTATTTTTTTATCAAAAACCTTATTCAAAGAAGCACTTAACATGAATATTCCATAGTGAAGACCAAACATAGACATAAAAACAACTAAAGCTGCAACATTTAAATTTGATGAACCATTAACCACGTGTATTAAATAATAAAATTATGAAATATGTTTGAGAGTGAGGATTCATCATATATTTAAAAAGTAAAGTCCATGATTATCTTTTCATGCCATAGCCTTTTAGCTAAAACTAACATGAATTTCATGAATAAAATTAAGGTCTCACAAATTTTTAGAATACACCCCTTTAAAAAAATCTTAGTAGAGTTTCAAGTCAAATTAATAGAAAAAAAGACTCAAACATTTAGGATAAACTATTCATAACTTTCCATATTTAGACCCAAAACAAAACAAAAAAAGAAACCTTGACAAGTCAATAACAACTATTCATGCCAAAACCATGATTTCAACTCAAAAACCTCATAACTCAACCACTGAACCAACTCCAAAAATTGAAAGAACTATTGAATCTATAGATTCATAAAACTTACTAACTTATTCCAAAACATGCATGTGACCTTTTCTCATCAAGATTCACACACAAGCATAATTACCATATTATCTAACAATCTATGAAATAATGTTTCAAAAGAATAAAAATAAAAAATCTACACTTTTTTTTTAACAACCAAACCTTTTATTCTTTCACTGACCCAGAATGGTTTATAAACAAGAAATATAGAATAGTTATTTACCATGCAACTTCTATTCATCATGTATACCCATCTATACATAATAGACAATATTCTCAAAAATTATTCAAAAATGACTACCATATCTTCTCAAGTAGTTTGTATGCATTCAAACTCACATATTTTCACATCATAGCTCATATATTGACATAAAAAATCATACCAAAAATAATAACTTTAAATCATACTCATGAAAATTGAAACATGACAATTTATTTACTAGAAACTATAAAATTTTCCCATAAATCAACATATAACAAAATGATGAACACTACACAACATTATTGATGGTGTACTCATATAGGGATTTACTTCCGCATCAAAGCTTGAAACCAAATGAACCAAAAATTGATAAATTCAACATTTATATTTTCCAACTAATCTTCATAACTAACTAAGTGACGTGTTTGAACCTCATTAGTTATCATTAAATTTAAAGCACATTAAAAATTATGCTAAGTCACTATTAGTACAACTCAAATTTAGTGATAACTATCCTTTCAAACCAAATCATTCCCTAATTTTCATCATTTGAGGTGTGATCACTTCCTATTAACTCCCCATACTACCAAATTTGCATGCCAGTCTTGAAAGTTTGAGGCCATACCTTCATATTCAATTTTCATGCCAACTTAGATTATCTTGGTGTCTATCTTTTCCAATTGATCTCTAACTCACAAACCAACAAATACTTTGATCTTAATTTGTCATCAATCCAAGGGGTCTCAAGACTTAGTGAGTATACAAACTTCACGATGGTCCTTGTGATTTCCAATTCACATAGTGTTATGTTCTATGTAAATCATGTTAATTCATTTTAAACTATAACCCATACTTAATCCAAACATATTGACATCATGATGAAGACACAATCTCAATAAACATCAATACCCTACCATCATGACTCCTTAGGTCTGAAAGCCAAACCATGTGATAAACAAAACCTTTTTAAATAATTTCAAAGATATCAATTCAAGTAATGTTAATCCTTTTGAAAATTTGCATAAGTATTTCAAAGAAACTCACATGCCATTAAACTTATCTCATGAAACAAATCTAAGATCTTAATATTTTTACCACATGAATATCTGTGATAAAGGAAACAATAAAACACCCTTTATGCATCAAAACTTATAATATCTAGAATCTTGAAATTGATAATGACCTAATAGTATCAAAGAGGAATTTGGAATTTATGATAAACAAGAATAGTACTCAAGATATGCATCATTAGACAAATGAACTATCCAAACTTTTTATATAGATATGTAACTTCTCACAACATCACCACATTATTTCTATCAATAATTTGAATGGTCATTAAATCACAAGTAATACATAGAATTAAGACTTTAATCTAATTTTTACCTTCATGAGAGTCTTATAAAGATGTGTATTGATTCAAAAATATAGCATTTTATGAATGCAATAATCAATATCACCATTATCTGCTCTAAATTAGTAATCAAATAATTTATAGTATCATTATAAACTATTAAACTATCAAAATTTAAAGTTTATTTCTCAACTAAAACTATACTAAAAATTAAAATTGCTGATCATATTTAAGAAATATATATGCAAATTTTATTCATTAATACATTATACTTTTTGAAACCACTTAGAAATATAAACGTGAATTCATTATCTTTTCATAATAAAAAACACATAGAAAATATTTTTAATCAACAAGGCCCCTGATACAGTTTTAGATTCTATGACAGGGTCATATTTATGGAAAAAAGTATTAAATTTTGAAAAATGTAGGGGTGTAGAAAATAGGCATAACACTAGTGACCTTGATTGTCAATTTTGTGTAATAAATTTGAGTAAAAACAAATGGCATGTTGTATAAAAAAATTTATTTTAAGAGTATGATCTAATAAAATCATTTCTCAAATATCAAAGCATGAACCCCTTAAATAATGAATTTTAGCAAGGGATGAATTGTTTCGCTAGCGTGACATGAAGAAAGGGATTTTAAATAACAAGGAAGTTAGGGTTGGATGCACAATCTAATTCAAATGTCTTAAGAATAAAATTTAAAAGTGAAGTAATACTCTAAAAACCAAATATAACTTAGCATGGATTATTTAATTAGTAAAAAACTAAATTTTTAAGAGTAAATTTTAAAAATAAGTGATACTTAAAATAATTTCAAATCTTTCTTGCATTATTTCTTCATAATGTGATATTTATGCATTTACAACCTTTTATTGATTACTTCAAAAGCAAAATGCTACAAAAGAAAATAGAAAACCAAAGAAGAATAGCCAACTGAAAGGGAAAAATGGCAAACAAAAGGATTAAAAACCAAAATAAACTAGGAGAAAGTAGAAAATAAAGAAAAATAGACAAACATAAAGATAACTAATCATGGAATGATTTCAAATGATGCCCACTAACTGAGTAACATAGAAAATTTCCTTCAAGATTTTGCAAACTAAAAGCATTATTTCCAAGAATTGTTGAATTTTTATATAGTCCAAGCTATAAGGAATCAAACTTATATTTTTTTTGAGGATCCTCATGGGCTTTATCCCAATATAAGACTAAATCACCATCATTAAACTTTTTGTTAAAAACCTTTTTATCAAAAAACTTTTTTAATTTTTGCTTAGCTATTTCTAACTATTGAAATGCTATCATTTTTTATTCATAAATATCTATTAAATCATGTAATATTTGTTTAATTAAATTTGTGTCTTCATAGACATATTGTAAAGCTAACCTAGTTGAAGAAATCTGACATTTTATTGGCAAAGTAGCCTCAAACCCATATGCTAACAGAAAAGGTGAATAACTAGTTGCTACTTTAATAATAGTCCCATTAGCCCTTAAAGCTTCAAAAAATTTGAGATGACAGTCTATTTTGTTATCATAGACTAGTTTATTCATAATAAAAATCATATTTTTATTTGTGGATTCAACTTGTCTCTTTCCTTGTGGATAATACTTAAATGAATGACTAGAGATAATAGAGTATTTTCCTAAGAATTATAAAAATTCATTTGAAATTAATTGAGATCTATTATCTAAAATAATTTCATATAGAGCTCCAAATCTAGAGAAAATATATATTTTTTAGAAAGGAAATTACTTCACCTGTTATTGAACTTTTAAGTGCTTTGGCTTTAGGTCACTTAGTGAGATAATCCAGAGCTATCAAAATATATCTATGACCTACATATGAAGGTGGATGAATATTTGAAATAAATTTAATGTCCCTTTTTTTAAAATATTTTTTAGGAATAACTAGATTTAAAGGTATTGTAGGTAGTTTTTCTCTTCCAAGAACTAATTGATAAGGCATACAAGAACGAACTAACTTATAATCATCTCAAAAAAGGGTATGCCAATAATAACCTATTCTCAAATTTTACTAGTTATTTTCATAGTATAATGTCCAAAATATTTTTATTTATGACAACCCCAAAGAACCTTCTGAGTATTACTATGTGTGAAACATCTTAACAAAACTCTATCTCGATTATGATAAAATAGAATGTTTTTCAACAAACAAAAACTTAATGATTTTAATATTAAGGAACATATTTGTTTCTTATCTAATTTATTAGGATAAGATTAATTTTAAAAATATTAAACTAAATCATGGTATCAATCATGTTTAACTAATAAACATTCCCATTCATTCATCTCAAGATCAAACTTAAAATTTTTAGAAAATTCAACAACCTTCATGATCTTTAAATGTGGTTTAGAATTTAGATTTTTATCAACTAATAAAGCTAAGACATTATTATCCAATGCAACATTTTTAGCTATGTGTTTTGATAATTCATTACCTATAATAGTATTAGAAGTTTTAAATTAAATATCAAATTTTTTAATATGTAAAATCCAGTAAGTTTTCCTTGAATGGTTGGTTGTTTTAAAAGATAAGATAAAATAGGTAAATTAAATTACACAAAAAAATAGTTTCCCATCAATAAATAATGAAACTTAATCAAAGAAGAAACTAATAAGAAAATGAATTTTTAAATAAGGGGTACCTAGTTTTTGATTCTTTTAGAATTTGGCTCATATAACTGATTGGCTTTTTTTCATTATTTTCAAACTCTTGAGTTATTAAAGATCCTATAATCTTTTTAGTAGCAATAACATAGATAATAAATTATTTTTTAAAACAATGTTTAGCAATAATAAGAACACTTGTAACAGCATTTTGAACAAAATTAAAAGCTAATTTAGCACCATCTCAAATATAAGTTTTGTCTTTTTAAAGTAGAAATTGTAATAGATTAGATTTCTTAGCGAAATCTGAAATGAATTTTATAATAAAATTTATCTTACCAAAGAAATACCTTAGACTTGATTGATATTTGGGAGGAGGTAATTCTTTAGTTGCTTTAACACATTTGAGGTAAATTGAAATATCATATTTTAAAATTATGTGTTCTAATAACTTACTTTTAGTCACATCAAAAATAGACTTTTTTAGATTTAAATAAATAGAAAAAAATTTACATCTCGTAAATACTTCATGAAGAGGATCTAAATGTTTTTTTTATCTTTTTAGAACAAACAGTGAGATCATATAAATAAACTTAAATAACTATGCCTATCAAATCATCAAAAACAACATGCATGGCCATCTAAAAAGTAGTCCTTGCATTCATCAAACCAAAAGGTATTTCATTATAAGTAAAATAACCTATACATGTGTGTAGACACCTAAATAGTGTCTAACCCTTGGTCACCTTCCCTCTTGGTCCATTCCTAACCCATTTCTAAACCATGCAATTACTAATTTAAAATAATAAACTTATTTTGAATTAACCACCCCCCCTCCTTGGACACATCACCCATGACACCTCACCTAGGACACCTCGCCTTGGACTAATTCCCATCCTATGACTCACCCAAGACCAATTCTTACTTCTCTCTAACCGCCTAACAAACTCTTGTGCGTATTTATCCTAACCTTCGCCAATTCCTTTACGGATTATGCACTTGGCAGATGTAGAACAGGCTTGCTGGGCTTTTTACTCATTCTGCACCTGCTGACGTCGGTCAACTGTCAGCCGATGCTGGTGAGATCACCGACGTTGGTTTACTTAAACCGGCTTCTGACCTTTTTCTCGGCTAATCACAAAAAATCACAAATCCCAATCAGAAATCAGCTAATCTCTGGAAGCGAATCATGAATCCTTGAATCTTTATTCTTTAACCATCCATCAATCTGTGGGATCTCTCAGTCAAGCCCCTCATTCTCTCCCTCAGGTGCAGCAACAGCTTCAGGTTTTTCAATAGCAACAGGTTCTCCACACAGGCTACATCAGCAGCAGGTATGGGAATCATCAGTAGCACACCTTCCATAAGGCACAGGTAAGTATACTGTCTGTGTTTTCATTCTCTTTTTAGTTATTTCTTTCAAACAATATCTCCCTCGACTAGACTGTTAACCAAGCCAGACCCGAATCTTGACTTATCCACCTCCTTATTTCCTCCGTCCTCTATCGGACTATACACTCTGCCCATTCAATCAAACTTTCAGACCCAAACCCCAGACCATTTAACCAAGCCCAAAACTTTGTCTCAAGACCACTCAAATAAAACCCAAACCCTGACCAGACTCTGTCCATAGACCACAGACCAACCCAGACCTCGTCCAAAGACCTTTGCCTCTACTGACATCAGTCACTACTCCAACCGACATCGGCAAACTAACCGACGTCGGCACCTTGACTAACCGACGCCGGTGACTGTGACCAGTTCGATAGCTTCTTTCAAGTAAGCCTTTTGCTTCCCTTTTTCATTCCATCTTTTATCATTTCAATTCTTTATCATTCTATTGTTTATCAGACACTTCTTTTTATTGATTAGTGGGTTTATATCCCTTAAGGAAGTTTTCATACTTCTGGGATCAAGCTTTTGCTTGGCAACCCACCATCTATCCATTTAACGCCTTCTTTTGTCCAAGTTTCTTTTCTTTGCAGGTGTCATTCCTCCATAGCCAAAGAGGAGTACTCACAGTGTCTAGATTACGGTGCGTAGACTATATCCAGGTACACATCAAGCCTTGACCATTCCTTCTTAGTTTCTTAATTCTTCTCTTGAATGTAAAAAGTAAAATTTGAATAGAAACATTCTGGCATGCCCGGTGGGACCCTTAGGACCTTCCTTGGGTTCCTTTTCTTCTTTGTTCATTTAGGTGCATTAGGTTTCTCCCTCTTCACCTCTTTCTTATTTTCTAACAACATCATAAGCAGGATTAAAAAGAACTGTTCTTTTCTTTCTTGCACTTCTAGACTAATCAAAACTCATATTATTCGACTCTTTCTCCATTCATCTTCATACGAACAAACATTTCGACTTGGACTTAAAACACTTTGCATTCATTTCTACTTTCTTACATTTCTTAGACCACACTTAGTAATTAAACCGCATATTGAATTAATCTAGTCCACTTCATGTTACACAACCTAAACCACTTGCACTAAAACAAACATCAAACAATACTTGAGACAAGGCCTGACTGGGATTTCATCCCCTAGTGGATACCTTACCCCTACATGGCAATCTCACTTGGATTTCATCACCAAGGGGAAAGCCCATTCCGTTCTCTGGTAGAGGCTAATCTCTAGGCAAGGTATATTTTGGCTAAGAGAGACCAGCTTACCACTGGAATCGTGAAGTGAGGGGAGCTTGCTCCTTAGCACCAGGCCACGTATCGAACCTAATACAGACTTCTTGAGCACCTAAACATTCCTGAAACCATCCATAGACTACCTTTTCTAGGACCCTTCTAACAGCCAACCTCCCAAACATCACTTTAAGGCATAAGCCATAGGATTCTAAAAAGTTGATTCTTAGGATTTAACGCTTAGGGCCTGTCTGTCTCTCTCTCTGTTTTTTGTTCTTATCTAGTTTTTTGAGCTAGTGAGGATGTTCTCTTCCTTTTTTTTCCAAGAATATTCAAATTTTTCTAAGTTTTTGGAAACCACAGTCACCGACATCGGCTTTTCCACCGACGTCGGCCACCTCCCTCCACCGACATCAGTTATCTGACCGACGTCGGCCATTTTCCCTTACCAACATCAGTTTTTAAACCGACGTCAGTCACTATCACAGTCTTTTTTTCCAAAATAGCAACTTAAAACCTGACCCCTTTTTCTGCCAAAACCTCATTCTGAGTTTTTGAAACTAAAAACACACAGTTTCTAGAACCTGACCCTCTTCTTGACCATGCTCTCTCGTCCCTAACCAATCCTATCATGGAGTTCCACTCAGAGACTGAAAGAAATCCTACAGGACCGACCCCGACTCAGACTCCCATCGTCCCTGAAGGGGATCGAGATTTTGAAAGATTCTTGGACCTCAACGTCTTAGCCCTCCAAAACTATCTCACAAGAGACCCAACGTGAGACCTTTCGGGTGAAGCGGTGATGACATTAACACCATCCGCTACCCAGCCTTTTTCCTCAACCGTTTACCTGACCATGGCCAATACACAAAGTTTGGCCTTCCCATCCATTTTTAGACCAACCTCCATCGGGGTTCCATTACCCCCTCAACCACACGCAATTCAACCAAGTTCTACATCATACCAAAACTTGATTGTTTCGACCCCTCACACTCTTGCGCCCATGAATGCAGGAGTGCCAACCTATCCTTCTACCAGTGCCATCACGCAACCACCCTTGGTGGTATCTAGTCAACTTATACCTTTGACCTTCATAACTCAACCACTTTTGGCCTTCACTTATGTCCCTGTGACTAGTCATCCGTACATTGCCCCCTTACTGGTACAACCAACTACGTCATATGCCTCCTCTAGCCTCTTTCAAGCACCCTACAACCTAGGGGGTGCTCCATCTGCCAATCTATCAGCAGACATCATTAAAATGCTGATGGATAAAATGTCCAATCTCGAGACCTCTATCTTTGGTTCACGCAATGGTCTCTCATATGAGCAAATTTGCAACGAGCCCATTCATCCTTCTGTCCCTATCCGACCATACCCCAACTAATGGGAGCTTCCTAAATTCACTCACTTCCAGAGTAAGGAGGACCCGCAACAACATCTACGGGCATTCAGACATGCCTGCTATCTTATTGCCCATGATGATGTGTTACTTTTACGCATGTTCCCTATGTCCCTTTCTGGCTCTGCCCTTGACTGGTATAGCTCTCTTGCCATACATTCTATCTTTTCATTCATTCAACTTGCTCAATTATTTCTCGACTATTTTTCTATCAACATCACCAAACAAGTCTCAATTACAGACCTTTACTCCATCAGGCAATTCGACGACGAATTAATAGTTGATTTTGTCGCCCGTTGGAGAGGATTGATTAACCAGCTCTCTTTCTCCTTACCCAAACCTAAGCTCATCGAGCTCTTTTCTCAAGCATGTGCTAGGCACATCTCTTCTACCTTGTGGATTCAGACATTCTGCACTTTCGACCAAGCTTTCACCATGGCTCGAAAGCTTGAACTCCACGCCATTAAAGAGGATAAGGTCAAATTGCATAATACCAACGCAAAAACCAATGATCATTCTTCTTCCAGACCTTCTTCTTCTGCCAACTCCAAACCCAAAGGAGTGGCCAACACTGTGGTCATTAGATCACCATCATCGGTGACAACTAATTACCCTCAACCTTCTACATCTCCAAGCATCACCAAACAATTCCAACAATGGTACATCCAACGTTCATACACTCCACTTGGAGAATCATACGCTTCCATTTTGGAAAAACTACTCAAGCAAGGGGTCCTCAATCTCCCTCCAATCCGACCACCTCAATTTGACCTTTTAAAAGCCCTCCCTACATGGTATAGGGAGGCTGACTTCTGTCACTTTCATCGCATCCACAGCCATGACATCGACAATTGCCGAACCTTCAAAAACATCATCCAAGACATGATCGACAAGGGGGATCTTATTTTAGATAACCTAAATGCCCCTCCAAATCAAAACATCGACATCTTCAAACAACCATTTCCAAACCATCCACCTACTCAAAACAACATCCAAACCATGACTAATGACTCTCATGACCATAATATTCATACAATCAACACTATTTTGCCTCTTGTCCTTGACCAACCTCCTCCATCACAGGATGAAGAACTTTCTTCTCCTATTATTTCTCCATCTACCTCTCTCATACTAGAGGACACCTCGACCATGCCAACGCCATTAGCCTTACCTTCATCCAAAGACCTTACCTTGCCTACTCCTCAAGCACAAGCAGAAGGCACAATCATCTCTACCTTATTCTCTCTTGAGGAGCCGTACTCTCCTATTTCTTCTCCACCAAGAGAAGACCCAGTCTCTCCACCCAATTTGACCGAAGAAGACCCAGTCACGGTTTCCTCTTGCCTTTTGCCTGAGATTGTTACATCTCACTCACCTCCGTCAACATCTAAGCCCAAACCCGCACAAGTGCCCACCTTACCAAAAGAGATTGAACCTCTTGGTGTTCACCCCACATCTAACCTCACCTCACACAAAGGTGGCCCTCAAACCATATCAAAGAAGTCCACTATACCACACCGGAGAACTCCTCCCCGACCTTCTTCATTACCTTCAATCTTGGGCCCGCATCCATCCACTTTAATAGGAGTTCTTCCTACTCCCATACTTCATAGAAGCAAGTTGCCTCCATTACTCCCTCAACCCCTCAGACATATATCTCTTCCAAACCATTGACCTATGCCTCTTATGCTTCCCAAACCAAAGTCATCAATCCCCACTACGACAAAACATCCAGACCCATTAGCCAGTTCTTATGCCTTGCTGTTACGGCAATTGTTGTAGTCCTCTCGCATCTATCTCCTGCTGCTTAAACCATATCAATCTCTCAGACCAAAACCACCCTGGTTCGATGACACTTGAATTTGTGCATATCATCGCACGCTTGGACACGACACTGAGCATTGTTTTGCCCTCAAGGTTGTCATTCACCAATGTCTAGGAAATGACACCCTTCTTCTCGACCACATTATCAGCAAACCTTCAACACCACCCCACTCATCAACTCTCAGATCAGGGCCATCTTGGTTCGATAACTCTAAATTTTGTCATTATCATCACACTCTGGGACATGACACTGAGCGTTTTTGTGCTCTCAAAGCTGTCATTCGTCAACAATGGAGAAAGGATTCCCTTATAATCAAGGACCCTCTTGACCACCTCTTCGACAAATTATCAACACCGACCCATGCCTCTCAAACCTCATCACCTAAATCAGGATCTCCATGCCAGATTATGATCCCTTTGCCACCTTTGACCCCATTATTTGATATCAACACAGTCCATTTGACCACTAAGCCTCAACTGACCTTGACCAATTTATCCAACATTCTCCCTAAGCGACTGGGGGAATCCAACCTTATCTTGACCTCGACCAAACATTCAACCAAGCCTTCGACCATGACATCAACCATGACCTCAACTAAACCTCGACCACACATAGTCTAACCATCAATCAACCTTCTTGTCCAGACTGTCGACCCGCTCTCAACCAAACATTCAGTCCATCTTTGACCAAATATTCAAACCAACCTCAATCAAACCTTGATCAAATAATTCAACATCGACCCCAAACTTTGACCAAACATTGACCAATTTATTCAACATTAATCAATCACCTGACCAATTTGGAAAGTAGCAAATGGGGCACCTTTGCTCCTAATTGACTTGAACCTTAACGCACTAGCATGGCCCAGGGACTTATCAGAACTTGAGCCCCCTTTTATGCCTTGTGTCTACGACCATTTTTCTGTTAATTGAGTATTCATCACTTGACATTTTACTTGAGCTCGTCCCTTGAGCAACCCCATCCTCTTAATCCTTATTCCTTTCAACCCTATTCCCCTAAACAAGTCCTGTCAACCCCTTTTGACAAGTAGTAATGCTTTGTCCTAATAAAAGGGAAACCCTCTAAACGTCTATAGTCAAGTCCATGACTAAAAGTCCAGTCAACAAAAAAATCAAATATATATAAAAATGGGATGCATATTCCAAGGTCATAACACTATAAATGTAGACTACTCCCTCGAAGGACAGCTGCATCATCATTGTTGTATTTACTAGACTACTCCCTCGAAGGATAGCTAGGCCAAAGTCATATCAAAAACATCAAAAGCAGAATATAGACCACTCCCTCGAAGGATGGCTATGCATAAATTTTGCTACATACACAACACTATCTTTGAGGCTTCCTGCATCGATCAACTTCACGACATGACCACAAAGCAAGACAATATCCCATCGCAGGCTTCCCGCATCGATCAATCTGCCTTCAAAAAAAAAAAAAAACAAAACTGACTGACAAAACTTCAAAGTCATGGACTTGTCTATAGTCATTCTCAGGGTCACCTATAAAAGGGGCAAAGTTGTTCCTACCAAAAAGGGTTCCCCCTTCCTTATCACATCAAACCTATCACCCCTAACATACTCAAGAGATTTCGAGCTCACTTAACATCAAGTGATTCGATTGCTTCTCTAACACAACCACTGGTCAATGACGCAATGCATGAATGGGTCTTTTGTTTCTAAATAACCCCTATCCATGCTCTCATTCTGGTCCTTGTCAATGAAAGAGCAATTCGCCTTTCACTTTTGACACATCTTGGTCACGCCTCCAACCAAATCATTATCTACCCAAACCAAACCAATCAAACATTTTCAGACTATCGACATGACCTAGTCCATTTCACATAATTTCTGTGGACACCAATACACATGGAAATTATCGACCTGACACAATTTATGTTAAGCATAAACCAATACTTGCTAAAACATAAATAGACCTCAATTCATTTTTAGCATACATCCATCACAAATATGGAAAATTGCTAGGGATGAAAGACCCCTCAACTAATGTTGCAGAATACACCATCTGGAAAAGGCTGTAACATCATTTTCTCCTCATCATTTCATCATGACCAAGACCAATCTATCGACCACTTTGACCACTTGTCTACCACTTAGACTCTTTGTCTGAACTACATTGGTCTGAGGCCCTCTGACCAGGGCTATATAGGCAACACTCAAATGACATGACTGTCTTCTAGGGTTAGCTTGACCACCCTCCTTTGTTCATCTCTCTGATGGACAAACCTTCTTTCCTCCTTTTAACCATAACATTACCCTCGACCAAGCCCAATTCCATCCCTTTGACCCTTCCTCCCTTCTAGGGAGAACTACATTGGCCTGAGGCCCTTCCATAGGGGCTATGTAGGCAGCACTCAGATCACATAACAACTTCTGAGGTTAGCTCGGCCACATCCTTTCATCCATTCCTCCTCCTCGACCTATGACCATTGGAGATCATGCCTATCTCCTCTGACTTTGACTACTTCCAAAGCATTTTTGTCTTGGTCATTTTTGCATGTATGCTACCTCACGAATAGATAGCAAAATTGTTTGCAGACCTTATTTTTGGATGCTCACAAGTATAGGATTGCAAGCCGATTGATCTGCACTACTTGTGACATTTTCGTGTTTCTAGGAGCACTTTCTGAGCCTGGGATACCTGGAACATGATGACCATTTGGATCTACACCTTAGATTAAATAACTTGATCAGCTACAACTAATGCTGGGGCCCAGTTATTTCAATTTTGGCACTCCTCAACCTTTTGACTGTGACCATTTGACCTACCTATCCCGTGAAGTGGTATGCGCGCAATCACGACTTTTGCAGCATTCACCCTCACTCTCCTTCTCATCCACCTTTTGTCAAATCGGCACTCGACATCAGGTTCCCTTCCCTTGACTCCCGCTTTGAGGGGGAATACCTCATCCATACCTTGGGGCAATCCACATCATCCCACACTTGGGGTAACCGACTCCTATTTTTGTCTTGCAGTTCATCCATAACAACCAATAAGACAAAAAGGGGCAAATGTAGACACCTAAATAGTGTCTAACCCTTGGTCACCTTCCCCCTTGGTCTATTCCTAACCCATTTCTAAACCATGTAATTACTAATTTAAAATAATAAACTTATTTTGAATTAACCACCCCCCCTCCTTGGACACATCACCCATGACACCTCACCTAGGACACCTCGCCTTGGACTAATTCCCATCCTATGACTCACCCAAGACCAATTCTTACTTCTCTCTAACCACCTAACAAACTCTCATGCATATTTATCCTAACCTTCACCAATTCCTTTACGGATTATGCACTTGGCAGATGTAGAATAGGCTTGCTAGGGTTTTTACTCATTCTGCACCCACCGACGTCGGTCAACTGTCAGCCGACACCGGCGAGATCACTGACGTCAGTTTACTTAAACCGGCTTCTGACCTTTTTCTCGACTAATCACAAAAAATCACAAATCCCAATCAAAAATCAACTAATCTCTGGAAGTGAATCACAAATCCTTGAATCTTTAGTCTTCGACCATTCGTCAATCTGTGGGATCTCTCAATCAAGCCCCTCATTCTCTCCCTCAGGTGCAGCAACAGCTTCAGGTTTTCCAACAGCAACAGGTTCTCCACACAGGCTACATCAAAAGCAGGTATGGGAATCATCAGTAGCACACCTTCCACAAGGCACATGTAAGTATACTGTCTGTGTTTTCATTCTCTTTTTAGTTATTGCTTTCAAAAAATATCTCCCTAAACTAGACTGTTAACCAAGCCAGACCCGAATCTTGACTTATCCACCTCCCTGTTTCCTCTGTCCTCTATCAGACTATACACTCTGCCCATTCAATCAAACTTTTAGACCCAGACCCCAGACCATTTAACCAAGCCCAAAACTTTGTCTCAAGACCACTCAAATAAAACCCAAACCCTGACCAGACTCTGTCCACGGACCATAGACTAACCCAGACCTCGTCCAAAGACCTTTGCCTCTACCAACGTCGGTCACTACCCCAACCGACATCGGCAGACTAACCGACGTCGGCACCTTGACTAACCGACGTCGGTGACTGTGACCAGCTCAACAGCTTATTTCAAGTAAGCCTTTTGCTTCCCTTTTTCATTCCATCTTTTATCATTTCAATTCTTTATCATTCTGTTGTTTATCAGACACTTCTTTTTATTGATTAGTGGGTTTATATCCCTTAAGGAAGTTTTCATACTTCTGGGATCAAGCTTTTGCTTGGCAACCCACCATCTGTCCATTTAATGCCTTCTTTTGTCCAAGTTTCTTTTCTTTGCAGGTGTCATTCCTCCACAGCCAAAGAGGAGTACTCACAGCGTCTGGATTATAGTGTGCAGACTATATCCAGGTACACATCAAGCCTTGACCATTCCTTCTTAGTTTCTTAATTCTTCTCTTGAATGTAAAATGCAAAATTTGAATAGAAACAATGTGGTAAAATTAGTTTTATGTCTATCATCATAATTTACAAAAATATAATTATAACCTAAAAATCCATCTAATGAAGAAATCATTTTAGATCTTGCAACCTATTGCAAAATTTGATCTATGTTTGGTAGAGAAAAATTATCTTTTATACTAGCTTTATTTAGATCTTTAAATTTTACACATTATCTAATGTCATCATTTTTATTTCTAATTGCAACTAGACTAGCTAGCCATTCTAAATATGTTACAGGAAAAATGACATAAGTATCAATCATTTTATCCATCTCTTTATTAATGGTGTCCTCTAATAAAAGGTTGATTCTTCATATTTTATGCCTAACAAGTTTGATACTAGGATTAATATTAATGTCATGTTTAATAATAATAGTATCATAACTTTTAAGGTCCTTGTATGACCAAACAAAAACATTAATAAATTCCTTAAATAATTTAATGAACTTAACCTTCTCATTTTCAGTCACTTGAATTCCTAAATAAACATACATAGGATCTTCTTTAGTGACTAAATTTATGTGAGTGGTCTCACATATGATTATCCTTGATGGATATTATTTTTTATATATTTTAGGTTGGTCATTAGGTGTGGACATAGATTCTAAACTTACCAAACTAGTAGATAATATGTTACTACTTAGTTATAAATAATCACCAAAATTTAGTACATAATCATCATGATAAAAGTAATTTCCTTTAAGGAATGAATCTATATGCTCATCACAACTAAATATAGGCCAACTATCATTTAAATCAAAAAATTTAGGATAAAAAAATTCAACAAAAAGGAAAGTCTATACTAGGTTCAATCTCACTTAGAGTTTAGTTAGAAGCATAAACAAGTTTATCTACTCTTATATTAAATTATTTAGAATATGTATGATATTGAAAGCTTCAAAATTTTTAAGTAATGACCAAAACTTTTGTATATAATGGTGAAAATGAGTTTGATTAGTTTTATAAATCTTACAAACTTTTCTAACTACTAATTCTGAATCTCCAAAAACTTTCAAATGTTTAATGTTCAATTTTATGACTTTTTCTAATCTCAAACATAATGCTTTAAATTCTGCTATATTATTAGTATTTTCAAAAGATAATTTGAAGGTATAACAAAAAAAATCACCTATAGGATAAATTAGACAAATTTCAACACCATTACCTTGTTGAGAACAAGTTCCATCAAAGTAATGTGACCATAACATATTGTTTTTAAATATTTCTTCATGTTTATTTTTTGGTTCATTTAAATTCAACAATTCATAAGTTCCAATTCTTGTTTCAATATAATAAATATTAGATGAAGAAGGTGATTCAATAGGATTAATTTAAAAATCTTCCCCTTTTAATAAAAATAATTTCATTATTTACAAGAACCCATGTGATACACTTTCTAATAAAATCCCCAGTTGCTTTAAACCATTCTCTTCCTAACAACATTACATAATTACTAGGAATATCCAACAATTGAACATTAGTCATACATACAATCCATTCATCTTGTGCAATTTTAATGACTATATCATGAAACTTACCACAAATCTTAGTTTGTCTAGAATCAAAACCAGTAAGCTTCCTACAATCTACTTCATAATATATGCCTATTTTATCTATAATAAACTTAGACATAATATTCTTTGAGGCATATGTGTCTAAAATACAATTATGAATTATTTTATTATTGATCTTAACTGTGACATAAAAAGGAAGAATATAATAAGTAGGAGGGTTGATATTTTGAGTATAAATATGTTCAAAATCAATTTTATCTTACAAAATTACATTAACTCTAGGATTTTTCACTGCTTCATTAATCTTATCAAGCTATCCAAGAAGACTAGCTACTTGCAACAAAGAAATTTTAGCTTTAATTATTGACAAATCATCAATTATATTATAAGTTTTAGTATCTGTTTATCTAAAAAAGTTAGAATTTATAATGTTGATATTGACTATTATTATATCCATTTGCAAAAAGATTATTTTATACAACATTATCATAAGAATTATTAGCATTATTTTGAGTTGATTTCCCTTTATCATCAAAATAAAATTTGTCATTTTTTATTTTATTATTTTGAAAAAACTTATAATCTTTATTCCTAGTATTTATAACATAAACATTCTCATTTTTGGAAGGATCATCAAGAGTGTTTATATTATATACTAAATCTTCTATTATTTCATCTTTTCCATGAAGAAACTTCTTGAATTTAAGAACTATTAGAAAAGCGTACAAATTATGATCAAGTTCACAAATGTTATAGTAATACAAAATGTCTATCTTTTTATCTTTTTTATTTTTATTATTTGAGGAAGAAGGTTTATCATTAAGTTGTCTTTTAATAGAGACCAACTCATTAGCTATCCTTTGTATGGCCTTTAATATTTATGAATTATCTGAATTCAAACATGTAGAAGGCCTATCTTTAAAACCAATTATTTTAAGCTTATTTTCATATTCAATATAGAAACCCAAAGTGTCACTATATTTTGTAATGTTTTTAAATTCTAAATCCATTTTATACTTTAAAGGTAAAGCATTGCAAAATTAAAATTTAGATAACTTTTTAGAAGGCTTAAGATCACAAGGGATCTTTTGATGTAGTTTAGTGAATCTAAAAATGAAATGATAAATTATCTCACCTAGATCAATATAAAAATTCACAAGATTGTTGACTAGATCAAAATTTTCTTTAACTTTCCCAAAGGATAAGTCTAACCAATCTTCAAAATCTTTACAAGTATCAATAACCTTAGTAGGTAGACTAACAAATTCTTGATAATATTTTCCTTATAATGTTTCGGAAAAAACTCTTACACAAATTTTTTATTAATTATTCCAAAGTATCATAAACTAATCTAAAATCTTCAAAGTGATATTCCCAAGATTCTCTAGTAGCACCAAAAAACTTTGATATATTCAATCCTTTATAGAAGATAACTTACCAGGATGATTCCTAACATTAATTAGATTAGCATAAATCCATGGTGTTATGTCTATTTGACACTTCTCTTGAGATTCTAATTCATCTTCACCTTCAGTGAGATCATCTTGATCTCTATTATTTTATAGCCCATGAATTATATCTTCTAGTCTCTGTTCTACTACTAGTTATTCTCCCACTAGTTGATCTCCCATTGGAAATTTAAATAGTTTCTACTTGAATAGATTGATTAGCTTGAACTTGATCTACTTAATTTAAATGCATATTCATAGTAGTATTTTCAAAAGAAAAATAAAATCATCAAATGAAAAAGAATCAAAAATAAAATGAGTTCTAGGCATAGGATTAACAACTATAACTCTAGTTCGATCTTTTTAAATTCTTCTATTTGAATTTAGAATATCACATTGAGTCTCAAATATAAGATTTGAATAATAATTAATCTCAAATTTCTCAATCTTTTCTTCTTGATTTATGACTTCGATAACCTAATGAAGATTTTCAATATGATTATACCATGCATAACATGTTAAATTGAAACAACATAAACTTGATTATCTTTTATATCTATTTTAGGTTGAATAATGGGAGGTTGTTCAACTCAAAGTACCATTATCAAGAAGAAAATAAAACTTAAAAATAAATTATATTTATGAATGATTTTCCCATTGGAGTTGCCAAATTTGTTGATGATGGAAATTATATCATCAATGAATCAACCCTTTCACCTATCACAAAGGTCAAGTTGAAATTGTAATAGTTTAATCATGGGGTTCTAAAGGTTTGTATATAATCATAAAGATGTGAGAGGGTTTTTATAAGTTATGGGAAATAATCAAAAGGTTAAAAAATACAACTTATTTCATTATAACAATCAAAAATATATTTTGTCAAATCATGAATAAGTTAGAATAAGAATATGTAATCTATTCTATCCAACAAATAAAAACTATGAGTTAGATAGTCCATTGAAGAATAGAAATTTGATTCAATAAATATTCATATATTCAATAATATCTTGCTTCTTTCTATAATTTTTTCTAAGTTTTATATCAAAGAAAACCATAAATAAAGATAGATAGATTAAAAATAAAAGAAAATATTCAATCATGTAAACAAGAGAGTGAGACAATAAATAATTAACCAACAAACTAAGAAGCAGAAAAAATAAATAATATCATAGTAAAGGAATAACAAACTAGTAAAGTAACTAAAGTCCAACTAAGTAATCTAATATAATCAAGAAATAAATTTAAGATAATATAAAAGCTAAAAGAGAAAGATCAAACAAATAAACTAAAATAAGCTAAAACAAAATTAAATATAATAACTATGAACCAAATATTAAACTAAATCTAAACTAAATAAAAAAACTATTAATATAAAAACTTGAAAAAATTTTAGAAATATTTTAAGATTAGGACTAAACATAAATAAAATAAATTAAACATCTACTAAGATATGAAAAAATATCAAATGTCTAACTTAAATAAAATAGAAGAGATTATTAATTGAAAACTAAAAAAATAATAATAACTAATAGATATTTAAGATAAAACACTAAAGAGCTAGATTTTTATAAAATATCTAAAAGAAGAATAATTAAATAAAGATCTATATTTAATAAAACAAAAATAAAAGACAAGGATGAGACTAATAAATAATAAACAAATAAACATGAATGAACATAACTAAAACTAAAAGTTAAGAAGATAACTGGAAACAAAAACAAAATCCAATTTAAAAGAAAACTAAAGATTAACTTATATTAAAACTAGAGTCAAATATATTAAAATAAAGTGTGTGAGTCTCAAAGAATAGTCATATTATCATAAAAGGATAACTTTATTGAGAAAACCAACATTCTTCCTTTAAATTTGAATGACAACTTTACAATCAAAATAGATCAATGAAGTGTCATAAAATAGCGAAATGTTCATCATTATTCAAGTTAAATAATTAAAATTTATGCATAGGAATGTAAATAAAAATCATCAAAATATGTTAAGCTTAGCAATCTTTGCATAATCAATATTAAATGATAAATAAATTTAGATATACCTATGTTTCATAAACAATTACTCAACTATCAGATAAAGTGCCATTGAGTCTATCTACAAAAGTCATACTATCTCAAAAGATTTCCAAAGAAAGAATAAAGATGAATGATTGACTTCAAAAAATGTCTAAATCATCAATACATGTTTCTCTTTTGTCTTCAAATGAATCCTTGATCTCTTCTTATACCTTCAAACTTAGTTACAAATAAGTTATAACTAACTTTAGTTAGTTATTAGTTTATGTTAACTAATTAACTTTTAAAATGTCAATTAATTATAACAATTATTAGTTAAGGACATGTTTAATTAAGAATTTAAAAGTCTTAATTGATCAAGCTTATTGAATATAGATCGAAGGTACTAATTTCAATGGGTAGAGTCCCTTATGATTAATAATATAATATAATACATAATGTAATCATAAAATAAATAACTCAAAGATTAATAAACCTTATTTATATTAATCCATAATGCATATCAAATAACTTAATCATATATATTATATCAAATCCTAAAATTGATGCATTTTCAAAAAATTATCAAAATATATCAAAGTCTGAAACTAAAGTATCAAACTAAAATATCAAGTTCTATCATGAAAAGTTTAGCATAAACAAAAAATTTATCACTTAGATGGCCAATAATCATCTAAATCAGATAACTTCTCAATTATATTTTTTTCTTGTTTATGAAGACAAACATTATATTCCATATCTATAGCAAGAAATAACACCAATCTTGTTCATCAATCAAATGTGTTGTCATTAATGTCCAAGTTGATTATTTTCAACATCCTGACCTCCATTAGTGTCTATGGCTCAAATTGACTTTCATATCTCTTTTTTGTAGTCCTCTTTTCTATAGTGGAAGGTGGAATGTCTATTGTCTTCCTTATACTAGCATAAACTTGAACTCCCAAATTCAACCTTTTAGATCTCAGAATAGGTTAACTATGGACAATAGCTAGACTCAATATTTTACATTTACAGGAGGTTCTACATGAGAAGGAGAAGGTACATCAAAATGGATGGCTAATTTTTTAAAGTTATTAGCATAGGCAATCTCTATCTCAAGTTGTGTGGTTTGATTCGTAGGCAGAAGATCAATAAAATATTCAATTCTTTCAACATTAGGAGGCTAAAGTGACAAATGTTAAGGGTCATGATCTAAATTGTGAGATGAACTAATTTGAGAAGGTGTTTGAGCTCCAAACCTATGACCAAAGAGACCTATATTACCTCTATATCCTCTAAATCCCCTCTAATCTGAATTTGTAGGAAAATTACTTAGAATGTCCCAAAATTCAAGATCATAAACATCAAAGTGTATGGACAATCATGTTTTGGTATGGAATCTAGGTCTAAATTTTCTTACATAAAAACCACCTCTAGAAAAACCTTTGTTGGGATTGGCCTAGTTAGTATCACTATTTAAACTCTATCTCCATCCCCTATTATCATTACTTCTTTCCAAACCAGGTTGATCACACCTTGACATTATGATCAATATAAAATATAAAAATCAAATTTAAAATTGGGAAAAATCAAATGCCTAAAAAGAAACAAGATTGAACATTGTTATATCTCAAAAAATAAAATTGAACCATATCATGAATTAAAAACTATCTATCTGTATCAAAATATGTCTAAACACTTAAATGATAATCTAGATGCAAACCAAAATTTACTTATAAAAAACTAAATTAATCTCTAAACAAACTAAAAATTTCCAATTTTTGAATAAACTAAAAATTCCTAATTTCCACAATATATATGCATCATGATATAAACCAAATTTTAAATAACTGATAATATTTCTTATGCATGCATATCTCCAAAAACTTAATCGAGTTGGATCGATGACATGAATGAATGAATAAACTATTTTTTTAAATCAAAAACCTTATTCATAGAATCACTTAACAAGAATATTCCATAGTAAGAACCAAAATTATACACAAAAACAACTAAACCTGTAACCTTGATATTTGTATGAACCATTAATTGTGTGTATAAAATAATAAGATTCTGAAATATGTTTGAGAGTGAGGATTCATCAAATATTCAAAAATCAAAGTCCATGATTTCCATTTCATGCCATAGCCTTTTATTTGAAACTAACATATATTTCATGCATAGAATGAAGTTCTCACCAATTTTTAGAATACACCACTTTGAAAAAATCTTAGAAGAGTTTCAAATTGAATCAAAGAAAACAAGACTCAAACCTTCAGGAGAAACTATTCATAACTTTCCATATTTCAACCCAAAAGGAAACATAAATAGAAACCATGTCAAGTCAATAATAACTATTCATGCCAAAACCATGCTTTCAACTCAAAAACCCTAGAACTCAACCACTAAACCATCTACAAACATTGAAAGAACTATCAAATCTATAGATTCACAAAACTTCTTGACTTATTCCAAAATATGCATGTAACCTTTTCTCATCAAAATTCACACACATACACCATTAACATATTATCCAAAAGTCTATAAAATAATGTTTTGAAAGAATAAAAATAATAAATCTATACTTTTTATTTCAACAAATGAACCTTTTATTCTTTCACCAACCCAGAATGGCTCATAAATAAGAAACACATAATAGTTTTTTACCATGTACCTTCTCTTTATAATGCATACCCATTTACGCACAGTAGAAAATATTTTCAAATTTTCTTTAAAAATGACTACCATATCTTCTCAAATAGTTTTCATGTAGTCAAACTCACATATTTTCATGGCATAACTCATATATCGACATAGAAAATCATACCAAAAATATTGAGAACTTTCAATCATACTCATGCAGATTCAAACAAGACTATTTCTTCACTAAAAACTATAAAATTTTACCACAAATAGCCATAAAAAAATGATGAACACTATAAAACATACCTGATGGTGTACCCAAGTTATCTATCTAATAGTTCTCACCAAGAAATCACTCTATAACTTAATGACTACCTAACCAGGGATTCCCTTTTATATCAAATATTGAAACCAACTAAACCAAAAATTAATAAATTCACAAGTTATATCTGCCAACTTATCTTAGTAACTAACCAAGTGATGTACTCGAACCTCCTTGGTTCTCATTAAACCAAAAGTACTTTAGAAATTATGATAAGTCACTATTAGCATAACTCAAATTTAGTGATAATTATCCCTTCATACCAAATTATTCACTAAATTCCACCATTAGAGGTGTGATTACTTTGAATTAACTCCCCATATTTCCAAATCTATGTGCTAATCTTAAAATTTTGAGGCCACACCTTTATATTTAATGTTCATTCCAACTTAGATTGTCTTGGTGTCTATCTTTGCCAACCGATCTCTAGCTCACAAACCAAAAAATATTTTGATCTTGTTTTGTCATCAATCCAAGGGGTTGTAAGACTTAGTAACTATACAAACTTCATGATGGTGCATGTAATTGTTAATTCATATAGTGTCATGGTCTATGTAAATTATGATAAGTCCTTTTAAACTATAACCCATACGTAATCCAAACAAATATATTTCATGATGAAGTCACAATCTCAACAAATGTCAATACCCTAACATCATGACTCCTTAGGTCTTAAATCCAAACCATGTGATAAATAAATGTTTTTAAAATCATTTCAAAGATCTCAATTCAAGAAATCTTAATCCTTTTGAAAATGTGCATAATCCTTTCAAAGAAACTCACATGCCATTAAAGTTATCTCATGAAACAAATCTAAGATCCCAATATTTTCACCACATTAATCTCTATGACCAAGGAAAAAATAAAATGTCCTTTATGCATCAAAACTTATAATAGCTATAATATTGAATTGATAATGACCTAATAGTATAAAAAAGAACTTTGGAATTTATGATACACAATAATAAAATTCAAGATATGCATCATTAGACAAATGCATTACTCAAACTTTCTATATAGATCTTAAACTTATCATAACATCACCACATTATTTCCATCAATATTTTGAATGGTCACTAAATCACACGTAGTATGCAGAATTAAGAATTTTATCTAATATGTATCTTCATGATAGTCTTATAAAAGATTATATTGATTAACAAATATAACATTTTCTAAATTCAGTCATCAATATCACCTCTAAAACAATAATCAAATCATTTATATAATCATTATAATTTATTAAATTGTCAAAATTGAAAGTTTATTTCTCAATTGAAACTGTACTAAAAATCAAAATGACTAATCATATTTAAGAAATATATATACAAATTTTATTCATTAATCCATTATGCTTTTCAAAACCACTTAGGAATATAAACATAAATTCATCAACCAATCATTATCATTTCATAATGAAAAATATATCTAAAATACTATAAATCGACGGGGTCCCTAATACAATTTTAGATTTTATGACAGGATCATCTCTATTGTAGTAAATATTAAATTTTGAAAAATTTAGCAGGGGTATAAAATAGGCATAACGTGATCTACAAGAAATGTAGGAATCACTGGTGGAGAAGGATCCATGGGTGAGGGACTCATGGGTGGAGAGGGATCCATAGGTGAGGGAAGGTTCATAGTAAAATAATCATATGTGGAGGCATAAGATGTGATGAAGGGACCATAGGAGGGGATGGAACCATTGGAGGTAGATCCATGATAGAAAAAGGAGAAGCCTTCTAATGGGAATGAATTATGGAAGGAATGGAAGAGGGTCATTTAATAGCTACAAGGTGATATTTAATGTGTTGTTGAAGGATGTGGAAATGATCATTGTGATGGGTGCCACATTGGTGCCACAAATAATACACCTCACCATACTTAGGCATATATTAAGGTATAACATTCAGTATAGGCATGTTCTGAGGTAGGAAAAGAAAGATGCAAAGTATCATTATATATTGTCATAACTTGTGATAATGAATATAAGAATGATTATCTATCCCATAGAAGCAACATATAAACTTGTGAGTGGTCTTAGGAGAAGCACTCACAAAATAAGGTATAATAAGAGTGGAAGATGATAGAAAGGACTCATCAGCCCATTTTGTGGGAAATAAAGCCATATTAGGCAAGGGAACCAAACCATCACCAAGGGAAGGTGGTGATGGAGGAATAATGGAATTAGGCTCAATGGTAGGAGAAATCGGATGAGAATCATGGGTAGGCTCAACAACAATAGGAGTAGGAACATAGTCAACTACAGTAGAAGAAAGAATGGGCTCAAATATAGTAGGAGTAGGAATGGGATTCAATAAGGGCTATACTGAGGGATAAGTAGGATCTATAGAAAGTATAAAGAGGGTCTCACTAATCTCAAGAGTAAACTAACTACAATGATTAGGGTACCTAGAAAAATGGTAAGGCCCAGTCATAGCATGATCCATGAGCATACTCCTATGAGTATTCTAAAAAACTAGAGATGTTGGCACCATGTTTACCCTATGATAAAGAGGAAAAATACTAGAATTAGGAATTGTAAATGAAGGAAGATGTAAAGACATGTGATAAAAATAAAATAAATAAGAATGATAATGAATAATCTTGGCATCATGAGCCTGTACAAGACCACCTAAGAATAGATCATATAGGGAATAACCATCATCATAATCCATAGTGTCAAGATCAATGACATAAGTAGGTATGCAATTTTCATCTAAGGAAGTGTGGTGAACAGAATATTGAGTCCTGGTTAAGACTATGGGAATATCATCACAAGGAGACTTATGATAATGTGGCTATAAGGAAGAATGAAGATTCAATATGAGATGAGGTGAGAGATTTTAAGTTTTTATCTTTAGATTAATCTCATCAGGCTCATCATCATTAGAATCTAAGAGGTTAGGAGGAATGCTCCCAATGAGTTTGGGATGTCCATTATAACCTGAAGTTGAATTAATGGGAAAATTAAGATGTTGTAACTCATAGAATAGAATGTTGGGCAAAGGTTCAAGAGTAGGAATCTTGAAGACAACATAGACTTCAAATTATTTGAAAATTTAAGGGTTAGTGTCACCTTGAATCCTATAAATGGATCCATTATGAGGGAATTTAATTCATTGGTATGCATACAAAGAAATAACTCTCATATGGTGAATCCAAAACCTACCAATCAATATTTTATAAGAAAGGGGAAAGTTAAAGATCATCACCTTCAAATGAATGGGGACAGGTGTGATGGTAATGGGAAGCCATGCATAACCTAGAGGAGTCATTTGCCTTTTATCATATCTTTACTAGGTGTTATGCATAGACTTGAGATTACATTATAAATATCTAAGAGTCCTAATGAAGTTGAGAGAAGTAATACATGTGCTAGAACCCTCATTAATCAATGAATGCTTATCTTCGATATTGCTTATTTGAGCACTAATTAATAAGGGAGGATCATCCACATAAATCAAAATCTCATCAAGAATCACAGAAGCTAAAGGAAATATTAAGGAAAGAGAAGTGTTTATAGTTTCATCAACATTGATAGACATCTCTTCACATTATTTTAATATACTATCTTTGGATCCAAATAAGGATGCCTTTAGTCCTGCTAGAGGAAGGTGAGGGACATTCATATCAAATAATAGTTGCATAAGATGGTTTCTATGATGTGGATAAGTCCTATAAGTTTAAGGAATAGTATTTGGGATGGGATATTACTGAGTTCCATGATGGGATCCCAATCATCGTAGCCCATAAGAAGGTTTTTAGATATAGGTGCATAATGATTAAGGAGGTCCTTAGAAGGAGGAATCGAGTTGCATTGAAATTTATGTTGGTAATAAGAAAAAGGTTGTAAATTATGTTATGATGAGGAATTAGTTGATTTAATTTGATTTTAATAATTAGTATAAGTGTTAGTAGACATTTGAGTATCATTAGTTTTAGAATATGATGGAAGAATGGTTGAATTAGAATGGGAGGTGTTATCCAAGGGAGAATCAGAAATTGAATCATCAAAATTAATAAGGTTATCTTTCCCCAACTCATTTAAATGATTTGGAGAAGAATCCTGGATAACATGATATGTTCTAAATGAAGGAGTGTAGATAAGTTAGGAATTAATAAAATAAACCGCCCTTTGTATATTAGTCATGTTAACAACATTCTCTTTAGAAGTGGGTTCAAAAAGACTTTATACATTATTGGTGGAAGTGGTGGCTTTATATTGATTGTCTTGAATAGGTCGATGATTAGGAAGAGCATATTTTTAGATAAATAAATGAGCATTAGCTTGGTTAAAGGATTGAGTTTTATCATATGATTTATACTCCTTAAAATCAATTTAATAAGCTTGTTAATGATTTCAAATGATAGAATCATGATAAAAATTAGGACCAAGAAGAAAATCCATAGCTAGAATATGAAGTTGTCTATAGGTCTTATGAGAATAACCCCAACTAGCATGAAATAGATAAAACTTGTTAGTATCATACCAGGATTTGATATGATGGGTAGGGTCAAGATCTCATGGAAGATGCCTAGGTAAATGCTTAAGAAATTTAGTTGAGGATAAAATTTTATGAACATTAATGTTTTTTGGTGAAGATACGTGAGGATTAGTATATTTATTGATAAGGAGGAGTTGGTTCTAATGAAGGGGTAGAAACAACAACTTGAACATTGTGAATGGTATAGTAAGAATATATAACACCATCATTGGTAATATTATGAATTTTGTTATTAAGTAAGAGATGAGGACCCATAAATGGTTGGGGTGGCTTGAATTGATGAAAAAGGAAATATTTTCATTTAAATTGGTCAATAGACTCCTCCAATGTACATGTAGAGAGAGAGTGAAGACCGGATATTAAACTTTAGGAAAAAGGGCATTAGTAAAGAGATGGAAAAGATTATCATCAACCATGTTATGTTCACATTTGTTTGAAAAAGTTTTAAGCCATTTAAAAAAAGATTTAGAAGTTTCATTTTCATATTGTTTTAAATTTATGAAGTGGGCCAAAGTGTTTTAAAAAAGATCACTAGTTTGGAATTCTTGAACTAAAACATTCACTAAATCCTCCAAACTAATAATGGAATGAGTTTTAAGTTGGTTTTACCTATCCAAGGCATCACCTATGAGAGTTTTGGATAAGTGTTTGGCAGTAGAAAATGTGTTTAATTTGACTGTATCCTTATAAATATTTCCAAATGTTTTAAGATGAAGGGTGGGATCGGTTAATCCAATATAAAAAATTATAGGTTTGATACCTCATATATCAATGTTAGCAATTTGAGTAGTGAGAGGTTCATTTTGGAGATGCTTAATGGTTTTTTAGGCAAAGGAGGTTGAGGAATGAGATTTCCTTGAGAAAATTGAAGAGGAAGAGGGGGAACATTATAGTTATGTGTGTCACAAGCCATTAGTTGATGATGATTTTGAAGATGCAAAAGGTGGTTTTGTATTCTCATCATTTGATTTGTGTTATCATCTTGAAAGGTATTAATTGTATTGAGTGTTTGTAACAATATTTTATGTGTATTATTAGAATTATTATAAGAATTATAGGTGTTAATCATGGCTTGGGTACCACTATTGGTGTTGATAGGAGCTTAAGAAGAATTATGAGAATGTGAGGCTCTAGAGGAAAAATTTGCTTATGTAATAAATGATGGATTAGTGAATGGATGAGAAGAAGAAAAACTAGTAGCATGATTAAATTAGGTAGAAAAATATGTACTAGTGGAGGGTTTGAGGATAGTGGGTATTATGAGAGGCTCACTAGATGTATAACTTACCACGTTTGTGGATATACTAAGCATAAAGGTGGAAAAAGTTAGATAAGAAAAAGTCATGGTATGATAAGGGATCATAAGCGAAGGAAGAGGCCAAGAATCAAAGAAATTAGTACCCCCAAATCTAGTTGAGAATTTAGGATTAGGTGAATGAGGCTCTTCAACTTGAGCACTAATCATAAGATTGTAAATGGTAGAAGGATCTTTTCCTTGATGTTGAGGAAATTTAGAGATAAATACAAGAATTTTATGGGTATACTCTAATTTGGGTTGGTCTTCTAATGAGAAGAGAGGTTTATTATATTAATATGTACTATGAGGTCTCCCATAGTCATTGTTTAAGTGACAATATGAACATTACTAGTGTAGACACCTAAATTTGGCCACTGATAACCTCTAACTAGGTTTTTGACCAATTTCCACCAAAGTGCAAAATTTGACCTAAAAACACTAAAACACCTTAAAAGATTTTAAATTGATATATTCAAGTTCTTATATTGTCTAGGTTATCCCTAAATGGGGCAGTGCATTTTATGGGCTATCTAAATTTGATTAGATCATTGCGGGTCAAAATGCTAATTTTGCACCTAGGTGCCCTCAATTGCTCTTTTCCATCAAATCTCTTACACAAGACATGTGACATTGTTATTTGTTGGTGAAATCATCCTAAATAGGATAATTAATTAAACACATCTGACATTGCATCCTAATTCTAATCCAATTAAATTTTGAGCCAATAACAAGGCATTTTGATCAATTTGAGTAATTGTGCACATAGTGCTTAATCATGCTTAAGAGCTAATTAAACCAAATTAGAGCCTAATTAAAAATTCCATGATAATTGTTGAATAAATTATTTTTAGAAATAAATATTGAATATCTACATCATCAGGTGACCTCATTTCTTAGAAATACATCCCTAGGCCATAAATGCCACAAATATCAAGATTCATGCCTCCCATGCCTCATCAAAGCCCTTCCATGCCTATTAAATTCCCCTCTATCCCAAATATTAATGGGGATATTTGTAGAATGAATTTAATATTTAGATTTATCCATGGCCACACATCTCAATTTTAAGATGGCTGATCATGGTTGATCCTTAAACCATTCCAAAAGTATATAAATAACAAGCCTTAAAGCTATAATTTTAAGCTCTCATATGCCTAAGTTATAATGCTAAATTGATTCAAAAGCTTCATAAAAATTAGTTTTATACTGATAAAATAGTGAGCCAAGCCATGTCAAAGCCATAAAAGATGCCAAGGAGAGATGGAGGTAGCCAAGCTTCCATTGATGCATACTTCATGAGCACAAACCAAACAAGCCACTACAACAGGCACTTTAGAGCATCCAAGGAAGGTAAAAGAAGTTTTTTTAATATTTTTGGTGTGTTTTGCATTCATTTTTTGTTAACTAAGCTCCATCTTTTAGATATTCTTAGGGTGTTAGTGTAGTGTGTTTTTGAATTGGTTTGGTTTATTCACTAACACAATACTAATCTCCCCCTATGATAATCTTATGTTCACAAATGGATCACCCAGTCAGACCCTAGATTCACAAATTTGGTCATAATGATCCTATAATAAAAATACTAACCTTTGTCATCTAGAATCTTTGAGTGGGAGGCCTAAAAAAGCAAAAAAATTGAGTAAAACACATTTTTCTAGAAGTCATGGATTTATCCTAACATAGTCATGAGTTTGTCACTATAAGTCACAGTATTATGTTTTAATTATTTTTTTGTCTTAAAATTTGTCTTTGTTTTCATGTCTAGTAGTGATATTATAATCCCACTACTCACAAGTACTGATATTGAACTCATGTTATTTATCTAGTAGTGATATTGTAATTTTGTTGCTTAAAAATAAAAATATTTCAATCATGATAATTTATAGTAGAAATATTGTAATCATGCCACTAACTCAATGTCATGATTGCACTATGAGTCATGGTATTATAGTGTGAATAATAGGCCATTTGTTGGAGCTTTGTTTGGGGTCATCTAGGCTTTGTTTCTGACATTTTTTTTTAAAACTATGTGTTTTCTTCCAAACGTTATGAATGTGTAATTAGTTTCACTTGAAGTTGTATACAATTTTCATAAACCTCTTTTTATTTAGATTAGCAGGATTTTCAAAGCAACTCATCTATCAAACCAACTCACCTATCAACCTGAGTACATAGATTGTGACCCCGAGTAGTGAAATTATGACCATAGGTAGTGAGATTATGATACCAAATAGTGGTATTCTTATCATGAGTATAAATATTGTATTCCCTTGTTAATCTAACCCAAATAGTGATATTACATGTTTGACTCACATTTTTACAGAGTTGCGAGATTGCTCTGTGGAGCAGCATGATTTCATTCTATGAACCCGAGACTTCCCCAACTTGATTGTTTCAAACTTAAAATAGCTTCAAAGCTAAGGGACATAATCACTTTTTAATTTTAGGACAAAGCTAAATATTTGCTAAAAAATTATTCTTAGAGCTCTTTAGATGTTTAAAATGAACTAAAAATATTTTTTTTGTTGTGTATGAAAACTATTTAGGGTGATTTCTTAATTAAGTTTCATGATTTTCATTAAAATTTAAAACTTAAGACCAAGGGGTCAAAAGAACACCACCTGATCTCTCATTTGGAACTTAAAATTGAACACACTTATCAAATTTTGTCTTCAATATTTTTTTAAACTTAAAATTTGATTGGCAAAGAGGAGGACATTGCATGTATGCTCTTCCATCCATCCCCTTTAGTGAAATTTTAGAATCAAAAGTGTCATCATTATTTGCACACGTACCTAGTCTAAGGCATAGAAATAATGTCATCTAAAGTACTCCCTAAAAACATGTAATAGTTTGGGTGATCTTGAAAATGACCCTAAAGTCTTTCTCTTATGTATTTTATTTCATTGTATCTTGGCTTACGAGGGTGGCTTCATCACCTCCCACAAGCTCTATAGGGAATATTTGACCTAGGGTTTCATCTCCTATAATTGAATTCATCCACTCCCACTAGTATTAGATGTTTGAGTGTTTAAAATACCTTTTAGTGTTATAATTTCACACATGGCATATCTACACTCTAGACATCACACTACACTGAGCAAATGATGGATGTAGTGGTTGAAAAAATGACAAGACCTTTTTGCAACAAGCCAAGTGACACAGACACCTAATTATGTGATTTTATTTTGCATCTTGATGTGAAATTCATTGTGTAATTTATTCCCATAGAAACGTTCAAGAAATTGTAGATCTTAGATAAATCCCCACTTACCATAGAAGTGTTGTTGTTGAAAGGTGCACCTCAAGGACCATATCACAGTACTATCATTTGAGAGAGGGGGTGTAAAAACCCTACTATATAATTCACATTTTAATTTTTGGATTAACACTAAAATCCTCTCAAATTATGTATATTAATGGATTCTAACAATTCCAAGCAACCTTGTCAGTTTAGGATCTAAGAGAGATTAATTAGTTGGTTTTATCCTAGATTAAAGTCTTGTTTGGAGTCAAAAATTGGTGTGAAAAAATGATACAAACCAAAAACATAATCCTAATTTTCCTTTGAAAAAAAAGGCATTATACCACCAACATAAATCAGAATCTGCCTTATTCAAAGTTCATCAAAACTTGGAGTCATATCATCCACTTTGGCATAGTTATGTTAGCCAATTGAGTCTAGACTATTACCAAACATTGTTTAAAGTCCTTCAGTTATAATCCAAATTGGAAATTTCACCTTCATAAGTTCATAGGATTGATATGATAAGAGGGTTCACCATTTGCACTAAACTTAAATAACTTAGGTTCAATTTCCAATATGTGTTGAAGGCCATTTAAGACTCAATCATTATCACCACTTGATAGACTTAAGTCATTTATGCTAAACACTTGCACTTTGAGTCTATGTACCAAAAATTTTGTGTTTCCATCCTATTTCCATTAAGATCATTTGAAAACATACCTTTTTGGCTTAGAGATATTGTTGAAACATTGAAATTATGTATGTCATTTGAGTTAAGAAAGGTAGTGTTATGCTACCAAATTTGTGAGAAATCATCTTTGCATTAGGGAGTTTTTGAAACAATTTTTTTTTCACATATTTTGAGTAATATAACATTTTTACACTACCCAAAACATTTCAAACATTATTTCATAGAACCTCTTTCATAGAGTTCAAGTTTGTGTATATTTTTCAAGTCAATCTGAGTACACCTTTGTGAATATTTGTCTAGCATAGATATTTTGTTCACATTTGTCTAGCCTATTTTTAAAAATAACCAATTTTTATAACATTATTTATGAGAAAAATAACTATATCTAAAGTACCTTTTGTTTCATACCTTATACCTATTTGATTGAGTTCATGTCCAAGAGTCAAATGCCTAGTTTTTGTTAGAAGTGTTTCAAATTTGTTAGATTAAAATCTCATCTATTTCAAAGTCTATATTTTGATGTCATTTGGCCAAGATTCCTAGTTTATGCCTTATTTGATCCTAGATTTTGACACCATGTTTAGCCAAAAGACTTATCAGTTGTTTATTTCCTATATTAGACTGACTCAAACACTTTGACCTTAGAGTTTGGCATTTTTATTTTTTGTCCATTTACTTAATATTTTTTTATAAGATGTGTAACATTAAATACTTAACATTAGCTTATTTTATCACAAATCATTTCATAAACCTTTAAATGCTTTTGAGAAAAGCTAGCCCAGTTTTAAACATTATATTTTTAGATTTTATATAACTCTCTTCCCTTTCTATCGCAAAACATTCACTATGGATCCCAACATGTATTCCTGCATTTGTAGTGGACTCATGTATAATTCAGGGATTATTATTGTAGTTTCACAAGAAGAAATGGTACAAGATCCCTACATAGATAATATTTCTTATGAGATGGATCCTTATCCCTCTTATAGTACTCAAATAGGGGCATAAAACCAGGATCTATTGGCTAACTATTTGGTTAGTACTCTGCCATATTCATAATAGGAATAAGAACAAACTACACAATACCTAATTACAATACCTAAAACTAATGAACCAATTCCTCAAAAATCATACTCTACTAATATGACTTCCACATATGATCCATTCTTTTTTAGAATCATTTGTTTGAGAACAAAGATGAGATTTTGGTTATATCCATAGAAGTAGGGGATAAATTTTTGGTGTACTTCTCTCATGAAAGTTTACCAAGCCTAGTAAGAATTACTCACAACATATTATATAGTCAATAGGCTTCTTCTAGCAATCCTTTTAATATAGTCTGAACCACGTATCAAGACCTTAACATACCTAACAAAGGAAATAATCTCATGGAAGACCACTTTAATAAAATGTAGGTAGCATATCAAACCTACTTGAATCTAGCACACAATTTTAATCAAATGACCATGGTGAGTAAACCACTTATTGACTTAGTTATTTCAATAATATTTTTGATAAATTTAACTAGTTAAGACAATCAAAGTTCAAACCCATTCATTCAAAACACTTCAATAGGAAACATTTTGCATATGCCAATTATTGAAGAAGTGTCTTCTACTTCTACACAAAATAATGAACAAAACATAGTAGATAATACGCAACTAACATCCAATACAAATCAAATTGGTACTAATACACAAACAACTAATCAACAACATATGGCTTTAGTTAATCTATGAGTGGCTCTATAAACCTAGGAATAGGAGCTTTTGCACCCCAACCTCAACTAGTTACTTCATAAAGTTCACAACCAACAAGATCAGGTAGTCAACCAATAACCAATGTCATGCATCAATAATAGAATGTGACAAATCCTATTCCTCCTTAATAGGTGATGAGTATCATTCCACAATAATAAGCACAAATGAATATACCAATGTAGCATAAGTTGAACACATTGCCACCTCAACAAGGGGAAACTAATGTTCTACCTCATCAGGTAGTAACAAACATGCCTTCTTATTTGCATACCAACATACCAATTCAAAAACCAAATAATGTTTAATCAATAGTGTATTCATGTTGGTCAGTGATAGGTGACAAATATTAAACATGCATCCACTTCCCAATTGAGATTTTTGTAACAAGGGGGTTTCAATGTCTCTCAAATACTCGCTAGGTAATAATAGATTTTTGTGTAAAACATACCACTCATTCAGAGACAAAGTCTTGGTTCACAAGTTCCCACTCAATAGCAAGGTTAGAGTAGTTAGCAACAGATCCCTATTCAACCACAACAAGCATAGTATAGTTATATCCCTCCATCCCAACCTTAGAATCGTCTAGGTCAAACCTTCATCACCAACCCAAACTAGAATATGGCACAACAAAACATGTAATTTTAACAAGTACATCCTAGTCCATGTATGTGTATTCCTGGTTCATTTACCAACTAGTCCAATGTATGCTAAATGCCTCCATCATAGCCTAGTCAAAATATTCCACTTGTGACCACCCAACCATCTACCTAGGCCAATGTTCCCCCTCAAACCAATGTTCCATCTAATTTCTTATCCTAAGAATTAAAACAAATGAAGGATGTAATCACTACCATCCAAGTGGTGAAACAAATTAAAAGGCTTAATTTGGATGATCTGTGTTCCTATCCTTTCAATATGAAGTATATATAGATTCCATTTCCTTTAGGATATGAGCCACCACAATTTGATAAATATAAAGGGAAAGGTGACCCTAAAGCCCATTTAATCGAGTTCTTTGTTGCATACCAACTAGTGGCACACACACACACACACACACACACACACACACACACACACACACACACACACACACACACACACACACACACACACACACACATATACATACAAATATATATATATATATACAGATATATATATATATATATATATATATATATATATATATATATACAGATATATATATATATATATATATATATATATATTGTTATTATTTATAAGGATCTTAGTTGGACAACCCTTGGAGCGGTTCTTGAAGTTTCCTAGAAACTTAGTAATAGAGTTTGATGTTAGATAAGTTTGTGTCATACTTTTCCTATAATCTCAAGCATGATATTTCACTAGTTGATTTGATACAACATAAACAAAAAGTTGATGAGAGTTTTAAAAGATATCTATAGTGATGGATAACATTTGTAAGCTAATTGAATTTAGTTTACTAGATAAATAATTAGCCATTGTATTCACTAAAAACATTCATAGTGAGATAGCCTATCATTTGAAATTATAACATGCACATACCTTTAAAAAAATCATTGACAAAGGATTATTGATTAAGAAAGTGTTCATTAATAAAGGAGTCATCAAGACTAATTAAAATAATTAGAATCAAGGTACTAATTAGGAAAGTGGCCAAAACTAACATCCATTCTAAGCACAAGAATCACAACTAGCACATGCTAATAATCAAGATAGACCAAAGCAATTCAACTAAAATATAAATGTTATGGGAAATAAAATAATTGAGTCATGACATGTCTAAATGGTGAAAACATCATTTTCACCACTTTTTTAGCTCATTCCTACCCAAAAACCTCTCCAAATAACACTATAAGCAAAACAACCAAGACTTACACAACAAATGCCATAACTATTGCCATTGCAAAACCCTCCTTTAAGGATAACTATGCCTACACATCATGTTTTTAGTGACCTTAAAGAGCCTATTGAGTCTATATTTTGCCAATTTGATGCTACTAATTTGAATAGTTAGCCTGTACCAAAGCATTATCCTTAAGGCATCCCTTATCTCGATTGGTACCATGAAAAGAAATTATATGAATATCATTAGGTTAATGGGTACAATTTAAGAAGATGTGTGTAAATCAAGCATTTAATTATAAATATGTTAGAGAATGGGGAGATCATATTGGATGGTGGTGCTTCCACCTCCACTCAAAATCCTAAGATCTATCAAAACCCTTTTCCATAGCATAACTAGAAACAACAACAATAACCATGGTCAGTGCAACAACAAAATTAATAGTTTCAAAATCAAAGGCTGAACTAATAAAACTAGAAAAATAAACATTAGAACCAACAATGTTATAACAATAGACAAAACCAAGGTCAAAATGGTAATATCCAACAAACCTACCATGAAATTTCACATGACTACAATAGGGTGTAGGTCATATTATAGGGGCTAGTGTTAACACCATCTCCATTAATATTAAACCAAGCACCACTCAATCTAGACAATTACTAAATAATGTTACTTAGCTAAATTACATGGATAATATTTCTCTAACATGGGACCACATGCAGGTAAACCAATAAATTATGATTTTCAATTTTGGACCTTATACTGATAACTCATCCTTGCCCTGTGACCATATACATGTGCACCAATAACTGAGACTTTTTCTTATCTGGTCCCACATAGTTACCACCATTTGTTAGCAAACATGGTCCTACATTTAATCCTAATTTTAAAATAATAACTTGGAGGTTAAGGATTACCATCCCAAGACCTTATCCATTTGCCACTTTACCCATTATCATACCAACCATTCAACCTCATAATAAGCCTTTTACCATTGATCCAAAAAAGAAGTTTGATATCATGAAATAATTGCAAAATACATTATCCTAGATCTCTATTTTAGATTTGTTGCAAACATTGATAATCCATAATAAAATTTTGAATCAATTCTTAACCCAATCCACTATTGTCAGTGACATATCCCTTGATAAATTTCAAGTTTTGGTTGGACACCTAGCTCCAACCCAGCAAGTCATATTCAACCAAAGCGATATGTCTTCCCTTGGCCCACTCCATAATAATCCATTATACATAAAAGTTTATATAAAGTGGCATAAAGTGAAACATGTCTTTATAGACAATGGATCAAGCCTCAACAAGTGTCTCTAAAGCTCATCAAGCTTCTTGGGTACATAATAGTAGATCTCTAACTAGAAATGATAACTATCAAAGCTTACGATAATTAGGAGAAATAATCACAAGGCACCATTAGCCTATCAATTATTATTTGGAATTTGACCTATGATACACTTTGTCATGTGCTTGATCTTGAGTTGTCATGTAATATGATTCTAGGTAGGTCTTGGTTACATGAGATTCATGCAGTCCTATCAACACTACACCAATGTATCAAATTCTCCCACTCAAGGATTGAAGTGAATTTTTCAAGAGATTTGTACCTATATGAACATTGCAAACATCTCAAGGTTGAGTTTTAAGAATATAATTACAAATATGGCTTGAATCTAAGTTCTAAGTAGGATAAAGGAAAGGTTGTACTTATTGATTCTCTAGAGGATAATTGCATAAATCCTAATACCCTAGATTTCCTTTCCCACATGCCACCTTTTGAAGTTTCCAATCATTTCACCATTTTAGATAATGGACTAGTGGAGTATGTGACCCATGATAAAATTCATATTGCCAATCTTCCTTAGGATCCCAAGACCTTTAGAAGACCTAAAGTTACCCCACACATGCATTGGCAATGAAAGGGTACAATTAAACTTCATAATTCAAGATCGGTCATGTTCATATTGACATCTGGCCAAGAACAAGATGCTCTATAAGGAGATGAATCATGGTTATCCAATGACAAGTTGGATGATTTTTATAAGATTAGAAAGTATCCTATTACCAATAGGATTATAGAGCATCAAGATTATGAATGAAGAGGCATCAAAGCAAATCAACAAGGAATCATTGAGCTAATTTTGATGACTAAGTACAAAAGACCTTATGGACTTAGATTTAAACTGCCCTGGGGTGACCACACATATATTATTTGAGTTCCATCACTGATAACTAGTGATGATGATACTAATAGTGAAGTCGATGCTAAACATATCCTTATTTTCAATGACCTAATCAAGACTAACCTATTTGATACCAATGTCATATGTATCCTTATCCCAATCATTCACAATATTGCCTTGCCATTATATTATCCCCAACTGATAGATTATGACTAAAAAGAATCCAATTTATTGATTGATGAGTTTTATAATGATGAGGCATTCTATTATTTTATAGGCCTTAGAGACAACATTCCTTTGGAAGATCATAAATTAGGATTTTCAATCACATTGGATTATGAAGCCTATATTGAAGAGCAGGTGAATATCCTTATCTAAAAAAAATTAAATAAAACATTGAGGTCCCAAAGTGAAAACCTCTTTGAGGTGATTTTTGACTAAGGAAAAATTAAAGATAAAGGCCAGTCTAGTGGTGAAAACCTATTTCAGGTGCCATTAGATGGTGGTGTTCATTCTTCTTTAAATTTAGACGAAGAGACCACCAATGATGAACTTTCTTATGGATCTAAGTTCAATTTTTAGTAACAACAAGTATTTGATTGAATTATTCAAGAAACTTTGACTATTTTTGTCACAAGGCTAGATCTCCCTTTAGAGGACTCAAATTCATCATGCCTAGGAGAAGTTGAAGTTCAAGTCCTAATAGAGGACCCTAATATCATCCAATAGTTTGTATATTTACCTACTATCCTAGAAGATGGCTCAACCCTTCTATTTGAATATATAATAGGGATACACATCAGGACTTTTTTAGACCTAAAATGGATAAAATTAGGCACATCCTTCAATAAATAGTAATGTGGATTATTTACATCTCTATTGAGAGAATTTGTAGATATCTTTGCATGGGCTTATTTTGGCATGTCAGGTTTGGACCCCACTTTGGTTTTACATCACCTTGTGGTAAATCCTGATTCCAAAATAGTTAAGCAAAAGTTACGTAAGATGTATCCTTACATTGTTTTATTAGTAAATAAAGAGTTCAAAAAAATCCTAGAACTAAGATGTATTCCATCCATTGACTACTCATAATGGATATCTAATGTTGTACCTATTAGTAAAAAGCCTAAAGGAATCAAAATCTATATTGATTTTTGAGACATAAACAAAGCTTTCCCTAAGGATGAATTTTTATTTCCTAATATTGGCATGATCATTGACTCCATAATGGGTTATGAGATGATTTCACTCATAGATATATTTTTAAGATACAACCAGATCAAAATAACACTAGAAGATCAACACAAAACAACATTCACCACTACATGGGGAACATTCTATTATCAAGTAATGTTTTTTGGCCTTAATAACACTAGATCCACCTATCAAAGATCCATAACCATCATATTCCATGATATTATGCATGATATTATTGAAGACTACATTGATGACATACTAAGAAAATTGAAAACTAGGGCTGACCATACAATAGTACCACATAGAATATATGAAATACTACATGAATAAAAAGTCTAATTGAATCTAAATAAATGTGTATTTGGAGTAACATCAGACAAATTACTTGGATTTATCATGTCTCATATGGTAATTAAAGTTGATCCAACTAAAGTCTAAGCTATAACAGAGTTGCCACCACTAACCAATTTGAAGTAGCTCCACAGTTTCTAGGGTAAGATCCAATCAATCTAAAACTTCATATCTCAGTTCATAGACAAGTGTCATCCATTTACACATCTTTTGAATAAGGGAGTTGCATTCCACTGGGATAATCACTACCAAATATATTTTTAATAGTTGAAAGATTACATAGTAAATTTTCCTATTTTATTACCCCCTATGCCAAGAAACCCATTTTTATTATACCTATTAGATATAGATAATGTCTTGGGGGCACTTCTAGATCAACATGATGATAATGGAAAAGAGTATGTAGTATACTACTTAAGTTGTACATTGGTCACATATGAACACAACTATATGCCTATTAAAAAAGCCTATTTATCAATGGTATTCATAACTCAAAAATTATGACACTATATGTTGAACAATAAGGCCATGGTCATTTCAAAAGTAGATCCACTCAAGTATCTATTATCTCAAACAACTTTACAAGGTATAATGGCCAAATAGATCATTCTTTTTAATGAGTTTGACATAGAATACATCAATCAAAAAGCTATTAAGGGCAAAGTTATTATAGATCAGCTTCCTAAAGCATCCCTTGTAGACATAGATCTACTCATATTCCAATTAATAAATTAATCCATAATGACCATCATTGACATACCTCTTAAAGCAAAAAATTGGAAGTTGTATTTTGATGGATCATTTACTACACATGAATTAGGGGTAAGCCTCCTATTTATTACACCACTATAAGAGGATCTAATTCCCAAGTCTTTCAAAGTTAGTTTTCCTTGTAGAAACAACATGGATAAGTATGAAACACTTGTTTTAGGACTTCAAAAAATAATATAATGGAACATAATTCATCTCAAGGTTTATGGTGATTCTCAATTAATCATCAATTAGGTCATCGACCACTTTCAAACCAAAGATGACAAGTTGGTTTCATATAAGGGCATGGTTGACACTCAAACAATAGATTGTCAACATTCAATTTCAACATATACCAAGGGCATGCAATAAAAATTTAGATGTTATGTCCACTATTGGATCTTTGATTCAATAAATGGATAAATATAGAATCAGTTCTTAATTGAGAATTTGGTCACACCAACTCACCAACCTTCAACTATTGTCATGATTTGTGATATTGTTGGTCCTAATTCTATCTAGTATTCTAAACTTTATAACTATCATCATGACCTATCCCAAAAATAAACCAAATCCTTCATTCACAAAACCACTCATTATACCTTACTTGTATCAACCCTCTATTATCATAGTTTTGATGGAATTCTACTTCATTGTTTAAACTCAATCTAATCTACACTAGTATTAAAAGAGGTACATGGATTATGTGGAGTCCAATCTAATGGGGCAGTCTTATCCAAAGATATTTTACATATTAGTTATTATTAGCCCACAATGGATGCAGATGCAATTGCATATGTAAATAAGTGTGACAAATTTCAATGACATGTCAATATAATTCATCCCCCAACCAAGACTCTAAAACCAATGTTGACACCATGTATTTTTGCTACATGGGGACTTAGCCTCATTATGAAAATCAATCCTACATCTTTAGATGGCCATAAACATATCCTTACTACCACCAAATATTTCACTAAGTGGGTCAAAGCTATACCCCTCACTTACATGACTAAAAAATAGATTTCAAAGTTCACCTTCAATGATCTCATTTACCACTATGGTATCCCCTCTGACATTATATATGATAATATTGGATCATTCAATAACAATGATGTCGATAATATATGTGTTCAATACAACATCACATAATATTTATCTATGGCATATTACCCTCGAGGTAATGGTCAAGCCAAAGCATCTATTAAAAAAATATTAACATTCTCAAAAAGAATGTCAATGATGTCAGCCAGGACTGACACCCTTGGATATTATGCACCCTTTAGACATACTATAACAATCACCATACCCTCACAAGATCCAATCCATATTCACTTATTTATGGTACAGAGGTTATCCTTCCTATTTATGTTGAGTTACCTTCACTACACATATATTTCAAGCATGTCCTAGATGATCATGACTATTGAGTATCTCACCTACAAGATCTAGACCTACTTGATAAAAAATATATAGCTATGCTAAAAAATCTTTAGGCATATTAGAACTAACTCAAAGGCTATTACAATTGGCATTTCAAGTATAGAAAATTTGAAATTGGTGATCTTGTTCTTAAATATAAGCTATAAAATACCACATATGAGAAGAAACATAAAGGTAAATTGAAACCAAGCTTAGGGCCTTTCGTTATTACTATATATTATGGATCAAGAGCATACATGCTCACCACATGAGATGGAGATGAAATTATTAAGCCAATTAATATTATTAACCTCAAGTGATACTATGCTTGAGCATTATGGTGCATTATCTATAAGTAATATTTTAGTTGTGCCATTTTATCACTATTCTTCTTTATATGAATATCATTCTTATCATTCCTCTTAGCCTATTACTTATCCATTTTACCATTCCATTTTATCAACCAAGCATGGTTTGAATCCTATCTACCTATCCCATTTTACTTTGATTTCCTAATTCATTTCACCCTTTGCCCACCAATGAATGCAATCAATTTTGGAAAATATTTTGAGTAGTTTAGATAGAGATAGTATTTTGGAGTAGTATGAAAAAAGTTTTGGCAATTGCATCCTTAATTTCTTATTCCTTTCTTGTCACTAATCTTGCTAGTAATTATAACTACCTATGAGAAAATTAGTGCTATTGATCCATGTCGTTGTGTCCTATTTATAATCACCTATGGGAAAACTAGGGGTAAAATTTGTTCATTGAGCCTTGACATATTGACTTGCCATTTCCTATGTCATACTATGCCTTTATACCAACTATGTCTATTTTACTTGAATTGACTACTACACTAATCAGATTCCTCTACTATAGGGTGGAACTATAGTGAATTGAGGTCCTACTCTAGGACTATGTAGGTAGCACTCAATACTTTTTGAGGTTAGTTCAGTCACCCTAAGCCACATGCTCACCATTTTATAAACAACCTAAGCCACACTCTTGCCATTTTTCAACCAACCTAAGCCATGATCTCACCATTTTACAATATTGAACCATTTAATATCTCTTTATTCTAAATTGAGTTGAGATACTCTAAATATTCCAGAAACATTTGTAAAACCATTAGAAAAAAACCAAAAACATTAACCACTTCTTTGCCTTAAGGATTCTAGGAAACCTTAACAATTTACAAGTAAATCACTTGTCACTTAGTTTCCCCATCCTTTTTTTCTTCTTGTCCCACACTTCCAGTTTTTAAATTCCATTCCTATTCTTATATCATGTCCATTCTATTTGTTTTCATCAGTTATCATTTTCTTCCCATTTCTTGGGAGAACTACATTTGGCCTAAAGTTTTTGATAGATATTGTGTCCATGGAACTATTTAGGTAGCATCCACTTGTGTAGTTCATATGGAGACATCTTGGCCACCCCCTTCCTTTTCCTTAATTCCCCTATAATGTTAGTTTATTAAGTTGTCACCTATTTTATAGGGGCAATGTCCATATGGCTTAAATTAATTCGTTTGTTTCTTTGTTATTTTATTTGTGTGCCTATTTGTTTGATTTCCATATTGTTTCCTTGATTAAATTTATGTTCACTCATTGGGTGATTCCTTGCTTGTACTTACACTTGAATCCATCCATATTCATGTGTCTATATTGTCATCAGGTTTTTTATCATTAGTGCATTATTTTCTCTTGAGTATTGGATTATGGGAGTTAGTACTTATGCATAGTTTGGCCAAGTCCTAATGATGTTATACCATGATTCCTACCAACACATGTTAAAAAAAACCTCAACTTCAAGAAGTATGTTTAACAATGTTAGTATCCACATCTCTTCAACACCACCATCTTGATTCAAATCCCAATCATATCCTACATAGATTAATTAAGCAATGAAATAATTTCAAATTCTATTAGTTAAGATGAGCATCTCCCTACTAACAGGTTGTTCCAATTCAGCATTAACCTATATGTTAAATTACCATCATCATCAACCAAATCAATCATGTTTGCCATAATCAAGGTCTAATGCTTATAACTACCTTTGGGAAAACTATTACACAGCATCCCACCTACATTTATTAATGATTATAACTACCTTTGGGAAAATCATTGTGTTCTCACCAAATTTCCTTTTTTTGTCCAAAAAAGGTCATGTTTCTATCTTGTTTGTCTATCTTAACTGGGTCAAATTCATCTTCTCAATGATTATAACTGCCTTTGGGCAAATCATTATGTTATCATAGTACATTGCCACTATCAAGGTATAATGCTTATAACCACCTTTATGAAAACCATTCTACACCATCCCACTTATATTATCAATAATTTTGAAAACTTTTTCAATATCATTATGTTATCATCCCATCATTTTCCTTTTCTTTGGTCCCCTCATCTCCATTCTTTCTTTTGAGGGATCTCTTGCTAACCTTTCCTTGTGCCAAATGTTCCTTTAAGGGGACATCGTATAATTAGTTCATCACCAATATAGTTGTAGTCATACATGACCTTTTCATTATTTGAAAAGACATTACTATTCCTATAGATTGCAATACCTTCCCAAATAAAGGCAAATTGTAGACACTTAAATTTGGCCACTAATAACCTCCAACCATGCTTTTGACCAATTTCCATAAAAGTGCACAATTTGGCCTAAAAACACTAAAAATAGTAAAAGCTTTGAAATTGATATATTCAAGAGCCAATTTGGCTAAGGTATCTTTAAATTGGGTAATGAATTTTATGGGTCAACTAACTTTGGTCAGATCATTTCGAGTCAAAATCCTAATTTTACACCTGGGTGCCCTGGATTGCTCTTTTCTATCAAATATCTTATATGATACATGTGTCTTTATTATTTGGTGTTGACATCATACTAAATGGGATAAATAATCCAATAGATTTGACATCTCATCCTAAATCTAATTTAGTCAAATTTCAAGCCAATAGCAAGGCATTTTGATCAATTTAAGTAATTTGTGCACAAAGTGCTTAATTATGCTTAAGAGCTAATTAAGCCAAATTAGAGCCTAATTAAGAATTCCATGAAACTTTTTGAATAAATTATTTTTTGAAATGAATATTTAATATCTATATCATTAGGTGACCTCATTTTTTGGAAAGACATACCTATGCCATAAATGCCATAAATATCAAGTTTCATGCCTCTCATGCCTCATCAAAGCCCTTCCATCCCTATTCAATGCCCCTTTATCCCAAATATTAATGGGGATATTTGTAGAATGAATTTAATATTTGGATTTATCCATGTCCACACATCTCATTCTTGAGATGGATGGTCATAGTTGATCCTCAAACCATTCAAAAATTATATAAATAACAAGCCTCAAAACCATATTTTTAAGCTCTCAAATGCCAAAGATATAATGTTAAATTGATTCCAATATTCATGAAAATTAGTGTTATAATGATAAAATATTGATCCAATCCAAGCCAAATCCACACAAGGTGCCAAGGAGAGATGGAGGTAGCCAAGCTTCCATTAATGCAGACTTCATGATCTCAAACGAAGAAATCCTCTACAATAAGCACTTTGGAACATCCAAGGAAGGTAAAAGAAGGTTTATTTTGAATTTTAGTTGTGTTTTCCATTAATTTTTTGTTAAGTAAGTTCCCTCTTTGAGATAGGCTTAGGGTGTTAATTTAGTGTTCTTTTGAATTGATTCAATTTATTCACTAATACAATACTAATCTCCCCCTATTGTAATCCTATGTTCACAACTAGCATCCAAGAGAGGAGCTCTACTCTATCTATGGGAAACCCTATGTAGGTTGGTAAAATTGATCATGTGTGTTGACTATAACTCAGTGTTGTCATCAAGTATAATGTCCATGATGAAGGGAAAGAAAGAGAGTTGAGAAAAAAAGGAAACAAAGAATGAAAAAAATAGTACAGGGTTGAATGGGTTGACCTAGCACAAAAATAGGGTTTAAAAATAGTATAGGGTCAACTAGGTTGATCTAGTATAGTGAACAGAGATTGGAAAAAGAGGAAATAAGGTATGCAAACTGTACATGGTCAACTAGGTCAATCTATTATAGTGAACAGAGGCTAGAAAAAGGTACAAATTTGACTAGATCTACCTAGTAAAATAGAGATAGAAAATTAATAAGCCTTTAATAGGTTGTGAACTAAAATAAGATAACTTTTACAATCAATTCAAAAAAGAAATAACTAAAAGGAAATAAATAGTCAATTGAATTAACATTAAATAATCTAATTGAAGCACACAACACAAATCCTTGCATAAATGCTAGCTAATGAAACTTTTTACAATATAAAATACAATTGAGCAAAGAGAAAGAAATAAACTTGGAATGTAAAGAGCTAACTAATTGGTCAACTTGAATATTTATTATATTATTAAGATATGTTTTTACATGTAAGGGGAAGTTGGCTATAAGAAAGGAACTAGATTGGCAATCTAAGGATGGTTTCAAGTATTTTTGGTTGAAAGGTACTATAGGGGCAATGATACAAGTTTGGTATGGGGTCCTAACCCCTCAATTCAAACACTATAGAAAAAATGTTATTAGGTGTTTTTCCAAAATATACCATTAACCACACTTTATACTTAACTAGAATATCAAGTGGGATTCCCCCTTAGTGATGAAATATAAGTAAGTTGGCCTTGGGTAGATAAATGTTAAAATTCTTGTTTATATTTTATGATTTAGCCATATGTGCATAAAATAAAAAATAGTGAGACTAAATGGCTAATTAAAAAACCACCTAATTAAGTAATGTGATCTATTATAAGCATGTGAGAAATAAGAAAAGAAAGTCTAGGGTCTAAATTTAAAACAAGGTAAAATGTTGATATGATATAGTCAACAGTGTTTACACAAAATATAGAATAGGATTGATAGGGTCAAACCTGTACTATGGAAGTGAGGTCTAAAAATAAATAGGGTCAAGAGAGTCAACCTAGTTATCCAAACAACACACATAACATAGAGCTAGGATGGCAAGGTAAATCTAATTGACTATGTGGGGGTAGTTTTAAATACTATAAAATGTAAAAGGAAAGATTTAAAATAAAGAGATAAAATATAGAAATGAACCTTAAGGGATTAGGGATGCATATAGTTCACATTGGGTTCACTAGAATGTATTAAATCAAAAATGCATCATGTCTATAAATTAATCATGTATCAAAGAAGATAGAGCATACCTACACTTTTGATTAGGAATACATTTCTTAAGTGGGAGAATGACAAATATGGGGATCCACTGGACTTGAATAGGGGATCACTTATCACAATACACCATGTTAGGAAGGGTTATAAAGCCTACAATCTAAAAAAATCATGCAACAACCCTAAAAGAGTCCTAGGTTTACTATTTACTCTATATCTAATAAACAAGAAAGTAAATCTAATATAGTGCACACCAAATATTGTGGTAGAAAGAGGAGGTTATAAATTTAAAAAAAAACTAAAATAAACATGCATAGAAGACATATACTCATGTCAATATATATGAAAGTATAATTCATGAGAGAATCACAACTAAATTATCTATTTACTCTTACAAAGGAGAAATAAAGTTAATAATACTTACTTTTGAATATTAACCTATCAAACCTCAATATCTCCCTTGGCCAAGGTGCTTGATAAGATATTGTTGTGGTATGTAAAGATAACAAAGACAAATCAGCTCTAGGCTACACAACATATCTATGCATCTAAAAGACTTATCCACAATACAAGATCTATATCTCTAAATAAAGTATGGAAATCTAATCTTTATTCTTCAAGTAGATGGTCAATAATTAGATGTTTATTCACACTTATTCTCTTTTCTTATTAAAAATTGTTGTAAATGATCATGTATATATAGTCAGATATTTCCCTAAATCCTTTCAAGTATGTTGGATATACAAGGTTGACCCAATTAATCCTATATGTTTTCAAAAGATAATTCACTATGTCTTTAGGTAGGTCAGTCGAAGGGCTAACAAAGCTCCTAATGAAAACTACCCCTAAATAGTATAGGGTCAACCCAGTCAACCCTATATAGTAATCAAAATCTAAAAACTATATAGGGTTGACCCAGTCAACTTAGTATAGTCAACTAGAAAAAGGGGGTCAAGGTAAGAACAAGGAGGATAAAGTGTGATAAATGACGAGAATGGGTACAAAAGAGAAGATTAAACTTAGGGTAAATGGTTTTAGGGGATGAGTGTGTAAATGGCAAGTGGAAAAAAGGGACAAAAATCTTATGAAACACCAATGGTCTACCCACCCCTTTCTCAGTACACCCCTTAAGGTATGCACTCAGAGAGATTAATACTTGATAGTTTCTTGTAAGATACAAAGTGTCACTAATAAAAAAAAGTTTGAATATATTATGTGTATATAGAGAGGACCTATAGGATAGCTTGCTCAAATGGAGATATTTTGAGTTCAACCTCTATGGCAATTTTTGGCACATGGAATAGATATGACTAGGGCATAACCAGGTTTGAAAAATTCACCCATGAAAGGTTGTCACACAAAATTTACAATTTTTTTAAGTCATACACAAGCTACTAAAGATAGATAAAATTATGACTACAACCTTCATTCTGAATAATTTTAAACTATAAGGGTAAAAAAAAAGACTATAATTCTAGGATTTAAATCATAAAATGAATATGCACATTTAGTATGAAATATTTATGCATCTGATAACAAATAACACTCATAATATACAATTGGTTATGTTATTTTTAGGGTAATATAGGGTAAGACAAGTTAAATAATTATAAAATGGAGTGTGGCATGCTGGTGGCTTCCAAATAGTGTGGTGTCTTGTAGTATTTCATGAAAATATTCCTTAGCAAAGATGCAAAAAAAAACTTCAAATGCAAGATAATGTTAAATACCAAATTATCCCTAAGAGAGTAGAACATACACTGAAACTAATCTTTCAAATTCTTTTCCCTATCAAGTCCATAAAACTAGGGTGCCTTAATAAGTTATTCAACAAAAATTTATAAAATAGTTTAGAAAGGGTTTTATAACCTATATCCATGCTCAAAATGATAACCAATAATTAACATGAAACTAGATATCCAATCAATAATATTTGTATAACAGATTGGTGCACTTCATCAATAGGAAACAACAAAGAACCACAAACATTTTCATTAACTTGAAAAGAAATATTTCAAACATTAATACTTTAAAATGTTTCCATGGGGATAAATGTGGTGAGATTGATATTTTGATAAGGGAGACATGAACATGCTCTCAAATCTTGATAATGGGTGTATAGTTGCAACCACCTTAGCAAGGGAGAAAATGTCTACACACAACAATTGATCATATAATTTTTTTTATAAAACCTACACTTGGAGAAAATAGACACCTAAAATAATAACCAATAATAACCAACACAATGACTAACCAACCTCATAAATAGAGTATAAACCCTCTCTTTATACATTTTCAAATATAGAACTATGGGTCACAACTTTTAAAATTGTAAAAAAAACTTTCAAGTTCTCCAAGATGCTTCAAGCTAGAAAATATTCCCTTTCCATGCCTAAAATCTTCATTCATTTATAAGAACAATCATTGCTCTAACTTCCTCTATAAATAATGATGAAGATATACAATAAACTCTTTGATATCATGGTGGGAAATTCCTTTCACATAGGCTAGAAATAGAATATTCATGGTAGAGGGTTGAACAAACTTTGTCTTTATGTGAAACTACCTAAAGATGCCCTAGACCACTGTTTTCACAATTAGAAACTCTTGATCAGTTGCCCTCCCTCTCATGTACACCATGGAATATTTTTCTATTACAATGATTTACTTTGAATATTCTAGATCCATGATTATTTGAATGATCTTATTTAGATTTCCCACCTTAGATTTATAGACGTATAATATCTCTCCAATGGAAGAACTTGGACAAACAAAATAATGAAACAATGTAAGACTTAGGTCATTTTCAACTTTTCACCTTTTGGCTCTAACTTGTTTTTTACATTTTGCATTTTTAAAATTTGTATTTATTATATCTAGATTTTTAAGGCTTCCAGCATATATTTTAATGAAATAATGCATTAGTTTCAACCTCAAGGTTACCTTGCCTCATTTGTAAATTTTCTAAGTCAACTTGCTACGAATGGGGAAGCTCAGTCAATGGCCTTGAATAGGGTCCTTGAATATGATGTATATGGCTATATGGAATCACCATGTCATGTATTCTCACTAGTATCTTTGATTTATATATACCTTAACATTACTTGTCTCCATACATGGTTGAACTTCATTGAAATGTCTATGATCGTCTTGTACCATTAGATCTGATTGTCTGAGCAAAAATGGACCATAGACTTATGTATAACTCAATGAAAATGTGATACATTTCACTACCACATTCAACATGGACCCTTTGAAAAGTCCATATTTGTTCATATGATTATATTTGTGTGTATAGATCGATGTCAACCATCGATCTTGATCTAAAAGATCAAGTGATATTAACTACCAATTATCTTTGTCCCTAAGTTCATACCACTTGGCATCCCCATGGGCATTCTACATCCTATGCTATTAATTATGCTTTGGATATCACACTTCTACCACATGGTGGTCTTGCACTCATTTTGGGCTTTGCTGAAAAGCCCACTCTCATTTCACATTGCTAGATTGTCCTCACCTCAAGAAACACATTCCATTGATTTTTGAAAGAAGCCTGGGATTTAATTTTTTGAATGCAACTATGCCATTTATCTTTTCTACACTTGCTGACAACTTAGTTTAAAATTCTATCATCATCTTGCATCATTGATCTAATTAGAATGGATCAAGGATAGACCATCAATATCTATCCATAGGCCCCTATCTTTTATTCTATGCTCTATCAAATTTCTAATAGGATTTCCATGATGGTGAAACTTGTCACCATCTCAATCATCTTATGGATTTTTTTGAATCATTGACCTTTTATGCACCATCAATTAAGATTTGTACACTTTGCCATGTACTATCAATTGACAAAAACTTGCTTGAGTTTTAATCATGCCCTATGAGCTCAACACTTAGGAAATTAAGGAAATTTTATTCAAATATTTTGGACATCAAGCCTTTTATCTTTTGAGACCTCTATCTTTCGCATTCTTATATTTGGCCTTTGGTATTTAGTATAATTGTTACAAGATTTTTGTGCTATAAGAATTGTTGTGGGGCTTTTTTTATTTTCAGCACTTCTACTATTGGGCCCTCTATTTATGAGGATAATTATTTCAGATATTTTGTCTAGGATAATTTCCTTGAATAAATGAAATCTATTAGACACTTTTCCCATTCATTCTTTGACATATTTGTCTTCATCGAGACAATTATTTTAGATAAAATGTTTGAAATAATTTCCCTAAAGAAATTAACCTTTGCACTTTTCTTGAAGAAAATGGACTTGATAATTTTGCTAAAGGAATTGGACTCATCATTTTTGCTAAAGAGAATGAATTCTTTCATGATTATTGTGTGGGCAAAATGCTTGAAGGGAAAGTTCCCTTCGGACTTTTTTCCATAGACAAAAATTTCAAAACAAATAAGGACTTTACTTTTTTCTAACATAATGCAATTTTTTGGACTTTTCTGATGGGAAAAATTCCCAAAGGACTTAACCGTCTAGACATTTTGTGGAAGCAAAAATGCCAAAAAAAATAAGGCCTTTACATTTGTTTTTATAAAAATGTAATTTAATTAGGATTTTTTTGTGAATAAAATGCCTTCAAGAATTTGGCTTTTAGACCTTTTGTAGTGGACAAAATTTCTAATGGAAATGGGATTTTTATGAACACTTCATCCAAGCCATTGATTTTTTTCAGACTTTTTGTAGTGAATAAAATGTCCAATAGAAATAATTCTTCAAAATTTTTGTCTGAGACAAATAATCCAAAGACCTATTTCCATTGGACATTGTGTTTATACATATAAACCAAAAATTTCTAAGGGAAAAGACACATACACCAAGAAAAGACAAAATTAGGACTTAGCCAATTTAACATGAACTTGACCTAACATATAACAAACATTCAAAAATAGTACTTTGGTTGAGGACTTAGGATATAATACTTGATAAGTGCCTAATTACTTTAGTATAATTTTAGGAAATAACACTAGCTCTCTCCCATGGATACATACCCCTTATGGGTATGTAAATAACCCTAAAACATAAGACCAGGTGCCAATCCATTGTACCATAGAGTCAAGACTTAATTTTTAAGAAAACACTCATGAAAGCTCATCAAAACATGGTATAATTAACAAAAATAGATCATGGGGATCTATAAATAAAAATATGACATAAAAAATGAAGGGAAAAATATACAAACAAGGCCCAAAGTAGAGGGGCAATAAAATAAGTAAACAATAAGGGATAAAACTATACACTATTTACTAATGTACATAGGTTACACAATCAATCAAGGAAGTGTTTTAGATGTCTACCATTGACTAGAAGCTCTAGTATTTTATCATCCAAGTCTCTTAAGAAGAAAGTATGTTCCCCAATCTGGTATTTAATGGAATAGGGACCCATCCACAAGGAATAAAATTTACCATACTTTCCTTTCTCTTCATGCATGTTATCCCAAAGTAGAACCAGATCACCTACTTGAAAATTTATTTGAGTTACCTTCCTATAAAATATCATCTTTATCTTTTCCTTGAACTTGAGGTGTCTTTCATGATCTTGTCTTTGAATTTAATAAATCTCAATAATCTATTTCATCCTACTTTTATAGTGGTTGATCTACTCATCATCCTCTAGTTGTTGCATGAGTTGATAGGTGGGCAACTACAAATTCAAAGGAAAAACTATTTGACCTCCATAAATAATCTCAAAAGGGATTTTTATTATAGCTCTCTTAGGTGTGATCCTATCAGCCTATAAGGCAAACTTTAGTTATTCACCCCATTTATTATTTTCTTCTAATGTTCATCTAATGATTTTGAATAAGTTTTTGTTACTGTACTCTACTTTCCCATTCCCTTGAGGGTTTTAATTAGAAGCATAGGTCAATTCAATCCCATAATCTTCACATAATGCCACTATAACTTTATCTTTGAAAATAATATCATTTTTAGTAATAACTTTGACAAGCACACTAAATCTATAAGTAATCTAATTTAGTAAAAGGTCCATAACTACCTAGTGTGTAGCATTCTTTGTAGGGATCTCCTTAACCCATTTTATGAAGTATTAGATTGTAACTAGTATCCATCTCTACCTAAAACTTGATGAATCAATAATTTATCCAATAAAATCCATTCCCCATTGTCTAAATGGGCCTTCAATTATCATAGGTGGCAAAAGATGAAAACCTGAAGCTTTCATCCTCCTAGCAAAGTGGTAACATTTCTCACATTTTTTGAGTATCTAAGAAACATCCTCAAATAGCAATGGATAATAATAACCATCACTCTAGATTTTATGATTTATAACTTTTGGTGAAAAATGGACACCACATAATCCACAATGAAAGCCTTTAATTAGGTCAACAATATGTTCTTCCAACACATATCTTAGGAGAACCCCATCTATATTCTTCCATGTTAGTCCATTCTCAATCAAGAGGTATTTTTAGGAATTAAGCTTAAGAGTTATTCTTTTATTATTATCCAAGTCAGGGGGATAGCTCAAATTTTACAAATAGTAAAAAATGTCTCTATACCATAGAGACATGTTAAATTGACTCAGTGAATCATCAACATTAAAGACAATAGTGTTTACCTCAATAACTTTCAAATTGGTCTCATCCATAATCTTGGCTAGACCCATCCCTCTTACTAACTTAGTGGTCTAAATATCCATGTCATACTATTGTAACTTGTTGACCCACCCGCATCTCTTACTGGATACTTTAGTTTAAGTCAAGATATCCTTCACCATGGTATGTAGGACATAATTAACAATCTTTAAGCTCAGAATGTAATGCCTAAAAGTTTTAACAACCTTTAAGAGAATGAAGGATTATTTTTTCATAATGGTATAATTTATTTTAGGACCTTACATAACTTTTCAGAAGATAGATATGGGCTAATCATGACCATATTCATTCTTTTACAATAAAATAACAATAATATTGTATGATATAAAAGAGAATATCTAGAACAACTTTATATAATCAAGGCTAGTCAAGATAGGAGTAGACTTTCAATCTCCCTTAATGTCATTTGACTACTTGCATGGCCTTCTCCTCCCATTTAATGGTTTGGTCCTTATTTAGCATAGAAGTAATAGGTAAAGCAATCTCTATAAATTATACACAAACCTCCTTACAAAGTTAATTTTTCCAAAGAAATACTGAAATCCTTTATTAGACTATGAGATAGGCACTTTTTCAATAGATTCAACCCTTTCAAAATCAATAATGACATCATCCTTGGATACTTTATGTCCCAGTAACTTGTCCTTTCATACTCTAAAGTGGCACTTTTTTGGATTTAGTGAAATTCCAAAATCCTTGCTTTTGATCAACACTTTTTCTAGATACTCCAAATGTTCTTCTCTAAATTTGGAGGACATAGTAATGTCATCCTAATACATAATAATGAACTGGTTAATTATCCCTTCAAAAGTGATGTCCATATCTCACTAGAATGTTTCACCAACATTCATTTTCCTAGAAGGTATCCTCATATATACATGAGTTCCCCAAGGTGTTGTGAACATGATCTTCGATCTCTTATATTCCTTCACTAAAACCTAATTATACCATGAGAAACCATCTAAAGTGGAGTTCAAGTAAGTCAATTTGCACTAGTATTTGTTTCTTATCTAGTAGACTACCAGCTCTAAATCCTTGAATACTTTTATCTATTTTACAATGTTCTTAAGTGAAAATTATAGTCCTAAGATTAGAGCCTCATACTCAACTCTATTATTTATACATGGAAAATATAAATTATAGGAAAACTAGAACTTCTTACCTTGAGGATAAACTATTTTAATTCCCATACTTGATCCTTGTTTATATTTAGATCCATCAAAATGCATTATCCATAGGAGATTTGAAGCTTTAGGTTATAGGTTCTACACTGAACTGTGAGTGGTAAAAGTATAGATGCCTAATGAGGGATAATCATACTTTACCTCTTCATTCTTGACATTGTATTTTGTGATGGGATATTTAATTTTAGGCTCTCTATCAATTTTGATCTAATTTTCAACTCTTCTCTATGGAGACCAAATGTGTGATAAGTCTATGGAAAGGTAGCCATTAAGTGTTTTTGACCAGTCTCTACTCAGTAATAATCTATAGCCTTCTAGGATATCTACTACCAAGATATTGATAGTCATCTAGACTTTTGGTTCTGATGCTTCTTGAATGTGTAAATTATTTAGTTCTCCCACTACTAGTACTACCATTTTGTCTAACTAATAAACTAACATCTTTGAAAGGTTGGGAGTGAGACAAGGCTTTTTACATATAGATGTAGGCATAACAATTATAGATGCTCTAGAATCAACCAAACAATTATGAATATTCTTACTGAATGCTCTGATGATAAGCAAAAATGGTGGTTCTTTGAGTTTGATATTATAAATGACATTGGTATCAGATAATTTTACTTCTTTTACTTTGTCTGAAGTTAATCTAGTTTTATTCATAGGGGTCTTTCTAGTGATAGACTTCTATAACAGCTCCTTTTTTCAGTGATTTGGGCTAACTCATGAAGCATGATATTCGTCTTGATTTTCTTCATATCTTCCATGATGTTTTATTCTATAGATTTTCTTAATTCCTCCTTTCTTGGAGGTAGATCATTAATTTTAAGAGGGGGTCAATTGTTATTTGCCTTAGGGTTAGGCAAAATTGTTGTGGTGTTTGGAGGAGTTAATGCGGTCAAAGGCTTCTTGTTCCTCAAGTTGTATGAGCCTTTTTGAAACTATTAAAAAGCATGAAATTATTCTAAATTATATTTTGGTTCCTTGTCATCTTATCTCAAGAAGGGAAATTTGTAAGTCTTAAAGAACATGGTTATGATGGAAGATCCAAGATCCTAACGTGTTAATAATGGATTTTTCATTTGATCCTACTTAGTTACTTCCCTTTAAACATCTTAAACATTATGTATAACTCTATGCAATCAAGCTCATCATGTTGGGGTGTATTATGTATCTTTTACTAATTTGGGAGAGCTATTTTAATGATGTTGATTTCGAGGAGTCTACTAGATTGATCTAAATTATTTATGGGCTTGTTAAGGGGCCTATTATATCTTTGGAACCTGGTGTTCTAGTTTCCCATCTGAGTATTGGATTGCCTAGATTTCATTTCATATTCATAAAATCATTACTCAATTATTGAACCATATTTTGAATAGAATATAGTTTAACTTTTGTGAAATTTTCGCCTTTTAGAATAGTTATAGGAAGTATAGTTGCATGATGGTTTTATTGTTAACTATTGCTTGTCACATGGTTATTCAAATGGTTGATGTTTAAATACATTATTTGCATCAATGACAGCAATGTGTATAGTTGATTTTAATTGTATGCCAAAACATTTTGCTTCACATTTGGTATTAGGTTAAGCACTTGGATTTAATTATTGAGGCTAGGTATCCTAGGTGTCTATTGATTGAGTTGTTTATTGATGCTAATGGCTTCTTTGAATGTTAATTCCAAGGTTTTGGAAGTAGGTGATATTTTTAGGAACATGGTGGTAATGGGATCTAAGCCATTTTGTACATCTTCAGTGCTAACACAAGTTATGCTTTGTATCTAAGGGTCAAATAGTTGTACATATTTTTCCATATTACATTGGAAGCATGGATATGTTCATTATGTTCTCTCTTCATGATGGTAAAGTGTTCATATACTATTATAGGGTTGTTGACCTATCCAAATTACATAATAAAATACATTTAACAATCCTCTCAATTGGTGATGGAGTTTGTCATTAGATTTAAATACCAATCATAAGTAACATCCATTAAAGTAAAAGGGAATAATTGACATGAAGCATCTTCATATACTACATTCATTAATCTTAAGGTAGATTTAACAAACTTAATATGCTCTTCTACGGTCTTTAGACCTAAAGGACAAAAGGATGGTATATATTTTTTGGGGTTCTAGGGTAAATCATATACATGCCCCAGGATGGTTATGGTAGTTATAACTAACCAAGGATATTTCTGAGCCATTGGTTGATTAACAAGCAATAGGTTCCTTATGGGTGAAGGGTACCCTAATAGAGGTGGATTATTCTAAACTAGAGTTGTTAGCACAACTCTAGGCCTCCTTTGGCTTGTTAAGGATGATACTAATAAACCATCTAAATAATTGGATTTGGTCACTCTCTCAGGTGACTCTAGTGAAAATATACTCAAGGACTAACCTTTATTATTGGGAGGAAGTTTATGCCCTCATTTTAACATCAATGAAACTATTGATGTATTTTTTATACACACCATAATCCTAACAAGGTTGACTTTAACATTTTAGGATCTCAATGGATGTAAACTCCATTCCATGACATGATTTATATGTATGTGGTCTTTGAAAACTTATTTATGGAATAGATGGTGGGGTATGTAGGTTGTTGACAAGGTTTTTTATATGAAGGTGTGGCTTTCTAATAGACTGAGTTCCTATGTGAGTTGGATGGATGGTTGGCCTCTAATCTAAACTGGGTAGATCTCAATAGGAAAAAAATAAAAGAGGGTAAGGTAAGTTCTAAAATAAATCTTTGTGGGATTTAGGAATTAATTCCTTGGTTGGTTTTTTGATAGACCTATGTTTCCTTAAAACCAACATCCGTTGTTAGCAACAATTACACACATGAAAATAGGCATGGCTTAGAATTCTAAGGAAATAGAGATGTAAGAAGTCCACTAGCCTAAGACAAAGGTTGATCCTATTAAGGCTAATATTTCACACCCTTCAATCAAGATATTATGGCTCAAGCTATCAAATTATCTAAGGTAGTTGTAGCACACACTTAGAAGACTACACCAAGAAAACACAAATACACATCTAGAAATATAATTCAATTTAACTTGACTACTTTAATAAATATATTTACCAATCTTCAATAGTTATTGCACATATAAGATTAGAATATAAATCAAAGTAATCAAGAATCTATTTGTGGCTTTAGTACACTAAAGATTATTGAAGTAAATAAACATAGAAATAACAACTAATAACATGAAATAGGAAATAAAATACACAAACACATTTGATGTCGATCAAAATTTCTCATTGCTATTGTATTCAAAATTCTTTAACTCTGAAAAATAAAGTTGGGTGATATAATTATATTTATAGATATTTGGGAAGGGGCCACCTTATCCTCCAAGCCTATGCATGATTGTTACATGTGGTAGTTAGAACATGTAGTTCTAACAATAATAAAAAATGTTTAAACTAAAAGCTATAAATATATAAATTTCCTTTACAAAAGCATTCAACATGTGTATGTACAAGAAAATAAAAAGTCAATTTATAATGATTTGTCTATTTTACAAGGAATCTAAATTTACATGCTGCCAAGATTTTTACAAGCATACAGCTGAGGTTGTATGATCTGAAGTGTTTGTATGGGCCTTAGTAGGAGTCAAAGTGGGAGTAGAAGTTGAAGATGTAGCAACACTAATAGAAGCCTACTTTTGTTTCACCTCATTATCCTTATAAACTTTATGTTCTACCTCATGATATTATTGAATGATGTTAAATTTAAGCAAATAAGGTTGGTGGAGTCTCTTAGTTTACATGAGGAATCATGCATGTTAATCCTTAGTTAGCTAGAATTTACTCTTAATAATCTCCACTTCAATCACCTTCCTCCTCACTTTACATAACTCTACTTCTATCCTTTCCACTACCAAGAATTTTATATTTTTCTTTAAGTTCTTAATGGCTTCCTAGATAATTTTATAAAAATTTATTTTACTAATCAATTTACCTATATAATCCCTTACTTTAGAAAATTTTATCTCGCTCAAAAATTTTAGGAGTTAGGCCTCATGCACTTGGTATTATAGAATTAAATCTAAAATTTTCTTCAACCATTATTTAACCTCCTCATGTCTGATAAAAAATAGGATTAGGGCATTAAATACCCCAAATGTATTCATTATATCAAGGTGTTTGTATAGTAAATTGATTATGTAAGCAATTATCATTTTAAGCCTAATATTATATTGAGCCATAGTGTTACAATACTAGTTTGCTTGGGTCACATGAGGTGCCATATTAGCCCTCATAAATTCAATGGCCTCTAAAGAATTATTTAAATTTAAAGTAGCCTCCCAAAACTTAGCTTTTATACTGATAGGAATATACATAGTGTTAGATTATTCCTTGAGCCGCTCAATCTATGCTCACAATTATTGAACTTCCTGATCTAGCTCCTACCAATATAAATCCATGCCTTCATGAATGTCCACCAGCACTTCTTTATGTGCTTGATCTAGGTCTAAAATATTTCTCCTGATATAAAGACTCCCCTAGCTACATATTCTACCTTTTAGTGAGGGAGAACAATGATTGTCATTATTCAAGGATGATGGTCACACCATAGTCAACCTCAAAATTTCTCTTCATAACTCTTTGGATTAAACCAATTGGGGGGTTAAATAAAGTGGAAATGGAGGGGATATCATTGACCTTATAAGTTGGCATTTAACTCCTCAAGTATATGGCCTAAGGCAAAATGTTGAGGGGTGTATCAATAGTTGTAATAACTATTTCTTTCTTATCTTCCTCTTCTTATTTGTTCTATCTCCTACTAGCCTTAGGTAAGGAAGGACATATATTTTTGACCAGTCTAATCCTCCAACTTGAGGAAGTGGGTGGACTACAACTATGTGAGGTTTTTTCTTCCTTCCCCTACTTATGCTAGTTATTATAGTTTCTTTTATAGAAGTGGTAGGGAGAGCTATGTATATTGGACATGAAATTAGGGGGTGGCCATAGTAGTATAAACTTTCTTGGTTACTTTCTTATTTTTATGAATAATCATAGTAATAGTACCATTATGCACAGAGGGGATAGCTATGGGAAATGGTGTGGTATTAAATGAGGGATCAATGGTGGTTATGGAAATGGAAGGAATATACGTAGTGGAGGCAATGGGGACTTCCAAAAAAGAGAAAAGTATTGAATCAACAATATAAATTAAATCCAAAGAAAATATAAAAAAGTCTTGAGTACCTTGAAGTTGAATCTCAATGGGGTCCACCTAAGGAATCATAGCCGTGGCCTCCTACAATTTATCCTCTTCATCTAAATCATTTGTTATGTCTTTGATGATAACTTCATCTTCTCTTGATGTTTTTGAGTTCAAAGGTGGAATAGGCAAGCCTTGATTTGTATGCATTGTGGGGCTACCAATGGGAGTCCTAAGCTTTTGGGTATAGACCAATGGGGGTTTTCATTAGATGGGAGAGCCCTGGGAGGTGGAGTTGTTGCATGTGTAGTAACTACCCCAATATATGACATAATATATACATAGGGGGTAGCCATAATAACTTATCATATTCTATAAAAAATCCTTTCTTACATCTTATCCTGCTTATCATTAGAGTCTAAATTGATAGGATCTCCCCTCTCTCCTTTTATTTATGCACTAAGCTCGAGAAACCTGGGTTCTTTCTTGATTGATTTGAATTTTAAATTGAATGGAAGTACCTGAGATGAAGAAGCTTATTATTTAGAAGATTAGCCCCTCCACAATTCTAAATGTTTCCATCCGTTGAAGAGAGATATATGACTATCTAGTTCCCTAGTGTAGATACGAGGTTTGGTTTGGATCATCCTTAAATGATCTTCTTATATCCTAGTGATTTGAGCTCATTCTAGCACTTCTTCATCTATCTTGGAATTCATGAAAATAAAGTCATAATAATAGGGTTGATGATAGTAAAGAATGTTGAAACCATGAATATTATGCTAGATTTACCCATGGGGATCCAAGTCTCTATATGCTATTGTAAGGAAACTATATAAATTTTGATTTCCTTCAACATCTCCAAAATGTTTCCTCATAGTGTCTATCAATCTAACAATTGAAGTTAGGATCCCAAAGAATAAGCCTTTTTTATATTTGACTAAATCTTCCTCGATGTTGTTCCATAACTAGAAATCAATCTCTTGCTTGGCCAACTTATCTAGTACATACCTTAGAAGGCATAAAGGATTAACCTTATTTACATAGAACATGATGATTGTAAAGTTTAATTATAAAATAAAATATCCTTTTCTACTCAAATTCATTATAATTTTCTCTCCAAGATAGATCATAGGTGATCCATGAATGGATTTCCACACCTGTGGGTAAACATATTTGGATATTCTAACCATTTTCTTGTGGTAAGCATATATATGCATAAACTAGAATTAATCATAGATTCTATTTTTTATGTAATCTATGGTTAGAACCCATATATTTCCCAAGTCTTTATAAACAAGTCCCCATGACTATGTTGACCAACTATGACATCTTATAGAAGTCTCATGTGGGGGTGGGATATTTATCCTTGTGCCAAATTTGTTCTCTCAATCTCAAATTGATGACCTCTCCTAGGACATAGGTAGCATCATATGATAGAATCATGTGTAGTAATGGCACCCAATCTAATTTTACAAAAATAGATTTTTGGAATCTTTCATAATATATTGAGTAAAGCCATGCCTATCTAGATTCATATTCTAAATTTATCAATTAGAACCACTCCCTTTGGCTTCATTTTTTGCCAGGTGATAGACTGGCCTAGGAGCAACCATGAAGAGAGCACTTTTGGGATTGAGGTTTTGGATTTGAATTGTACCCAAGTGTCATTATCATAATAGGTGTTTGGTATGTTGAGAGAGATATACCTCTAAAAGTTGCTTCCAAAGATGCACATGACCATTGTATCTCCATGAGAATGTAATAAGTAAGTGTCTTGTGATATTTTTCCTATGAAGAATAAATCCCTAAGATGTCTATACACAACATAAATTCTAGTTTGACCACGGAAAAATAAAATATTTGGCACTTGTAGGCAATAATATCATGAATGAATATCCTTTCTACTAGTATTATCTCATCATCTAGTGAAAACATATCAACTAAATCAATAAAACCATAGAGTTGAGTTATTATGATATTTATCTTAAAACACTTCCACATTGAAGATGGTGTCCTTAAACTTTTTAGAATCCTTGATTGAAAATAATAAAAAAAGGATTTGTTCTTTGGAATGTCTTGAATGAGGAATCCATAGCTGCATGTTTTAGACTACTATAATTCCCTTTGATATGCTTCATACTATGAAATCAATGTAGGTCTTAGCTTAGTCTCTATTGTACTTATTTAATTTTCAAGGTATGGACTAGATCTCTTAGTCATGCTTTGGAATGAAGATACTTCAATTGAAAGTTAGATTGGATTCAAATGATGAATTTAATGGCTACGTATAATCTATATAGGATCTTGCAATGAACACCAGTTCATTCAGTATTAAATATGCAACGTTCACTTTTCAAATTTGTTGGCTTGGGTTGGTAGGGGATTTTACCATTTATCAAATATGAATTATTTTATCTTTGTTGGGATAAGTATGGCACAATTACAATAGCATTTTTTAATAAATTACTTAGGAACATAATGTGAAAAAAGTGCTTTAGGGTCAATGTTCATGGATAATTCCATCGTGGAGAATTATCTTAGACAAAGTATCCACAACAATTATTATGAAGGAATATTTTTCATTGGTTAGAAGTCCTAAAATCATTATTCCAAAGGGTTAATTCATGGATAAATGTTATTTTTGAGATCCCTAAAGGGTAATTTTGGTCTGAAAGGTCCACTTCGTAGGGCATTTTATTGATGACAAAACCCTAAAGGATCTACTTCAAAAATGTTGAAGGGCACTTCTAAAATTATTGAAGGGTAGTTTTGGAGGGATAAAGGGCACCTTTGATCTCTGAAGGGCACTTTTGTATGGCCAAGTCTCACTTCAAATTTTCTAAATGGTAGTTGGTCACACTTTAAAAAGGTAAAAAGGTAATTTTGAAAATATCCAAATGGTTAGTTAAATAAGTTCAAAGGGCATGCACCCTTTGGAGGAATGATTTTGAGGATTTTGAATTGGAAACAAATGTCCAAAATAATAATTCCAAAATAAATGGTTCAAGGAAAAGGATCCTTTTTAAAGATCCCAAAAGATCTACTTTGGGGATTTAGTTTAGACAAAATGTCTATAACAATTCTCTCGAAGGGTCATTTTCATCAAACAAAATGTCTAAATGAATTGGCAAAGGTACAAAACAAAAGTTACAAAGGAAAGGGTGAAGGGTAATCATAAAAAATTCTAAAGGAATTTTGATGGGAAAAAATGCCACAACAATTCTTCCAAGGGACACTTCCATAAATCCTAAAGTGTAGGTTGGGATAGAAAGGGCAGTTAGGGAATCTCTAAAGGGAAATTCCAAAACACTAAAGGGTAGGTCACACAAAACTAAAGGGTATGTGCCCTAAAAGAAATGGCCAAGAAAGGGTAAATGGTTGAATTAAAAAAGGATAAAGAGCTAGTTAAAAGGGTTTTGAAGGGTAGGTGGAAGGAAAATGAAGGGTTTACTTCGGGGTAAAATTTTGACTGAAGGGTCTACTTCATGAAGGCTAAAGGGTAGGTCCAAATCTCATGAAGGGTAATATTTTAAGACTATGGTTCATTCCAAAAGTTTCAAAGGATAATTTAGATAGGTTTAAAAGGATAATCTATTAGGAAATTTGTTCTAGGAAAAGTGTATATGGTCTAGAATTCCTTAAGGTAAAGAGTCCATAAGCCAAATTCTTTTGGGAGAATTGTTTCAGATGAAAAGTCCACAAAAAGATCACATTTTCAAGAAAATGAGGCTCCCCATTTCATTATTAAGATAAGGGAGTGTTGTGTACAACAACTTAGTTTCAATAAATTCCAAATTGGCTATAAAATTACAATAGGTGTAGTCGAGGTTTGCACCTATTTAGTTATAGATTACCATTTTTTGCTCAATTTAGTATAGATTCATACCACTCTACTTAGATTAGTGGTATCAAGTGTGGCATGATCATTTATATCTTAGTTTTAAATAATCAAATATAGATTATTACAACTCAATCTAGAATCCACATACTCAAATATAAAATTTGGGAGCATGTGTATGACACATTATTTTTATATGTTCACTTATGCAACAGTTGATTAGATTGAATTTCACTCCATGTCATTCTCTATGTTGTATATAAAATACACCATGTTTCAATTTTTACACCATATTGATGGCTTACTCCATATGCAATGGTTGGCATTCCTAGGTGGCCCAAAGCCACCTAATATTCATGAGTGACCCATAACCATTTTACATTTCAAAGTTTCTAAGTGGCCTATAGCCATCTTATATTATTTCAGGTACATTAAAAAATTTTAGTTCTAGATGAATATATTACACATGGGTAGGTAATTGGATTCATATTCTACTTGATTTCGTGACCCACCTACATGAGAGGGTTGGAGACACCATAAGTCCAATCTAAGATATTCATAGGTCATGTTCTAGTAAGTAAGGATGGGCAATGATTGAGTTAAGACTAGATTGATTTATTGAGACACATATAAATGGGGATAAATAAAACCATTAACTTAGTCCAAATTATTCACCAATTGATCACTATCTACATGCACACACACACAGGATGTCACTAGGTTTATGAACTAGTTCACATAACTAGTGAGGTGTACTCATTTTATTATCCCTCTTATCTCTTTTTTTATTTTTGTCTTTGATTTTGATATCCCTTAAGTAAGGACTAATTATAATCACATTGAATTTGAAATACATGTAATGGAGCATGTTTCACATACCTAGATCCAGATTCATATCCTTCGTTAAGATCCTGATGGGTGGATTCACTACCAATCTGGGGTTTTGGTGTAATGATTCATTACATGTGGTATCAAAGTACCCACTCATGTTGGATTCATAGGTCTTGAGTGGTAATGAAAACATAACAATGTTCACCTGATCTTCCGAAATGCACATGAAGTTGCATACCCATCCCAAAGATGGTATTATCATAAGCATGGTGGGGGTATTAAGAACTTGGTGGGTGGATTCACTACTAGTATAGGATTTTGGTGTAATGGTTCATTATAAGATTCACCTCCTATGTGTTGGAATATGGTTATAATTGATGTCAAATGTAATGACAAAGTTTTGATGTCATGTGAATGATATGCAAAGCACATCCACAATGGTAATAAGGTCAAGGTTGAGACCTAGTCTTTACATTAAGAGGCCTATTTGAAGGTCTAGTGATTAAGATTGGTAATGACTTGTTGTGGCATGATGTTGATGTATGGATGATTTTGAGCCTGATGTTATGCAAGGAAAGTTTAGATGCATATAATCTAAGGTTAGTGTTGACTAAATTTTTTCCCTTTAGGCCAAAATTGGGCACCCCTCTCTGAAAACCTAGCCACCTAAGTCTATATCTTTAGTCAAGTCCATTATGCAAGTTTAATTTAGAAGAAGTTTTATTTGACAAATCAACAATAAATGTATAAGTCTATTACTTTTATAAAGTTCATTTTTGGTCTTTGGTAAGCCTTTACCAAATTCTTTTGGGTTCTTGTTCTAATCCTTTGCTAAATTCTTTTGGACTTTTTGTTTGAGGCTTTTTCTTTAAGTGTATTTCTTTCAAACTTTTCATTCATCCAAATAATGAATTCTTTTAGATATTTTTTTGTGACAAATCTCCTAAAGACAAAGTGTTGAATTCTTTCAGACAAATTGTTCATGCAATTTTTTTGAAGGTACTTTGCAATTTTTTTGAAAGATATCTTTCAAGCAGAAAAAGACACTTTTAACTTTTCTAAAGGGTATGTTTCATTTTTTTGAAGGGTATATTTTGTTAGGAAAATTTTCCATTTAAAATTTTTTGAAGGGTATATTTCAAAGTTTCCAAAGGGTATGTTTCATTTTTACGAAGGGTATCTTTTCTTGGGAAAATTATCCATTTCAACTTTTTGAAGGCCATTTTCATTTTCTCAAAAGTTAATTTATAATTTTTATAAAGGGCATTTCAAATTTCTTGAACAAATGTTTTAAAAAAGTTTGAAATATTGTTTCGGTAGGAAGGTGTACCATTTCAAAAAAATTGAAGGGTATTTTTCCCTTTCAAAAGGTCATTTTCAAAAGTTGAAGGACACCTGCAAATTTTTTGAAGGGGTATTTTCAAATTACTAAAGGGTCATTTGAAGGAAGCTAAAAGGGTCATTCCAAAGCTAAAGCTCCACTTCAAGAAACCCAAAGGAACATTTTTAAGGGACAAAAAAAAATTTTAAAGGAATGAATTCTTTTAGAAAACATGTCCAATACAAAGGAAAAAAAGGGTGAAAGAATGTTCGAGAAAATTGTCAACAAAATGACTGAGATAAAAAGTCTAAAGAAAATTCTTGAAACCCATAACATGTCAATTTAAAACTAGGATAAATAGCCATTGGCATCAAAGGGATCAGCAAGAACCTGAAGGCAAAAAAGAGATAACAAATGGAAAAATGTAATTGAGGCTTTGGTTTAGTTGTAATAAATGTAAGTAATGCTTTTGGTTCAGTTGTAACTCATTGTAACTGATTCATTTGATGACATGACATAGCTTTCCCACTTATCTCCCATGAAAATTTAACTAATTATTTCAACATGACACATGTCCAAGTGACCCTTGGACTTCCTTTGATTGCTCTACGTCTCAAGGCTATATATATATATGCATTCTCTTAGCTCATTTTGCATCCTCTACTAGTTATTGGGGAAACTTTGGTTAGATTTGTACTTGAATAACTCTTGAAGAGATATACAAGTGTTATTTCCTCTCATATTTTTTAGTATTGAGTAATGATTGAATCATTATTGGTCTCATCTTGTGAAAGATGGTCTTGTCTAGATTTTATGTTGATGTTCTACCAATTTGTAGAAAGGAAATTATTGTAGGTCTTTGCTTGTATTCTTTTCTAAATGTATAAATATCTTAGAAGTTATTCATGACTATATATTTCTTAGGATCATTCATTTCCTTCTTAAGAATCATATACCTTCTTGAATCTAACATATGAAATATCGATAGAGCAATGGTTCCTAAGTTGTGAGTCCTATGCAGGAAAACAACTTATTTTATCTTTAAAGTAGTGGTTTTAGTCAATTGGGAGGATATCAAATATTGGTGCATCACCACTTATTTTCTTAGTTATTTTCTTGAACTCTTTTCATACATAATTTAAATATTAGAGAGATATTTAAAGATACATCAAGGGGAGTTATCCCTTAATCTAGAGATATATCTCAATCAAATTATTACCCATAGCAAGAGAGATGATTCCATTTTTCCACTTAGATGAGGAGATCTGAACATCTCCTCAAGGGTGAAAATCCAAGCATCAAGAGTTTTTGGCATGCCCAGTGGGACCTCTAAGTCTTATAATATTGTTCAACATTGGTGTTGGTCTTGTCACAAGAGAATTTGAAAGAAACAACTATATTTATTACCTAGAAAATCCATTGAAAAATTCAAGTTTTTGGTTGATGAGAAATCCTATTTTCCATGCCAAAGGTGACTAAAGGTATACCCTTCAAGTTTGTGGAATTACCTCCATATTCCACCAAGAGGTATAGATTTGTAAGCACTCATCTTTATAAAAGATATTTTGTGTTTAAAGATTCTAAGTTTGTATTACATTCCATTCTCAATATCCATAGTGATCATTCTAAAATGGATAGAAGATAACCTTTTGTACCTTTTACTAGGGCATCTCCCTTGCATCTTGCCCAATATTATCAAATTCTTAGATCTAACCTCAAAAGTGTCCCATGTTTTAGTGAAAATGGTCTTATTACTACCATTGAGCACATTCAAAATATAGCAAACTTTTTTAACATCTACAATATCACCCAAGAAAATATATCTATTAGGTTTTTGGCCTTGAATTTTAAAGGAAATGTTTTGGATTGGTATGGGATGCTACCTATAAATTCTATTATCTCATGGGATGAATTGGGGACTCTATTGACTAATAGGTTTGGGGAAAAGAGTGATCACCTATTTCTAGATAAGTGATTAACCACAATAAAGAGGGCACTAGATGAATTAATATAGGATTTTAATACTAGGTTCTAAAAAACTTGGGATAAAATCCCAATTCTTGTGAGGTCAACCACAAACTATGCATTTTTGTACTAATTAAAAGCATTAAATAATGATAGTGCCATGATGATTCAATGTATGGGTGGAAAAAAATACTTATCACCTATGAAATGGCCATAAATTTTTATAATTATCTTTTTTAAGTAGGAAAGATATCTCCTAGACCTCTAATACCTCTATTCCCTAATTTGCATCCTCCTAGTCAAAGTGCATTACCCACTTTAGCTCCTTTGACTATTCAATAAAAATATGCCATTACCCCTACCAATGAAATATATGAATTTAAAATCCTACTTCAAAGTTTTACAAATGATTTAGGTTCCCTCAAAAGACAACAAGCTCAAGGTTATAGACCATATCAATCCTATAATCAGTTTGGACAAACAAACAAACCTCCATTTCAAGGCAATAATTAGGGACAAGGAAAAATTACCCATGTCAAGCCTTATAAAAGTTATAATCCTAGTTCTCCCTCATCCTATAAATCCCTTGTCTCCACTAAAAAAGCTTGGTCCAATAAATTCCCAGCTATCCATCTTTTGAACATGGTCAAGAACAAGTGGTTTATGAAAATGAAATGCAAAATCAAGGCATGTTTACACATGGTGATCAAAATTAACAATTTTCAAATTTTGATATGACATTGAAATTTGGGATGTAAATTAGGTAGGTTAAATCTGAATCCACTCTCATGAATCATTTAGAGGGTGATTTTAGTACCATTAATTATGTGGGGAATACAAGCAATCAGAATATTAGTGTTACCTCTAATACTAGGTCCAAAAGGAGGGTTGTCGATGAAGCTCAAGGAGATAATCAAGGAACTATTTTGAATCCTAAATAATCTCCTATGGTAATTGGGTCTAAAAAATATTGTAAACTACAATAAAATTATAGGATTCCAAATTTTAGAACAACTGCTACAATTCTACCTCCACAAGCTACATTACAAAGTGCAAATGTTCATAAAGAGAACCCCAAGGTGAGTAATCATTCCATCAATGTGGTAGACCAGATGAATAAGATTCATATGAATATTTCATTATGGTATTCTCTAAAATTACCAAGGTATAAATATATAGTTCAAAAAAAATTGCATGGATTGGGCAAACAGGTTGGCCCATCTAGAAATGACAATGTCATTCTAGTAAATAAAACTCAATCTATGGATGGTTCAGTGAAGAAAAATGAAAAGACTCCTAATTTTTACCTACATATAATTATTATTGATTTATTGGTTCATATTTACATCATTTATAGTGGATAAATCACATCATTTACGCCAATATGTAGAGAAAATAAGATAGGCCTCAAGTATGAGCCAATGACTAAAGGGGTTTTGCAATTGGATGGATCACCAGCCAAGACCTTGGGGGTAGTGAAAGGTTTGAATTTGAACCTTAATTATTGTCTTAAATTTTAAATTCACTATTATTTGGTCATCTTATATGTACCTCCTTATTTTTCTCTTTGCTTTTCAAGGGACTTTACATTCAAGATAGGTGTATATTTGACAACCAATTGGTCCTACATGGTGTTTAAAACAAAATATGACACTAAGGTGAAGATTGAGTCAGAACCTATTAATAGAGATAAATTTTAACCATACTTACCTAAGGTATAAAATGATAAATATGATATCATTGATGAAGAGGAGCTTCATATTGACCAATATCCATCATCTTCCCTTGAAGGAGTTTCTGATTTGTTCCTAGATGAGTGGGGAGATGACAACTATGAGCATGATCCTTAAAATTTTATTGAAGAATATAGTTTTGGAATATATTATATGAATGATAAGGAATATTTTATGCCTAATTTTATTAATCCATGTGAGGATGTGAATTGATTGTGGTAGCTCTTCTTTGATGGGTTTAGAATCAAGATGGGGGCAGGTGGTGGAGTTATGTTAGTTTCACCTTCCAAGGAGAGGTATTATTAAACCTTTAGGTTTTATTTATCATGAAAATTTAACATGGAAAATTATGAGGCCCTAATCCATGGCCTTTAATGGGATATAAAAAGAGGAATTAAATAACTACAAGTGTATGGAGATAGTGAACTTATTATGAAGCAAGTTAGAGGGTAGAATTTGACCAAGAACTCCTTGCTCAAGTATTATAAGCATATAGTTTGGGATATTCTAGAATATTTCATGGATTTTAACATCATGTATATTCCAAGTGAATATAATAATAATGTTGATAGGTTGGCATCTATTGGTGCTCAATTTGATGTTCTAAAGGGCATGAAGGAAGATATAAACTAGCCTCATCTAAAGGTGATTGTGAAACCATCCACACCAGATAATGTCACCAATTGGTACATATTTGATAGTGACCAAATAACAAAACTTTTTATATAATAATAGGATAAGTTTTCTTCCAAAAATTATTCTAAACTGTAGCAATAATATGGAGGGCAGATTGTCCAATTGAAGTCCAATAAGCTTCCTAAAGGCTTAGTGAATCTTGAGAGAATTTTAAACAAGGATGACCACCTCAAGAAGGAAAATGTAGGTATGTACACTAATAAAGATAAATATGAAAGGGTATAAATATTTAAATATAATCTACTTTCACTTGAGAAGGTATGCACTAGTCAAGAGAGGCATAATTTCATTAAACTATACAAAGAGTTTAGTGATATCTTTGCATTGGAGTATAGTGATTTGAAGGGTTTTGACCCAAGATTGGATTAAAAAACCATATACATATATAAAAATTTGAAAAACATCAAGAAAATACAAATCCCTATCAATCCCAATATTTATCCTCTCATGAGGAAAGAATTCACCAAACTGATTGAGTTCAAAATCATCTTTCCCATTAAGCATTCTTCTTAGCTAGCCAACTTAGTCCCTATTTGAAATAATAATGGGGAGATCAGGTTGTGTGTGAATTTTAGGGACTTGAATAGAGTGTCTTTGATATATCATTATTAACTTCCTTCTATGGATCATATTCTACATGTGGTGGTAGGTAGTGAGAGGTTTTCCCTCCTAGATGGTTATTTTGAGTACAATCAGATTTTGGTGAAAGAAAGTGACCAATAAAAAATAGCCTTCACCACAAAATGGGGAATATATGCATATAGGAATATTCCATTTGGATTGTCAAATGTTGGACCTAATTTTTAATGTGTAATGGATATGGCTTTTCAAGGATTAATTAATGACATTGTATTGGTATATCTTGATGATGTGATAATTTTATACAAGGAAGCAAAAGATCATTTGAATCACCTAAGATATATTTTTTAGAGGTTTAGAGAGTTTGAGACCTATTTAAACCCAAATAACTATGTGTTTACTATTCATGAAGGCAAAATATTAAGCCACATTATTTCTAACAAAGGTCTATCTATTGATCCTAAAAGGGTAAGTGCCATATTGGCATTGTCTTTACCTAAACATAAGAAGGGTCTACAAATCTTCTTTGGTAAGATAAATTTCATTGGGAGGTTTATTCCTAATTTTTATAACCTAGTCAAGCCCTTGACCTCCCTACTAAGGAAGGATGAGATATTCACTTGGACAGGAAGGAGAAAATAATGTTTTGAAGAGATAAAGCAAGCCATTTCCCAAGCTCCTACTCTTTCAAGTCCAAACTTATCAAAGGACTTCAATTTGTATACTTTTTTGAATGAAGAGGTAATTTATTCCATGCTTACCCAATAAAATTATGAAATTTTGGAACAACCTATAACCTTATTTATTCAATTTTTAGAAGGCTATGAGGTAAGATACACATATGTTAAGAAACAAGTGCATTTAGTTATAAGGAGTTTGACAAAGTTTAGGCATATGTTCTCTAACAATAAGATTCAAATTTTTGTACCTCATCCTATTGTGAAAGACTTTCTATTGATCAGATATTTGAATGATAAAAGGGTAGGTTAGATCACCAAAGTGATGGAGTATGACATGGAGATCAAAACAACCAAGCTAGTTAAGGGAAAAGGACTATGTGAGCATCTTGATTAAAACTTAAGAGAGCAAAGGGGGTTTTTTTTATCACTCCATGATGAACCTAAAATAGATATACCTTCATATATGAGAATTTAGACACAAGACATGATCCATTTCCTTCAAATTGGTAAGTGTTCACCAGGTCTTGATAGGGCCAATAGAAGGTAGTTTAGGCTATAATCCATTCCTTATGCAGTTATTGATGGAGTGATATTTATAAAGGAATTTTAAAGTTTTATTTTGATTTGTATTTATTTGTATCATATTAACAAAGTGTTTCATTATTTTCATGATGGACTAACTAGTGGTCACTTTAATCCAAGAACCACAACTACTAAGATTATGAGGGTTGGTTACTTTTGGCCTAGATTATTTAAGGACACTCACACTTGGGTAAGGAAAAAAAAAGATAGATACCTTGCATCTTCACCCAATCTATGTTAAACAATCATTTATACAATGGGGTTTAGATTTCATAGGCCTAATCAATCCTCCTTCGAGTGTTGGTCACAAGTGGGTGTTGATACCCATTGATTATTTTACAAGATGGGTGGAGGTTGTAGCTCCTAAGGAGGAAAATTAAATTTTAGTCTTGGAATTATATTAAGGTATAGTAACAAAGTTTACATCTCCTTCAATAATCATTTTAGATAATGCATTAGCATTCATAGGAACAATGACAATTAAATGGGATTTGAAGCATGACATTTATCCTAAAACCTCATCCAGCTAATATCCCCAAGGAAATGGACTAGCTGAGTCCAAAAAAAATAAATTAATTAGGATCATAAAGAGGACAATGGAGGAAAATCCAAGGACTTGGCATACCAATTTGAAAATATATCTTTGGCTAATAGGATCACCCTAAAGAGAGTAATTGGGAACTCACCATATACACTTGTATATGGAAGGGAATCTAGACTTCCTATCTCACTTGAGTTACTATCTTTAGAACTCACATATTTAATATAATTTATATAGAATGAGAGCATGGAAATCAGATTATGTGAGTTTATGGAGCTTGAGGAGATAAGATATCAAGATATGCAAACCATGACAACTCACCAAGAGCAAAAACATAAGTATTTTGACAAGAAATCCATGCCAAGGAGTTTCAAAGAAGGATACATTATCCTAAAATGGGATGAAGGTAGGGCCAATCCTAGAAGATGCATAAATTTTGATACTTTATGGAGTGGCCCATATGTGATCACACAGTGGAAACAACACAATGCTTTCCAAATCTCAAGGTTAGATGGGGAGGAGCTACATATCCCAATTAATGGGATATATTTAAAGAATTGTTATTGATGTCCTCCTTTTATTTTGTACATATTTTCTTATTTACCTCATGTTCTCTAAATGATTATACACATGTGTGAGTTTGTCATTATCTTATTTTGTTTTGTTTTTGCATGGTCTTGATGTTGTTTTGTGGTGTGTTTCCTTGTGTTTTGTTTTGGCATAATAATTGTTAGTCATCTTTAAAAAAAATTGACTCCATTGGCCCTTAGTTGTATAAGGCTACTGGTTTGGTCAGTATAGCAATCATACTACCCCTTTGAGTCACTAAATTGTTGAACAAATTTTGGCCCTTTAGGCCAAAACTGGGCACCCCTATCTGAAAACCTATCCACCTAAGTCTATATCTCTGGTGAAGTTCAATATGTAGGTTTCATTTTTAAGAAGTGTTATTTGAAAAAGCTAAAACAAATGTATAAGCCTATTCCTTTTGGAAAGTTCATTTTTGGTTTTTACTAAACCTTTGCTAAATTATTTCAATTTTTTGTTCTAAGCCTTTGCCGAATTATTTTGGAATTTTGTCCAAGGATTTTTCCTTAAGTGTATTTATTTTGGACTTTTCATTTGGCCAAGTAATGAATTATTTCAGATAATTTATCCAAGATAAATCTCTTGAAGACAAAGTGTCAAATTCTTGTGGATAAATTATCTGCATAATTTTTTTGAATGTACTTCAATTTTTTTTTGAAAGATATCTTTCAAGCTGAAAAGGACACTTTCAAATTTTTCAAAGGGTATGTTTCATTTTTTCAAAGGGTATCTATTGTTAGGAAAATTTTCCATTTCAACTTTTTTGAAGGGTATATTTCAATTCTTTTGAAGGGTATGTTTCATTTTTCTAAAGCATATATTTTGTTAGGAAAATTATCCATTTAAAATTTTCTAAAGGCCATTTTCATTTTCCCAAAAGGTACTTTTTAGTTTTTCCAGAGGACATTTCAAATTACCCAAAGGGAAATTTTTAAAAAGTCTAAAATATTATTTTAGTGGGAAGGTGGACCATTTCAAAAAATCTGAAGCATAATTTTCCCTTTTAGAAGGTCATTTTCAAAAGCTGAAGGACACTTACAACTTTTCCAAAGGGGTATTTTCAAATTATCGAAGGGTCATTTGAAGGAAGCTGAAAGGTTCATTATAAATCTAAAGGTCCACTTCAAGAAACTTGAAGGAACATTTCAAAGGCCAAATAGAAAGTTTGAAGGAATGATTATTTTTGGAAAACTTATCTGATACAATGGAAATAAAAGGGCAAAAGAATGTTTGAGAAAATTATTTGCAAAAAGGCTTAGCTAAAAGTTGTAAAGAAAATGCCCAAAGGAGTGATAGCCCACAACACATCCATTTTAAACTATGGGAAATAACCATTGGCATTAAAATGCTCAGTAGTAACCTAAAGGTGAAAAAGACATAACAAATGGCAAAATGTAACTAAGGCTTTGGTTCAATTGTAATAAATGTAATCAATGCTTTTGGTTCAGTTGTAACTCATTGTAACTAATCCATTCGGTGACATAGCATAGCTCACCCAATTATCTCTCATACAAATGTAACTAATTCTTTCAATAAAACAAATGTCTAATTGACCCTTGGACTTCCTTTGATTTATCTAATTCTTTAGGATATATATATGCACTCTCTTAGCTCATTTCATATCCTCTACTAGTTATTGGGGAAACTCTGGTCAGATTTGTACTCAAAGAACTCTTGAAGAGATATAAAAGTGTGATTTCCTCTCATATGCTATTATATTGAGTAATGATTAAATAATTATTGGTCTATTATAGTGAAATATTGTCTTTTCTAGCTTGTACTCTTAATGGACTACTAATTTGTAGAAAGGAGATTGTTGTAGGTCTTTGCTAGTATTCTTCTCTAAGTATAGAGATATCTTAGAAGTGATTCATGACTATATATTTCTCTGGATCATTCATTTCCTTCTTAAGAATCATATACCTTCTTGAATCTAGAATATTAAATATTGATGTAGCAATGGTTCCTAATTTTTGAGTCCTATGCAAGAAAACACCTTGTTTTATGTTTAAAGTAGTGGTTTCAGTCAATTTGGAGGATATCAAGTATTGATGCATCACAACTTGTTTTCTTAGTTATTTTCCTGAACTATTTTCATACATAATTGATATAATAGAGAGAGATTTACATTTGTATCAAGGGGAGATATCCATAAATCTAGATATTTATCTCAATGAAATTGTCACCCATAACAAGAGAGATGATTCCATTTTACTGCTTGGATGAGGAGAGTTGAGCATCTCCTTAAGGGTGAAATTCCAAGAATCAATAATTATCATTGTTTTAGGTTTTACATGTTGTTTATATCATTTTGATGTTGTTATTATGTGAAGAAGAGAAGAAAAAAGTATGTTAATAGTGGTCTAGTGGTCTTCTCATAAACCTTGTGTGGTGGCATTTGCTTGGTAGCCTAATGTGTTGAGCAGGGTGAGAATAGGGAGAATAAGGTTGATAGCTATTAAGATTGGAATTAAGGTGTATACAAATTTTATGAGGTGGCGACAGAATTTGAATAGGTTTCAAAGTGGTCCCTTGGTTAAGGTATGGTCTGCATTTTTAGGCTTAGTATGTAAGGAAATAAAATGAGACCTAATGAGGGTCAATGTCAATTTACTATTTATGTGATCTCTTATGAAAGTTATCCAATGTGATAGAGGGTGTTTAAAGTGTGTGTTCCAAGTTTTAGGTCCTATCTTGAAGGACAAAATGTGAAAAAGTGTCATTAGGCTTCTAGGTGTGCTAAAATGAAGAGATGTGAACCTGATAAGAAGTTTGTGATGTTCATTAGCACATTTAAAGTTTGTATGGTGAATTTATCCTTTTGGAATAGTTGTTTAAGGGTCCTGAGAAGATTATTGAATCATTTTGAAGAGAAACCAAGCCCTCATATTTATGAACTAATTCTAAAAACGTAAGAAGGTTTTTGTGCTTATAAACCCTCATAATGGAGTGATTTCAAAGTTCTAAATGGTTTTGGCCCAAAATGGATTAATTGATCAGGATTGATGATTGGATGTTGTATAAGACTCCTCTAGGAATCTCTAGGTGGTAATGGTGTGTTAGGGTAATGAGCAGAAGGTACTAATATATGCTTATTTCTCATGATTTTATTACTAAAGGCATGGTTGACCTGGTCAAGACATAAGAATCATTAGAGATTGAAGTCTAAGAATTTTTATTTAAGTACATATATTTATTTTTTTAGGTTAAAATAACTATGTCAATCATTTTTATCAATCAATTTGTCCTATGCTTAAATTTTTAAAGAGTGAAAATAGTGAAAGAATCTAGGTAGAGTGAAAACATGATTAGGAAAGAGTTCCAGGTGACTAGAGATGGATCAAATGGTTTGGGGTATTTTTTTAAGACCTATTAATCCTATTCCATTTTTTGGTAAGTGTTTTTGTTTCTCATTAATATTATATAAGGTGCTCACAAAGTGACTTGTCTGAATAAGATGAATTGTGAAGGTGTGTGTTCCATAAGATGATCTATATATTTATATGTGCTATTATACATCCACATATTTATGATTAGATTTGATTTTAAGGTGTATAATTTTCTTATTAAGTAATTTTAAAGTAAAGTAATTGATCCTATAGTTTTTAGGAGTCATGTCCACCATGACTATGTTTTGAGTCAAGATGACTGTTAGAGGCATGCTGATGGAAGTGAAGGGTTTGAGGTTTGTTGGTCTATTTAGTGAATGCAAATGTATATTTTGATGTTTTTTTATCATGTAGTATCTATTAATTCATTTTTTATATTTATTTTTTTGAGAAACTTGACTGTGTGTTTGATTTCTAAGAGATAGACTTTTCCATATGTAAACGCCTAAAAGCTGAGAAAACCTAGGTGATAGGTTTATGGTGTGAAATGGAATTATAGGTGGTATAGACATTTGTGGGAGTAATAAGGGTATATTGGAGGTAAATATTATGTTTTTAATATTTTGGTAGTTTTTTAAGGTGGTCAAATAGGTTCGAGTGTAATGTGTGCCTTAGAGAAGGCCTAATTGCTTTAGGTTTTATTAAAGTCTAATGGAGAATTTGGGTCTTAAGTGTAAAGTAATACATATAGAGTGGTTTTATCACCCATGTAACATGTGTGTGGACATATTAAAATTTTAAATAAATAATGGTAAGTATCTTGGCTGAACAATATGGGTTAGATGAAGAGTGTGGTATAAAGGCAATGCCTAATGGGCCTATTAGGACTTGTTGAGAGAGAGAGAGAGTGGACTTAAGAGAAGGAGAGATCATTTTAAAGGGAAGGATTAGGTAATTAAGGACCATAAAAATGTGAAGAGGATTATTCAATTTTATTTTATCAAATTTTTAGGTGGATACATAAGTCATTGGACCTAATAAGCCTAGAAGAGGTGTATTGAGTGAAGGTGCCTAGGTGGCATATATGAGGCAGAGAGGTAGGTTTTTAGGTGTTAGAGAAAGATATTTCCATCATCATATGTTTTAGACATAATATCAAATGTGTATATCATTTTTGAGATTATTGAGTTGGTTCTTGATCATCTAGGGGGTTTTAGCCTCCTTGTTAGTAGGTGTTAGCTAAATTGAAGTGGGTGCTTGACTAAATTAAGGGGTGGGTGCTCCTTGATCAATTGGTGATGGTCTAAATTGAATATTATAATTATAGGATATTAATCCATGTTCATGGATCTATGGGTTTTATTCCTAAATATGGTTTCCCACATAATCTCTTGTGTTATCTTGTGATGTGCTCATATGGTGGTTTCTCTATGCACTATTTGATCTTATGTGAATGAATGCTTCATGGAATGGTAAATGGAATTGAATATACATTATTGTCTACTAATTCATCCCAAATATTATTAGTTGCTTACAACACTAGGTAAGTATAGGTATACTTATTTTCCTTTATGTTAGTCATTTTTGTTTGTTGTATTTCTAAAATATGGGGGGATTTAGTCATCTAAAAATGACACTTGAGTGATAATAGTGTTACATGAGACCATCCATCCCTAGTTTATCCCTATACCTATCTTAAGTCCTATTTATATAATTATCTATCCTTTTTTTGGGCCACACACATCCTTAAATGTACATAAACAAGCCAAATATTCTTACTTTATAATATTGGTCCCTAGTGCCTTAGGTTATACCACCTAGAAACTTGTACCATAAATTGGATAGTAGTGCCAATGGTGTGTGTCCCAGTTTGGGTGCTATTATCCTTTTTTTAGATTTGTACACCATTGGATATATGTTTTCAAATAAAAAAAACATAGGGTCATCCTATACCTATTTTAAGACATACACAAGCACCATAAAATATAATATAATCACCTAAAAGTGGAACTTGAGTGATAAAAAGTGCTAATTAAGACTACATATCCATAGCTTAGCCCTAGACCTATCTTATAGCCTATTTTCAAACTTATCTATTCTTTGTGTGAGCCATAAATATCCATAGTCATCCTCAAATTTATTTTATACCCTTATTCTTGCATCCTAGCCCTTCGTGCCTAGTGTTCTACCACTTAGACACTAACACCATAATAGGGATGGTAGTGCCACATGTTACTAGTGTCCCAATAATGGTGCTACTATATTTTCCCTCCTCTTTTAACAAATGGATATATTTACAAATATGATATATCTTAGGGTCATATTAGACTTATTTTATCACATTCAAAAGAATTAGAATGGTATATATACATGAATTTTATCCCTTTAACCACTGGATGGAAATAATATGCAAACTCAAAACAAGTTGTGCACAATTAAGGTTAGCAATCCCTATTCTACCCTACTTTTATGTACTTCTATCTATAGAATTCTTAATCTAAAATTACTTAGATTTCTAATCTAAAAGATATTTAAAGGATTCAAGTGAATTATCATACAAGATCTACTTGCAATTTCACTAGCACTTAGGTGGGGAGAAATACATCATCATCTATCCCTCTATAGAGTATTGTTATGTAAGAAACTCTCATTATAGTGGTGTGTTGAGGATATTTAACCTACCCCACTAGAAAACACACTTCTTAATTTGTATCAATGGTATGACCTAAAAACATGGAAGATTAGGGTTAAATCATAAGTTAAATAAAAATAGGTAATATATAAGGTTTAAAAACTCATGCATATAGGAACAAAGATCACAAATCTAGACATAAGTGCATCAAAAACTTAGGATAGTTCTACACAAAAGATCAAAGATTTCATGAATCATAAAATAAAAAAAAATAACTTTGTAAGAATATGGAAAGAATTATTTAAAATATTATTAACCTAAATATTTTACCTACAGTACACAAGCTAGTCTCATAAGCACCATAAACACAATGCTAATATCATCCACCAAAAAAGTGAAATGTCCAGTAGACTTCCCAAATTTTACATAGACATATGCATAGGATTCCTAATTAATATCATATATTAAAAAAAGGGTGGGTCCAAATTTCCTTATGAAGATAAGGGGGTGTTGGTTACAACACCTTAGTTTCAAGAAATTCTAAATTGGCTTGAAAATTACAATCGGTATTGTCAAGGTTTGCACCTTTTCAATTATAGATTACCATTTTTTACTTAGTTTAGTATATATTAATACAAATATTATTATATTGGTATAATCATGTGTGGCATGATAATTTCCATTTTAGTTTTAAATAATCAAATATAGATTATTACAACTTAATCTAGAATCCATTTACTCGATATCAAATTTGGGGGCATGTGTATGACACATTATTTTTGTATGTTCACTTATGCACAAATTAGATAGATGGAATGTCACTCCATGTCATTATATATGTTGTAAATATAAGACATAATGTTTTAATTTATAAACCATATGGATGGATTGCATTATCTATAATGGTTGGTATTCTCGAGTGGCCTAAAGCTGCCTAATATTCATGAGTGGCCCATAGCCATTTTACATTTCAGAGTTTCGAAGTGGCCTATATCCATCTTATATAATTTTAGTTACATAAAAAAATAATTGGTTATAGATGCATATACTACACATGGATAGGTAATTGGAATCATAGTCTACTTGAGCTCTTGAGCCACCTACATGAGAGGGTTGGACACACCATCAGTCCAATCCAAGATATTCAAATGTCATGATCCACTAACTAGGGGTGGGAAATTATGAAGTTAAAACTAGATTAAGTTATTGAGACACCCATAAATGGGGATAAATAAAACCATTAACTTAGTCCAAGTTATTAATTAATTGATCACTTTATACATGTACACACATAGGATATCACTATGTTTATGCATTGGTTCACATAACTAGTCAAGTATACTCATTCATTTGTTCCATCTTATCTCTTTAATTGGTTGTGTATTTAATTTTGATATATCTTAAGTAAGGACTAATTCTAAGCACATTAAATTTTAAATATATGAAATGGAACATGCTTCATATATCTAGATCTAGATTCATAGGCTTTATTAAGATCCTGATGGGTAGATTCACTACCAGTTTAGCATTTCGATGTAATGGGTCATTACATGTGGTATCAAAGTGTCAAATAGTGTTTGAGTCTTGGGTCTCAAGTTGTAATGATGGCATAATAGTTTTTACCTATGCCTCCCAAGTTCACATAGAGGTACACACCCACCGTAAATATGGGATTATCATAATCTTGGTGGGGTATTAAGATCTTGGTGGGTGGATTCACTACCAGTATTGGATTTTGGTGTAATGGTTAATTATAAGCTTCACCTCCTAGGTATTGGCATATGGTTATAATTAATGTCAAAGGTAATGAAAAAGTGTTGATGTCATGTTTTATCATGTGAATGATATGGAAATCACATCCATAGTGGTAGTAAGGTTAGGGTTGAGACCTAGTTTGTGCATTGAGAGGCATGTTTGAAGGTCTAATGATTAATATTGGTGATAAATAATTGTGGCATGATGTTGATGTATGGATGAGTTTGAGCCTAAAGTTATGTAAGCTAGGTTTGGATGCATATGAGATAAGGTTAGAATTGTTTGAGTTTTTTCATGATATTTATAGAATTTTGATGTTGTTATTAGGTCAAGAAGAGAAGATAAATTATGTGAATAGTGGTCTGGTGGTCTTCTCATAGACCTTATGTGGTGGCATAGGCTTGGTAGCCTAGCATGTTGAGTAGGGTGAGACTAGGGATAAGAAGGTTGATATCTATTTAGAATGGAATTAAGGTGTGTAACAAGTTTATGAGGTGGTGAGAGAATTTGAAGAGGTTTAAAGGGGGTTTCTTGGTCAAGGTATGGTCAAACACTCTAGGCCTAATATGTAAAGAAATAGAGTGAGACCAAATGAGGGTTCAAAGTTATTTTAATATTTATATGATACATTTTGAAATTTATCCAAGGTGATGGATGGTGTTTCAAGTGTGTGTGACAAGTTTTAGGTCCTATCTTGAAGGAAAAAATGTGAAAAGGTGTCCTTAGGCTTCCAAGTGTGCTAAAATGAAGAGATGTTAATTTAAGAAGAATTTTGTGATGCTCATTGTCACTTGTAGAGTTTTCAAGGTGAATTGAGACTTTTTGAGTAGTTGGGTAATGGTCCTGATAATATTTTGAAAGTATTTTAAAGAGAAACCAAGCCCTCAGCTATATAAACTAATGTTAAAAAGGTAAAAGTGTTTTTGTGCTTGCAAACCCTTATTATCAAGTGATTGCAAAGTTATGAATGGTTTTGGACCATAATGAATTGATTATTAGATGATTTATAAGACTCCTCATACCATCTCTATGTGGTAGTGGTGTGTTAGGGTAGTGAGTAGAAGGTATGAAAATATGCATATTTATCATGATTTTATTACTATAGGCACAATTGACCCAGTCAATGCATAAGAGTTATTAGAGGTTGAAGTCAAATAATTTTTATTGAGACACATGTATTTATTTATTTTGGTTAAAATCACTATGTCAATAATTTTGATCAATCAATTTGTCCTATCATTGAATTTGTAAAGAGTCAAACTAGTGAAAGAAACCAGGCATAGTGAAAAAATGATTAGGGAAGAGTTACAGGTGATTAGGGATGGATAAAATGGTTATGGGTATTTTTTAAGAAATATTACTCATATTCAAATTTTTTGTAAGTGTTTCTAGCTCTCATTCATATGCTAGAAGGTAGTCATAAAGTGACTTGTCTAAATAAGATGAACTATGAAGGTGTGTGTTCCATAAGATGATCTATATATCCATATGGGATATTAAAACTCCACATATTTATGATTATATTTGATTTTAAGGTTTCTAAGTATCTCATGAATGAATTTTAAAGTCAAGTAATTGATTTTACAATTTTTAGGAGTCATGTTCACCAAGACTATGTTTTGAGTCAAGATGACTGCTATAGGCATGCTGAAGGAAGTGAAGAGTTTGAGGTCTGTTGGTCTATTTAGTTAATCCAAATGTATATTTTTATGTTTATATGTCATGTAAGATATATTAATTAAATATTAAGAGTTATTTGTGTGATAAAACTGATTGTGTGCTTGGTTTCTAAGAGACAAACTTTTCCATATGTAAAGGCCTTAAAGGTGAGAAAACCTAATTGATAGGTTCAAGGTGTGAAATGGAGTTATAGGTGGAATGGAAATATGTGGTAGTTATGAAGGGTATATTAGAGGTATATTTGATAGTTTTTCATCCTTTGGTGAAGGTTTAATGTGGTTCAAGAGGTCTAAGTGTAGTGTGTGCCTTAGAGAAGGCCTAATTGCTTTAGGTTTCATTAAAGACTAATGGAGAATTTGGGTCTTAAGTGTAAAGTAATACCTATGGAGTGGCTGTATCACCCATTTAAATTTGTAATGGACCTATTATAAGTGTAAATAAATTATGGTAAGTATTGTAGCTGACCAATATGGGTTAGATGAAGAGTGTGGTATAAAGCTAAGGCCTAATAGGCCTATTTGGACTTGTTGAGAGAGTGTGGACTTAAGAGAAGGAGAGATCCTTTGAAATGGAAGTATTAGGTAATTAAGGACCATCAAAAGGTGAAGAATATTATTAAATTTGATTCAAGTGGATACACAATTCATTATACCTAATAAACTTAGAAGAGGCATATTGAGTGAAGGTGCTTAAGTGGCTTGTATGAGGTAGAGAGGTAGGTTTACAGGTGTTAAAGAAAGATAATTTCATAATCAAGTGTTTTAGACATAAGATAAAATGTTGAGACTAGTTTGGAGATTATTTAGTTGGTGCTTGATCATCTATGGGGTTGTAGCTTGCTTGCTAGTAGGTGATAACTAAATTGAAGTTGTTTCTTGACTAAATTGAGGGGTGGGTACTCCCTAATTAGTTAGTGATGGTATAAATTTAATATTATCATTATAGGATAGTAGTAAATGTTAATGGTCTTGTGTGTTTTATTCCCCAATAGGGTTTCCCACATAATCTCTTGTGTTATCTTGTGATGTGCTCATATGGTGGTTTCTATATGCACTATTTGATCATATGTGAATACAAGCTTCATGGAATGGTAAATGGAATTAAATATAACTTATTATCTATTGATTTATCCCCCCTCTCAGTAGTTACTTACAACACTAGGTAAGTCTAGGTAAATTTATTTTCCTTTATCTTAGTTATTTGTATTTGTTGTATTTATAAAATAAATGGGGGCATTTAGTCATTTAAAAATGGCTCTTGAGTGCTAACAGTATTACTTAAGACCACCCATCCCTAGTTTATCCCTAGACCTATCATAGGTCCTATTTAGATACTTATCCAGCCTTTGTGTGGGAAACATACATCCCTAAATAAACATAAATAAGCCCAATATTCTCACTTTAACATATTGGTCCCTAGTACCTCAGATTCTACCACCTAGAAACTAGTACCATAAATTAGACAATAGTGCCAATGGTGTGTGTCCCAATTTGGTTGTTATTATATTTTTCTTGCCTTTTTCCACCAATGGATATATATTTTCAAATAAAAAATCACCTAGGGTATTCCTTTACCTATTTTAAGGCATACAAAAGCACTATAAAAATATATTATGATCACCTAAAAGTGGCACTTGAGTGTTAAAAAGTGCTAATTGAGACTACATATCCCTAGCTTAGCCCTAGACATATCTTAGAGATTATTTTCACACCTATATATCCTTAGTTTGATCCAAGAATATCCATATTCATGCTTAAATTAGTCATAGACCCTCATTATTTCATCATAGCCCTTTGTTCCTAGTGTTCTACCCCTTGGACACTAGCACCATAATAGGGATAGTAGTGCCACATGGTGCTAGTGTCCCAATAATGGTGCTACTATATTTTCCATCCTCTTTTCACAAATTGATATATTTTCAAATATTATATATCTTAGGGTCATCTTAGACCTATTTTAGCACCTTCAAAATAATAAAAATGGTATACATACATGACTTTTAGCCCTTTAATCACTAGATGGAAATAAGATGAAAAATACATATGCAAACTCAAAACAAGTTATGCACAATTAAGGTTATCAATCCCTATTCTACCCTAATTTTACATAATACCATCTAATATATTCCTAAGCATAGATTACCCATATTTCTAATCTCAAACACATTCAAAGGAGTCAAGTCAATTATCATACTAGATTCACTTGCAATTTCACTATCATTTAGGTGGGGAGAACTACATCGACCTTCTCTATATTATGAGTATTGGTATGTAGGAAAATCTCATCATAGCAAGGTGTTGAGGATATCCAACCTACCCCAATAAAAAACACACTTTTTAGTTTTTATCAATGAGATGCCCTAACAACATTGAAGATAAGGGTTTGATCATAAATTCAATCAAAATAGTTAATATATAAGGTTTAAAAACTCATGCACATAGGAATAAACCTCATAGATCCGGACATAGGTGCACCTAAAATCTTAGGATAATTAGACAAAAAGGATTGAAGATTTCATGAAACATAACATATGAAAATATAACTTTGTAAGAAGACTAAAATAATTATCTGAAGGACTATGAACTTAAAGAGTTTACCTAGAGTACACAAGTTAGTTTCATAAGCACAATAAAAACAATCCCAATATCATCTGCTAGAAAAGTGAAATGTCTAGTAGACTTCTCAAACTTTACATAGACATATGCATAGGATTCCTCATTAAGATCATATTTTCAAAAAAATGTGGGTCCCCATTTATTTATGAAAATAAGGGGGTGTTGCGTACAACACATTCATTTCAAGAAATTATAGATTGGCTCAAAAAGTACAATAGATATGGTCAAGGCTTACACCTATTTAGTTATATATTACCATTTTTTTCTCAATTTAGTATATATTCATACAAATTTTATTACATTAGTGGCATCATGTATGGTGTGATCATTTCTATTTTATTTTTAAATAATCAAATATAAATTATTACAAATTAATCTATAATCTATATACTCAAATATCAGATTTGGGGACATGTGTATGACACATTATTTATATATGTTCACTTAGGCACCAGTTGATTAGATATAATGTCACTCCATGTCATTCTCTATGTTGTACATACAAGACACAATTTTACAATTTATACACCATATTGATGGATTACTATGTTTTCAATGCTTGGCATTCTTGAGTGTCCCAAAGCTACTTAATATGCATGAATGGCCCACAACCATTTTACATTTCAGAGTTTCTAAGTGGCCTATAGCCATCTTATAAAATTTTAGTTACATCATAAATTTTTATTTATAGATGTATCTACTACACATGGGTAGGTAGTTGGAATCATAATATAATTGAGTTCTTGAGACACTTACATGAGAGGGTTAGACACACCATTAGTCCAATCCAAGATATTCATAGGTCATTATCCACTAAGTAGGGGTGGGTAATGATGGAGTTAAAACCATATCGAGTTATTGAACCACCCACAAATGGAGATAAAGAAAACCATCAATTCCATCCAATTTATTCATCAATTGATCAATATCTACACACACACACATAAGATGTAAATAAGTTTATGCATTGGTTCACATAACCAGTGAGGAGTACTCATTCATTTATTCCCTCTTATCTCTTTACTTAGTTGTGTCTTTGATTTTGATATCTCTTAAGTAAGGACTAATTCTAAGCACATTGAATTTTAAATGCATGTAATGGAGCATGATTCACATACTTAGATCTAGATTCATAGGCTTTGTTAAGATCATGATAGGTAGATTCAGTACTAGTCTAGATTTTTGGTGTAACATTTTGTTACATGTGGTATTATATCCCCCACCCATGTTTGAGTTGTGGGTCTTTAGTGGTAATTATAGCATAAAATTTTTCACTCAAGCCTCCCAGTTACACATGAAGGTGCACACTCATCTCAAGGATGGGATTTTCATAAGCATGGTGGGGTGTTAATATCCTAGTGGGTGGATTCACTACCAACCTAGGCTTTTGGTTTAATGGTTTGTTATAGTCTTCACCTCCTAGGTGTTGGCATATGGTTATCATTGATGTCAAAGGTAATGACAAAGTGTTAATGTCATGTTTGATCATGTGAATGATATTTTAAACACATTCATAGTGGTATCAAGGTCAAGCTTGAGACCTAGTATTTACATTTAGAGGCATGTTTGAAGGTCTAATTCTTAAGCTTGGTGAGGACTTGTTATGGTATGATTTTGATGTATGGATGAGTTTGACTCTAAAGTTATTAAGGTAGGTTTGGATGCATATGATATAAGGTTAGAATTTTGAGGTTTTTCATGTTGTTTATATCATTTTGACATTATAATTTGTTCAACAAAAAAAGACAATGTATGTGAACAGTGGTCTAGTTGTCTTCTCATAGACCTTGTGTGGTGGCATAGGCTTGGCAGCCTAATGTGTTAAGCAGGGTGAAACTAGGAAGAATAATTTTGATAGCTATTGAGAATGTAATTAAGGTGTATAAAAATTTTATAATGTGGTGAGAGTATTTGAAGAGGCTTTAAGGTGGTTTCTTGGTCAAGGTTTGGTATATAGTTCTAGGCCTAGTATGCAAAGAAAGAGAGTGAGACCTAATGAAGGGTCAAATTTAGTTTACTATTTTATGATAAATCTTGTGAAATTTATCTAAGGTGTTAGAGGGTATTTTAAGTATGTTTTTCAATATTTAGGTTCTATATTGAAGGACAAAATATGAAAAAAGTGTCCTTAGGCTTCTAGGTGTGCTCAAATGAAGAGGTGTAAACCCGAGAAGAAGCTTGTGATGCTCATTGGCACATGTAGAGTTTTCAAGGTGACTCAAGAACTTTAGAGTATTTGGGTAAGGTCTTGAAAATATTCCAAAATAATTTTAAAGATAAACCAAGCCCTCAGCTTTATAAACTAATGGTAAAAAGGTAAGGAGGTTTTTATGCTTGTAAACCCTCATAATGGAGTGATTATAAGGTTGTGAATGGTTTTGGCCCAGAATGGATTGGTTGATTAGGATTGATGATTGGATGTTATATATTAATCCTCTTGGAATGTCTAGGTTGTATTGGTGTGTTAGGGTAGTGAGCATAAGGTACCAAAATATGCTTGTTTCTCATGATTTTATTACTGCGTGCATAATTGACCTAGTCAATACATAAGAATCATTAGAGGTTGAATTCCAAATTTTTTTATTGAGGCACATGGAGATATTTTTTTGACTTAAAATAAAATTTTCAATCATTTTTATCAATAAAGTTGTCCTATCATTAAATTTTTAAAGAGTGAAAATAGTGAAAAAAAATAGGCAAAGTGAAAAAGTGATTAGGGAAGTGTTATAGGTGACTAGGGATGGATCAAATGGTTTGGGGTTTTTTTTAAGACATATTCCTCCTATTAACTTTGTTGGTAAGTGTTTCAAGTTCTCATTCATATGCTATAAGTTGGTCACAAAGTGACTTGTCTGAATAAGATGAAATATGAAGGTGTGTGTTCCAGAAGATGATCTATATATTCCTATGTAATATTAGAACTCCACATATTTCTAATTAAATTATATTTCAAGGTGTCTAATTATCTCTTGAATGAATTTAAAATTCAATTAAGCTACCCTATAGGTGTTAGGAGTCATCTTCACCATGACTATGTTTTGAGTCAAGATGACTACTACATGGATGTTGAGGGAAGTGAAGGGTTTGAGGTCTGTTGGCTTGTTTAGTGAAGAAAAATGTATATTTTTATGTTTTTATTCCATTTAAGATATATTAATTCATTTTTTATAGTGATTTTTGTGATAAACATTATTGTGTTTAATTTATAAGAGATAAACTTTTCTGTGTAAAGGCCTAAAAGGCGAGAAAACCTAATTGATAGGTTCAAGGTGTGAAATGCAGTTATAGGTGGCATGGACATATGTGGGATTGATAAAGGGTATATTAGAGGTAAATTTGACATTTTTCATCCTTTGGTTAAGGCTTAAGGTGGTCTAAGAGGTCTGAGTGTAATGTGTGCCTTAAAGAAGGCATAATTACTTTTGGTTATTTTAAGGTCTAATGGATAATTTGGGTCTTAAGTGCAAAGGAATACCTATGGAGTGGTTATATCACCCATTTAACATGTGATTTTAACTATTAAAAGTGTAAATAATTTATGTTAATGATATTTTTTGACCAAGATGGGTTAGATGAAGAGTGTGGTATAAAGGCAAGGCCTAATAGGCCTATTTGGACTTGTTTAGATAATGTGGACTTAAGAGGATGAGAGAGACTTCAAAATGGAAGGATTAGGTAATTTAGGAACATAAAAAGGTGAAGAGTATCAATCATTTTTATTTTATTGTGTTGATACATGTGGATACACAAGTCATTGGACCTAATAGGCATAGAAGATGCATATTAGGTGAACGCACATAAGTGGCATGTATGAGGTAGAGAGGTAGGTTTATAGGTGTTAGAGAAAGATAATTCCATAAAAAAGTGTTTAAAACATAATATCAGAGTTGGAAATATTTTTTTATTTGATTGAGTTTGTGCTTGATCATCTAGGGGGTTATATCCTCCTTGCTAGTTAGTGATAGATAAAGGTTAAGTGGGTGCTTGACTAAATTGAGGGATGGGTGCTCCATGATCAGTTGGTGATGGTATAAATTGAATCTTATCATTATAATAAAGAATTAAATTTCATGGTTATATGGTTTTTATTCTCTAATAAGGCTTCCCACATAATCTCTTGTGTTATCTTATGATGTGCTCATATGGTTGTTTCTCTATGCACTGTTGATCTTATGTGAATGCATGCTTCATGGAATGGTAAATGGAATTAAATATACATTATTATCTAATAATTCACCCCACTCTCATTAGTTACTTCCAAAACTAGGTAAGTCAAGGTACATTTAGTTTCCTTTACCTTTCTCATTTGTATTTGCTATATTTTTAAAATAAGGGGGGCATGATTTAGTCATCTAAAAATGACACTAGAGTGTTAACAGTGTTACTTGAGACCTCCCATCCATAGTTTATCCCTAGACCTATTTTAGGGCATATTTAGACACTTACCCAACTTTGTGTGCGATACACACATCCATAAACATACATAAATGATCCCAAGATTCTCACTTTAGTATATTTTTTCCTAGTGCCTCAGTTTCTACCACCTAGAAACTAACACCATAAATTGGACAGTATTGCCAATGGTGTGTGTCCCAGTTTGGGTGTTATTATCCTTTTCTTTCCTTTTTCCACCAATGGATATATATTTTTAAATCAAAAAATACGTAGGGTAATCCTATACCTATTTTAAGACATACACAAGCACTATAAAAATATATTGTAATCACCTAAAAGTGGCACTTGAGTGCTAAAAAGTGCTAATTGAGACTACATATCCCTAGTTTAGACCTAAACCTATCCTAGATCCTATTTTCACACTTCTATATCCTTCATATGAGCCACAAATATCCATATTCATCCTTAAACTATTCTTAGACCGTCATTCTCACATCTTATCCCTTTGTCCCTAGTGTTCTACCACTTGGACACTAGCGTCATAATAGTGATAGTAGTACCACATGGTGCTAGTGTTACAATAATTGTGATACTATATTTTCCCTCTTCTTTTCAAAAATAGATATATTTTCAAATATTATATATCTTGGGGTCATCTTAGACCTATTTTAGCACCTTCACAAGAATTAGAATGGTATATATACATGGATTTTTATCCCTTTAACCACTTTATTGAAATAAGATGCAAAATACATATGAAAACTTAGAACAAGTTATGCATAATTAAGGATATCAATCCCTATTCTACCCTGTTTTTTCATACTACCATCTATAACATTGTAAATCTTAGATTACCTAGATTTCCAATCTGAAACACATTCAAAGGAATCAAGTCAATTTTCATACTAGATTCACTTGAAATTTCACTAGCACTTAGGTGAGGAGAAATACATCGACCTTCATCCCTCTTTAGATTATTGGTATGTAGGAAAATCTCATCATAGTGGGGTATTGAGGATATCCAACCTACCCCACTAATAAACACACTTTTTAATTTGTATCAATTTGATGCCCTAATAACATGGAATATTAGGGTTTGATCATAAATTCAATAAAAATAGGTAATATATAAGGTATTAAAACTCATGCATATAAGAAAAAACCTCACAGATCTAGACATAAGTGCACCTAGAAGGTTAAGATAGTTTTACATAAAGGACACTACTACTAAAATAATGACACTATCACCATATGTAAAATTAGATCACTACTATCTAGGAGGGGTTTTGATATGTATACCCTATTTGTGACACTTAGACAACCCTCTGATTCAATTTTTAGCTTCTAGATCAACCATCTCGATCATATTCTAACTAAGTTCTTACTTTCACTATTTATTATTATTTTTAGAAATGTCAAAGTTAGTCAATTCTATAATATATTAGTGGTTGTGCTTATTAGATATTATTTCCTTAATGTAGTACACTTAAATATTTAATAAACATAAGATTTATATACATTAAGTACTAAAACTTTAAAACATTTGGTGAACCTGACTTGCTGTGAATATTACTTAAACCTTAACCTTAGATGCTACTAGGGCATGTATCCTTATTTTCCCTATTTTCATTAGATAATTAATATTTTAAATTTTCACACATTTTTAACATCCCTATTTCACTTTGTTTACTATATACCATCTAAAATAAGTATCTCTCTTCCATTAAGAAGAAGTGTCAGGCTAGGTGGCAATCCTATTGAGCATATTTAGATTCCTTTTATTCAAGCTTGTACCATGGAAAAGGCACCAATTATAAATGCCATCATTGATCTTGAACATCTTGATTATGTGTATTTTAATTATAATGCATGAAAATATGAGAAATATAATTAAGATCAAGATGATACACAAGGTGGAAATTAGGACACTCTCCCCCAACTTAATAATGAAAACCTAATTGTCAATAAGGATGAGATTATATAGAGCTTTAGAGATAGACTTTGGGAATAGCCTCTTGATCATGTAAAAATTTTACAAGATATAATGGAAGTAAATAATAAATCAAACAATGGTCAATCTTCTACTCCCCTAGATAATAACATTATTACAACTACATTGGGTCCAACCTAGCTAGTATGACGATAAATTGTAACTCATTAATCTTCAATGACAACTACACCTATTATGTCTATTTCCTTCACTCTAGATATATAATCCCTTATGCATTAGGTTCATAATCTATAGGCTAAGGAGTTATATCTTGATAAAAAATACAATAAGCCATCACATGTCTTGGATTCTCATGTTCTTTACATACACATTTGGTACATGACATAGTAGAAACTCCTTTATCATCTAGATTCATGGCATTTAAGCTTACACTGTATGATGGTAAGGGTGACCCAAATCACCATATCAAATATTTTCACATAGCATGTTTTGTTACACCCTTAATCATTGGTGTGTTTAGGGATATGTGTGGCTGACTTATGGTTTACATACCTATTTTCTTTACTTCTTACATTTCTCTATGTTCATAGATAGGCAAGTATATAGAATAACCTGGGATAAGTAGACTATGTATAATAGGTAGTGGTTAGTCTTTATTCATTATGTTAAGTATTCTACTATTAGTGTATTGATGTGGAGGTTACCCCCTCAAAGTGGTTTTACTATATTATCTAGTATTCTATTCTGTTGTCAATTATTGTTGTGTGATCTATCATAATTACTTATTCTGTGTAAACATTTAAGTAATTTCATTACAAGTGGTATTATATATTTAATTTGGGAAAGTTTCCTATCGCATTTTTTTAGATCTAACAAGGCATGGATTTTAGGAGTGATGAGAGCAAAAAAACATAACTTGCAATCAAGGAAGAATTAGTTTTTTTCCATCAATGTAGTATTGCTCAAAACACTTTTTTGAAAAAAAAAATTTTAAAAAGAAAAAAAATTGGGAATTTTTTTCCCCTTGCATAATTTTAATCATTGGATTCATTTTATTGAGATGATCATAATGGTATATTCTATTAGTACACTTTTCTGGTATCAAAATTTTTACCCTAGTGTGTAACGGTAGTCATTAGATTCATCTTGGTAAGGTGATCACAAAGGTACCATTTCTTGGTATAATTTTTTTGGGGTTAAAACCCTCCTAGGGTTTATATATGGTAGGTCTAGGTACTTGAGGAAGAAAAGGGGGGAAAGAAACTCCTAAAATTCCTTTTGCCAATGACATGGAATCTAAAACTTTAGATCTAGTGATTTCTCATCTTCAAGCAGACATAAGGAACTTCGTGAGGCATGATGAATTTGTTATAGTCCAAGCTAATGTTTTAGGGATGAATGGAGAGATTAATGGGGTTCACAATGAATTAAAGCATATCACTATGTAATTGGATTTCATTACATCTTAGTTTTAGCCCAACAACCCTCCACTTCAACATTAAAATCCTCCTCTCAACAACTTCCATGCTAGTATGATATTGATATTACCCAAAATGGACATGCTTAATTTTAACAGTGATAATCCTTTCACTTAGATTACGTAGATTGAGAATTTATTTGAGCTACATCAAAACCCTAGTTCTTAGAGGGTGATAGTGGTGTCCCTATATTTGGAACCTAAGCAATTGATTTGGTATCACTGGTTATGTGCCTAAAAGAAAAATAATGGTGCTCCTATTACATGGTATATTTTCAATAAGGAATTATTAGCTCATTATTAGAATAATGTCTCTGAGGACTATTTTATCCAATTAGCTAAGCTATAGAAAACAATAACTTTGAAGGATTATATTCATCAGTTTCATAATCTCTCTTTATGGGTGGAAGATATCACTAAGGAAAATTTGACTAATCTATTTTTGGTTGGCCTCAAATATAACATCCATCTCAAGGTTTAAATGTTTAACCCAACATCTATATTAGAATTTATCCCTAAGGTACACATGATCGAATAAAAATAGATGGTCAAAAGGAAAACTTTCACTATTAGTTATGATCACAACTTTCTAGCACCATTATTTCCATAGCCCACCAGATTAACATAATGACAAATTGAGAAGAAGCAAGGCAAAGGGTTGTGTTATTGCTATGACAACAAATAAAATAAAGACCATCATTATGCTAAAAAGAAGCTATTTTACATTGAAGGTGCCAATGATGATGAAGATGATAGAGAAGTACATGATGAGGATGAAAAAGTTCTTGAGGAGGAATATAAAGATTGTCAACCTACTATTTCCTATCTTTCCCTTTTAGGTATTATTATTCCCCAAACTCTTAAGGTGATGGGTTTTTTTAAGAAACAAAAGGTCACTATCTTAATTGATTCTGGGAATACATAAAACTTCATCCATAGTAAGTTGGCTGCTGATTTGAACTATTTCATTTATCTAGCTCCAAAATCTTAGGTTATGATTATATATGGTGGTACTATCATCTATTCAAGAAAATGTCATAGTATTAATTTGGCCATGGGAGACTACTTATTGAATTCTTCTATGTTTTCTATTGTCATGGGTGGAGCTGATATTGTTTTAGGAGTATAGTGGCTCACCACTTTGGGCAATATTGAGATGATTTTCCAACAATTATTCATGCATTTTAATTTTGAGAAAAGGACATTTGAGCTAAGGGGATTAAAGGCTAAATCTCCGTAACTTGTTAGCTCACATCAAATGACAAAGATTATCCATAAGGGTGTTGAGGGATATATAGCTCACTTGTTTTCTATGGAAGCACAACCAACTCATCCATCTCCACCTCTTGATCTACAACAAATAATTGATGCTCATTCTATTATTTTTAGAGACATGCCAAAAGGAATTCCACCTAGCTACATGCATGATCATGCTATCACACTTATTCTTGATAGTACACCACCCAACATTAGGCCACACAAGTATCCCTATGCCTAAAAAAGTGAAATTAAAAATATGGTACAGGAGATGTTACATAAAGGAATAATTTTTAATAGCCAAAGTAAATACTCTTCACTATTTGTCATGGTGAGAAATAAAGATGAAACTTGGGGGATGTTCCCTAACTATAGAGAACTCAACAAGTACACTATCAAAATAAGTTTCCTATTCCTATCATTGATGATTTTCTAGATGAATTGAATGGTGCTCTTTATTTTACCATGTTAGATCTACCTTTTAGGTATCATTAAATCTAGATCCATGATGAATACATACCCAAAACTACTTTCAGGACTCATGAGGGTGATTATGAGTTTTTGGTTATGCCTTTTGGTTTAACAAATGACCCATATACTTTTTAGAGTTTGATGAATAATGTTTTAAAACCATTTTTGAGGAAATTTTTTCTTATATTCTTTGATGATATCCTCAATTACAGTAAAAATTGGGAAGACCATTTGCAACATGTGAAATAGGTATTCTCCATTTTTGAGCACAATCAATTATATTCCAAACCTTCCAAATGTACTTTTATGGATGGTGACGTTGAATATTTGGGTCATCTGGTGTCTTATGGAGTGAAATTGGATCCTAAAAAAACACAAGCAATGGTGGAATGGCCAATTCCTAAGACACTTAAGAAACTCTAGGGATTTTTTGGGCTTACTAGTTACTATCATAGGTTTGTAAAAAATTATGGTAGTATTGCAGCCCCACTCCACTCTTTGTTAAGGAAATACTCCTTTCAGTGTACTAATGTAGCTATCTAGGAATTTAAACAATTGAAATTGGCTATGTACACTACTCTATTATTGGCCACTCCTAATTTTTCTATGACTTTTGTGGTTGACTGTGATGCATCTGGGTATGGTATGGGTGATGTACTCATGCAAGAAGGTAGACCACTTGCATTTTAAAATCATCAACTAAAGGGTAAAAATTAACACAAGCCCATCTATGAGAAGGAAATGATGGCCATTTTTCATGAAGTTAAACAATGGAGACCTTATTTGATGGGTCATCACTTTCAAGTAAAGATTGATCATGATAGTCTCAAATATTTTTTATAACAAATGTTATCATCTAAAGAACAAAAAAAATGGGTAACTAATATGTTAGGATATGATTTTGAAATAGTCTAAAATAAGGCAAGGACAATGTGGTGGTAGATGCACTATCCAAAAAAGATGAATCAGTTGAGGCATTACTATGTGCCATAACCATTTTGTAGGTAGATTGGCTAGATGAAACATGATCAGAATGGGAACATGATAGTGTTGCCTATGATTTGATTCAAATAATTCGAAAAAATTAGGTGGCTTTGAAAAATTGACATGGAAGGGTAATGAATTATGGTATAAAGATAGATTATATCTATGTAATAATTCTCTTCTTAAATAAAAAATCCTGCAAGAACTTCATGTAATTCCAATTAGGGATCATTCAAGATTTTTGAAAACCTATAATAGAATCAAGCAGGATTTTTTTGGGAAGGTCTCAAAGAGGATGTCCAAAAATATGTGGTTGAATGTATGATCTTTTAAAAAAACAAAAGTGAAACCATCAAAACCCTAGGTCTTTTACAACCTTTATCCATCCTAGCTAGCATTGGGAAGAGGTATCTATGGATTTCATTACAAGGTTAGTAATATCTAATTATCAAAATGTTATCATGGTTGTTGTAAATCATCTCAGTAAGTATGCTCATTTTTTTTCTTTATCTTAGCCATTTTTTACTAGTATAGTAGCTATTTATTTTATCAATATAGTTCATAAAATGCATGCAACCCCTAGGATCATTGTCAATGATAGAGATCCCATTTTTACTACTAATTTTTGGAATGAGTTATTTGCAGGTTTGGGCACCCAATTGGCTCATAGTTCATCCTAACATCCTCAATGTGATGGAAAAATTGAGGTAGTCAACAAATGTCTAGAAGGATATCTCCATTGTTTTATTTCTAATAAATAGGATAAATGGGTTCATTGGCTACCACTTGTTGAATGGTGGTATAATACTTTTGTTCATAGTTCTTCCAAAATGTCTCCTTTTGTGGCACTATATGGATACCACCCTCCATCCATCACTTCAACCTTGAAGTTCCATCCTAAGGTTCATGCAACTGAAGAACATATTCACCATCAATAGGAGGTCCTTGTAAGTTTGTGTGAAAATTTAGCTATGCTCCAGAATTGTACGAAGTAATAGACATATCATCATAGAAGTGAGAGGAATTTTGACATTGGTGATTGGGTCCTTGTTTGCTTGTAGCCATACAAACATATGTCATTTAAGCAACAATAAAATGATAAAAATTTGTCCCCTACGTATCATGGGCCTTATCAAATCTTGTAGAAAATTGGTAGTGTGGCCTACAAATTAGAGTTTCCTTCATCCACTCATATACATCTAGTATTTCATGTATCATGCCTAAAGAAAGTCATTGGACACATAGTCTCCATTCAAATATAATTACTAGAGTTGGATGAGGAAGGTAGATTTATTATTGATCTTGAGGTGATCCTTCAAAGGCACACCAAGGAACTACATTTTAGAGAAATTGTAGAGTACTTGATCAAATGGAATAATTTTCCATGTGAAGATTCCACATTGGCAGGATGAAGCATTTGTGCAATAACATCCAGAGTTTCTACAATGTTAAGGAAAATGTTGTTTTGAATGGGAGGGGCTTGTTACACCATTAACCATTGATGTGTCTAGGGATATGTGTGGCTAACTTGTGGCTTACATACCTCTTTTATTCACTTTTTACATTTCTCTATGTTATTATATAGGTTAGCCTATGGAATAACCTTGGCTAAGTACACTATATATAGAAGGTAGTGGTTCATTTTTATTCATTATGTTAAGTATTCTACTATTAGTACATTGATGTGGAAGTTTCCCCCTCGAAGTGGATTTTCTATATTATCTAGTACTCTGTTCTACTATCAATTATTACTATGTGATATATAATATTTGCTTATTTTGTGCAATATAAAATCATTATTTGTGAACATCTAAGTAATTTCATTACATGTTTGGAATATGTGTCAAATGATTAGCTCATCACTAAGTTGTTTCCATGTATCTAAAGGATTATGCATTACAGTGGTTTTATAATATACCAAATCAATCTATCACTATGTTTAATCCATTGGTAAATATTTTTCTAGAATAATTATTAATAAACATGAGTGATAAGATCTCATATGCTCAATTTGCATTGTTGAAATAAAAATCAAATGAGCCTATTGTATAATAGTTCTTGTAATATAATACAATATTGGTCAAATTGATAACCCCCATAGTAGATAAAGAGATCTAGGATATATTCAAATAGAGTCTACTACTAGCATTACATGAATATATCTTATTCAAAAAGATTCTAACCTTTAAAAATTCATACGATATAGTTAAAGAAAGAGAATTCAAGCTTATCTCTATAGGCAAACTATAATATACAAGTAGATCAAAATCAAATGTTAAGAGTTCTAGTAAGCCTCCATATAATGTAAGGTCCAATAGAAATAAGAGTGATATAAAGGCCATAGTTAACATAGCTTCAAATCCATCTCCTCACCTAGTTTTATTAGTTCTTCCATCCAGAGTTTTCACTAACCTTCCAAAATTGATAGCATTTGTTTTACATTAGCTCTTAGAATGTAATGTCATATCTCCCCCTCTCATTAGATAGGTTGATATGACATGGAATATTTTAAGGAAATATTATTCTAATGCATTCTGTGAATATCAAAAGGAACCATACCATAAAATAAACATGTGTATTAACTTGAAACATAATATACAAGATTTGATAGAGACTAACATTATTGATGTGTGCACACCCATAAAGGCAACCAAAGTTTAACAAAAATAAGCTATGGTAATGAAAATATTATTGGATATAATTTATAAGAATACAAAATATGAGTTAGGGGCACTTCAGGTGTTCACTAAACATATCAGACACATCCACCACTAGCATCATATCACACTAATACATAAGAGGCACACCCACTACATAATATAATTGGTCTATACCACATTATAGTTCTAACTAGACTATTTATGATCTTATCAGAGTAAGAAATTGTTGATGATGATTCAGATTTATATGGACTTTTTGTATGAGTCTACATATATCATCATCCTATTTATAGTGTTAGATTGACAATAAGTCAAGTATTAACATGTGCACTATCATACTTATACAACATTTGGGGTATTTAGAGCATGATATCTATCCTAAAGACATGATTATCAGTGGTTTTAGTGGCCATGTTTAGAGCTCCACTATAGAGATTGTACTTATACTATAGGCTGGACCAACACATGTCGTCACTAGATTCTTAACCTAGTGCATGTGTATTTGACATGTTAATGGGTAGGCCAGGGATATAATAGCTATGATCCATCCCATCTAATGTACACAACTACATAAAATATATAAATGTAAATTAGGTTATCATAGTTGAGGGTATTTTATACGTGTATCCTCTACATGTCCCACAAGCATTTACAACATAATTACTAGTTATAACACAATTACTAGTTACAACATAGTTACCACTTATAGAATAGTTACTAGTTATAACATAGTTACCATTTACAACTTTGAACATAGTTCTTATCATTACACCATAATTTTCAGTGTAACTAATAATGTAGGTAGGTTCTAATCCTATAGTGTTTCCACATACACATACTCTCCCATGAAGATCATTATTAGAGAGACACTACATCATAGATATGTTGTAGATCCTCTATTCACTTTCTTTAAAGATCAATATTATTGAGTTCTCAAGGTTCTCATCATATGTAACATATGTCATCTAAACCATAATCTATCATATGGTTCCTTGAGAGCCATATAATTAATAAGATACCATAGTAAGTGTCATGAATTCTTAGCACCACTTCACAAGTAGGGCCAAATATATATCTCTCAATACAATAGGTTTTATGACCACATTTACCCTTTCATATAGCATGCATGATCATTGTTCCTTTATTTGACATGGGCCACATTGATAGTAAGTATCCCATGAGACTCATTGATTAGTATTGTTCATCCCTTATTGTACATAATTTCCTTCTCTTTTACTCGTTGTATATAGTTTCATTTTCATGTTGCTTATACATAGCTTATATCCAAAAAAAATTAATATAATATTTTAAAAACACAAAACATTAAAATATTTAATAAAAAACACAAAATTACAAATTGTATATATTTCCATGTTTACATTTCTTATATTGGATAAATACTAAATATTTTATCTATCTTTGTATAGTCAATTTTATCATACATATATGCTTCACTTGTTCTTGTTGATTGCTTACAGATTGCTACAAGACTTAGGTTTACTACACTGATCAATATTTTCTATTATCTACCCACCATGGGGCATATAAATTGACACATAAGTTCTTCATTTGAAACATTCACCCACTTGGGGGCACCCTATACATTATTTTGATAACCAAGTTCTATCTTTATATACTCTACATCATAAATTTAACATTGTTATAACTTGATATAGATCATGCTACACTTAAATATTTTTTTGAATGATACTAATTTAGACATAATATATGTACATCTTGGCTATTACATAGGTTTTTATTACATGTTCATGCATACATTTATTTCTAGATTTACTAGTTTCTAATTGATTGTATCTCTATGCCTATTTAGTTCAAGGGCACTTGAATATGCCATTACTCTTTGGATCTACAACACTTTTTTCACAATATGTACAATTTGGAAATGTACCCATGTCCTTTTGTGTGCCTTCTTGATTACGTATACAAATATTTAAAGATTTCCTTATATGTGTCTCTAACCCAAATTATTTATTACTAACATATGTAGACATTTGAAAATGTCTTTATATGTATTATTTTCTTAGATTTAGTGACATGTGCCCATGTCCCTTGTATTTTGGTCCCTTGGCTTATGTTGCATGCCTCTTGTGTATTGTATGAATGAATAATTATATGCATCATGGCAATGATAGTTATCTATTACTTGTTACAAACTCTAGTTTTAGATTCCATGAGGGACCTCATGCATCTCCCCTTCCTACTTGTGTGACATGATGGAAACCATTCCCCATCCCCCTAAGTTGTTACTTAGTTATTACTCAGATTTTATGTTACATACATTGTTATATCTATCTTGACACCATTGCGAATGCTAGACATAACATACATCACACATTACAAAATCATGCTCAAATTATCTTACATTATGATATTATTTATGCATATTATATTATATTATTAAACAAATATCATATATATTCTAGCTAACACACATCTTATAGATATTTTTATTTTGAGGATAGTTCTTACATAGGTTCAATAACTCCCCTCAAAAGAGGGGAATTAATAAGGGTTTGTCATAGAGATCAGGGTACTAGAATGCACTCATAGTACAATTTTTATAACATAGGCTTTGATTATAGAAATCAAACTCAAGTAAACATAGTGGGAAAATGGTGACACAAAGATCAATATAGTTACAAAGAAATTAGAACAGAAGAAACTAGTGCCCAAATTAGGACACTAGCACCAAAGGGTGATACTATCCAATATATGGTTATACCATTTAGTATCCTCAATTTTATAAAAATATAGATTGGCCAGAAAGGTAGAGTAGGTACAATCTAGGTTTGCATAGGTTTATGTAGATATTTTCTAGTTTTTCTTAGATTCATACCAGTTTTTCTTAGATTCATACATGTTTTACTTAGATTCATACCAGTATACTTAGATTGGGGGAATCATATATGGCATAGCCATTTCCATTTATAGTTCATATACTTATATATATATATATATATTATTACAATTTAGTCTAGATTCTATATGCTTAAATATTAGATTTGGTTATATGTGCATGACACTTATTTTTATATATTCACTTATAATTGGTTGATCAATTAGATTGAAAAATTCCATGTCATTGTCTATGTTTTATACAACCAACATCATATTATATGTTACACACTAGTTTAATTCCTTAATCCATCTAAAGTGTTTGGCATTACCTAGTGGACTAGAGCCACCTAATATACTTAAGTGGCCATAGAGATGGCACTCCCAATTAGACATTTCTAGTTACATTTACAATTTTAGTTTTAGATACATATAATACACATGGGTATGAAATTATGGAGTCATAATCAACTTGATTTATTGATCCACCTACATGAGAGGGTTGGACACACCATCAGTCTAATACAAGCTATTCATAGGTCATGATCCACCAAGAAGGGGTGGGAAATGATGGAGTCAAAGTCAATTTTAGTTATTGATCTAGCTTTATATGAGGATTGAGAAAACCATCAACTAAGTCCAATATATTCATCAATTGATCACTATATACATGCACATACATAGGTTAACACTAGGTTTATGCATTAGCTCACATACCTAGTGAAGTGTATATGCTCCTTTCCTCTCTTATCTTTTTACTTAGTTTTATTTCTTTACTTAGTTTTTTATTCTATTATTATATCTATTAAGGACTGATATGTGCATGTTTCACTTATAATAAATTTATTAGAGTATGCTTCACATACTTAGACCTTGCTTCACAGGTTCCACCTCTAAGGTAAGTCTAGGTACACTTCTTTTTCCTTTTTCTTAGTCATTTCAATTTTGATACATTTTTAGAATAAAATGGGGGGATGTAATCACCTAAAAGTGGAACTTGAGTGTAAAGAAGTGATAATTGAGACTAATTATCCCTAGCTTATTCCTAGACCTATCCTATATCCTATTTTCACACTTATCTAGCCTTTGTTTAGGACACATGCATCTTTAATCATCCTTAAAGTAGTCCAAAACCCTCATTATTACATCTTTTCCCTTCATGTCATGTTTTATATCACTTTTACACTAGTGACATAATAGGGATAATAGCACCACATGGTGTTTGTGTCCCAATAATGGTGTTATTATCCTTTCCTTCCTCTTTTCACAATGGAAATCTTTTTAAATCTTAGACCTCCTAGGGTAAGCCTATAACTATTTTATCACCCTTTAAAGAATAATAATAGTATATATACATGAATTTTATCCCTATAAAAAATAGATGGAAATCAAATGTAAAATACATATGCAGACTCAAAATAAGTTGTGCACAATTAAGGTTATCATTCCCTATTTTGCCCTAATCTACATAGTACCATCTATAACATTCCTAAGATAAAATTACCTAGATTTATAGAATCAAACATATATAAATCACTTAATTAAACTATCATATTATTTAACTTTGCATTGAATATGTCCAATCTACCCTACTAACAAACACAATTTTCAACTTATATCAAATGGATGTCCTAAAAACATGGAGGATTAGGATTTTCTCATAAATTTAGTCAAAATAATAAATATATAGAGTTTTATAACTCATACACATAGGAACATAACTCACAGATCCAATTAAAGGTGGAAACCATAAGCTCATGATAATCCTACATAGAGGTCACTATTGCCAAAATAGGGACACTAACACCACATATCCAATTAGGTTATTACTATCCAATTAGGGTGATAATATTTAGAAGGGTTTTTGACACCTATATCCTATATTTGACACTCATACCATCCTCTACCTCATTTTTTATCCTTTATAACATTCATCTCAATTAATTTCTAGATAAATTATTACTTGTACTATTTATTACTATTTTTATAAAGGCTAAAGTTTATCAATTTTATAATAGATCAGTGGTTATATTTATTACATATTATTACTCTAATTTATTATAATTATCTCTTTAATAAACATAGGATTTACATACACTAGATGAAAATAAGATGAAATAACATAAATTAGCTCATAACAAGTACACAATCAAGGTTATCAATCCCTATTCTGCTCTACTTTTTCATACATCCATCTACAACATTCTCAAGTTTAGATTAATAAGAATTTAAATCTCAAGCACACTCAAAGAACCTAAGTGGATATTAATACTAGCTTCACTTTCACTTGTACTAGAAATTAGGTGGGGATAACTACTTTAAGCTTGATCACTCCTTGTAGTATTGGTATGTAGGAAAATCTCATAATAATGAGGTGTTAAGGATGTCTAACCTACTCTAATAACATCACGCTTTGATACTTGTACCAATATATTCCCATAATAATATGTATGTCTAATTTTTTCATATAAAATAAGTCAAAAGAAGTCAATAACAGTGAATTAGAAGTCATGCACATAGGAACAAGCTTGGAAGACTCAAACACAGATGTACCTAGAAGCTTAGAATAATTTGGTATAGAGAACACTAGTGATAAAAAGAGGACACTAAAACCATTAGGGTGATACTATATAAGATGGGTTTTAATATTTGGATCCTATATGCAATACTCAAATCAAATCTTGTCCTAGTTTATAGCCTTTGGATCTTTTATCTTAGTCAATTTTTAGCTAAGTACTTGTTTACATCATTTATTGATATTTTTATAAATTTTAAACTAGGTAAATTATTTTACAAATCGATGGCTATATTTATTGAATATTTCTACCCTAATTTACTATACTTATCCCCTTTATAAAATTAGGGATTAAAATCTATAACCCTAAAAATTTAATTTAACAGTCAAATTTGGAAAGTTAAGTGAACAAAATTTAGAAATTAATAGAAAATAAGAATATCGGTACTCCAAAATGTGTGGGATGTTATTAAAAAATGGAAATAATGGGGAATACAAAGATGATGGATAATAAAATATCATAAAACCTTAATATCTTTATGGATTTTAAGTCATTTGTGTATGGTGTAGTGGTGATGGTAGAGGTTGGCATGTCAACATCAAGCTTAGGATTTGTGTCAGCTATAGGGGAAACTCATACCCTGAAAAACCCTTAGTCACTATTTTTGGTAGAGGAAATGATAAGATTATATATTATAGATGCATCAAGGGGCCATCTAAAATCTACAAAATGTTTTTTGGAGATGATGGCTTCATGGCTACTAAGTATTTTGATGCTACAGGGGAGACCTTGGTCGAAGATGACATGTGCCCTTCCTTTACTAATATGGTATCTAGGAAGCGTCTCCATTAGAATTTAGTACCAGTTAAAAATTTCCCCACCTGTATATTTGTAGAGGAGGATTTGGAAACCATTGAGATCAAGGAATAATAGTTATCCACCCTTATTATGATCTACTGGTTCACAAGCTTTTGGCCAAACCTGTAACAACTCTATGAATGGGTATTGAAGAAATGGTAGGATATGGTTACTGCCATGTTTCTAATTTGCCTTTGTGTAAAAGTTATTTTTATTATGATTTTTGATAATATTGAATATAAAAATGTTGTTTTTAGTAATGAATTTTACTAGAAATGAAGACATCATGTGCTTATGTCATAGCCATGGCACTCTAATTTTAACCATATACAAAAATTTTAATTTAAAATCCATTTGGATTAGGATTCTAAATATTCCTCTTCAATTTTTGGAGCATGATATTTTAGCAATCATATCAAAATATATTGGTGAATTTTGGAGTGTTGACCTCAAAACCTTGAAAATATTTCACTCAACCTATGCCAAGATTTTAGTAAATGTGTATATTACTATAGAATTACCTACTTAAGTAGAACTTAAAGTCAAGAATAGAATCTAGATGCAAATCATTGAATATTAATGTCTTCCCTTTAGATGACATATATACTTACAAATGGGACATTTGTTAAATGCTTGTTATACTCTTAAAAAAATATAAAAAAATCTTGGTGGAAGGAGGATGGCCCTAAATATGTTGTTACGCAACCTATAGTTGAAAGAGAATAAAGTAGCCCAACTCCTATCTTGGTTCTGGTTATGGATTCAATGATATAATTAGAGCATGGGTAGAAATAAGACCTAGTTTATTTTGAAGATTTAAGGGTTCAATCTAAGCATGGGACAAAATCAAATTCATAAATCTTTGTTGTGAAGAACAATCCTTTGGATCATACCACATCTCTAAAATTACAATCCTCCATTTAGTAAATTGTAGTGTTTTCAAATGCTTCCCCTAAAAGGATCATTGAGGGAGGTAGAGTTTTTAATATCATATGTAATAAAAAAGGAAACAAAGGGAAAAAATAAATGGTTCTTTTGAAAATGACCCTTATTAGCATGGGTCATAGTCTTTTTGGATGCGCTATCTTTCAGCTTAATTTTGGCTGATGCTTTTTGTTTGATAATTCTTATTCCTCCTATCTATGAAGGTAGGATTCCTTGTATTGGGATGTATTTTACATGGGCAATTATTCTTTTAAACCCTTTTGTTTTGGGGGTCTTTTTTTGGATATTTGTTGATGTCTTATAAATGGTTTCACTATATTCAAGTATGTGCTTGTGGGTTGGTTATTGTAATTTTTTTCTATTTGGGTTAGATGCCATAATAAAAACCATGTATCTATCTAAAAAGTTATATTATTACTCCAAATATTGTTACATAAAATACCAAGACACCTATGAAGTCCAATCCAAAGCATCTAGTTGTTTCAGGAGTAATCGAAGGAAACATGGCTCTCAATTTGGGAATTTTTGTAGCTATGACACCTTATGATGGTTATACTAATATATCAAAATATTTATTAACCTTCAAAATTAAATTATGGGATTAGTATGCCATTAATAATTATGCAAATAAGTGTGAGATTATAGGAGCCTTGAAAAGTAGAGCTCTAGAATTCATAAATTAAAAAGCCAACCATGATGGATTATTAAGATATTAAGAATAAATTGATTATAGAATTCCATATGTAGAAATTCATAATCCAAGCCACTCATGATTTGAAGTAAAATTTATGCAAAATAATAAAATTATTTTGGTATTATGACCTTAGATTATTAGATGTGATAAATCAAGTGAGTTTCTCATTCATAGACATATATAAATATGCATGGTTTGTAGAAGATATATGACCTAGGACCCGGTTTGATATCACACAAATGCAATTTGATAGTAAGGCTAAGGATTGATCAGTTGTGATTTAAGCTGAGCAAATAGAATACTATGGGAAAGTCCACAACCTAATACAAATACATATGCTAATATATATTCTACTCTACGAAATATTGAATAATTTGACGAGATAAAAAAAATCCCAAACTACATAGATGGTGCATAAAGTGTGTTAAGCAAGGATGCCATAGGAATTATCATCTAATAATTAATACGAGAAAGTTTTACAAATTTTGTTGTATAGTAGAACATTCCACTACCAAATGTTTTTTACCGCAATAATACATAACTAGCTTCATAACATATATTATAATTTTTGAAAATACCATAATCATGATGAGAAATACAAATCATTTTCAGAGCTAAAGGAGGACACCACCACAAATGTATTCTCATTAGCTACATAACATATTCTAGATGTGAAATTAAGAGTTATAAGTCAATATTTATAAATGACCTTAGATACACAAGTTAAACCTAGATGGATTCTCCAGTATTTATAGTACTCAACTAAGAAATATCATTAATATCAACCATAGGGTCTCACAAGATGGAAATTATGGTTGCCTCAATACCAAGCTAGTTGGACACCTCCATCCCCCTAGTACCAATAATATTGTAATTTTATGTCTATGTTATAATAATAAATATGCATGATATGATTCAAAACAATAAGAAGGGTTGGGTTCTCTATAAATATAAGGAGGGTATTGATGGGGCCATAGATGAGGATATCATGGAGGTAACCAAAATCACAAACAAAATAGATAGGGTAGAACTTTTATTATTTTCTACATATGTAGTAACAATCCACACCACCCAAAATTATCCTTATAACCCATAAAGATAAATTTATTATGTTTATTACAAAGTATCTAGGAAACACCATATAGAGGATTGTCTAGTTCTATAAAAGTAGAGAAAGGATAAACTAGTGCATAAAGTGAATATGGTAAATGCACAACCTATAGTATTTACAAGCTATATTTTCAGTTCTTTATCCTATTTTTCTTGACTAATATCAATTACATGCCTAAAGGTAATGAGGAATATAATGATCTAGTTCTCTATCATATCACATGAGTAGTGACCTCACATGCTCACCCAAAGCATGCAATTATGATTAGTTCCTATCAATTCTACTTCGATGTGGTGGATAAACCTAACTACCTACACTTAGGAACTAGGGTTAGTTACATTTAGTCATCATTAATACAAATATCTTATTATGGTTATCCACATTATTCATTTTATATTCCACATAGTTATATTTAGTATCATAGAAATATATTAACACATACCATACTTTATAAATAAAACTAATTATTTCATTGATTTCAGTTGAGAAATATTAAAAAGATATTTCAACAACATTTCATCTCTAATATTCCATTTTTGTTCATATATATCCATTTATAAATAAAACTAAGGGGTATTTATACATAAACCAACCCCTCTCCTTAGGTTACATAATTAATAAAATAGATATGACTATCCAATGACTATTTTATAAAAGGAACTCATGGTGAGACATTACAAAAAAACCCTATTAACTCAGTCCTAATGGACCCTATAACTCTCTCTATGATAGTTATATATGATTGTGCTCTTATCCTCTGACAAAACATTACTAGATTTGTGTTTTATTAGTCTTTGACATTTTTTTGATCTAATTCATATCGATCTATGCTTCATGTGCCCTTGTCCAAGTCTTAATTTTTTTTTGATTTTTGAATCTTTTATTTCTCCTTTTTTATATATCCTTATCCCTAGTAACTTGCTCTTTTGCACCAAGGTCCTCCAAAACCTTATCTTTTATTCTTCCCTTTTGTTACTTTCTATTATGTGTCTTTATATTTCATGTTGTTATCACACCCTTTATCTTTTGTATTATAGCTCCAAAACCTTAGAATATATAAATATAAAATTTGGGGTGCAACATCACCCCTACTAAACCAATATTCCATCCCATAATATGTTCAAGATTCCTTAGATAGAACAAATTTAGATCTTATTTGATACACTTTGAATTTTATCTCTTCCTATTAGTTGAGTTCAATCTAAGGATTGAAACTAATTAATTATACCTCACCACATCATCACTTCATATCCTTAGGCTACTCTAAAAAATCATCTACTTGAGTCATCAAAATTTCAAGATGAGAAGTTAAAGTCTTATGGGCATCCTTGAGTGACATAAATTCTAACAAAACACACCCTTAATGTGACAAAAATATAGTATTTGGTTCTTAGTGATGAGTGATTATTCATTTCTCTAGTTCATGTACATATTGGAACACCTTGGCATAGTAGGCTATATCATTGATATACAATGCATTCTTATCCAATTATTGATGTTGTTGTTCCTTGGGCTGAAATCATGATTCCAAAGTTTTATTTGGCCATCCTAGGTTTATAAAAACACCATAAGTGATGGGAATAGTGGCACCAAGTTTGGTCAAAATGGTTCTATAGACATCTATGACCTTAATAACTTTATTTGTTTCCCAAAAATATTCCTACTAAGTGTTCACTTAGTTTTTGCTTTTCTTGAAAAGAAGGTCCATAGGAATTTATAGTTTATTGATGGCTTTGATGATGAGAGGAATACCATAATTAAGAGTTGGATCACTCTTAAAGATCATCTAAAAAAGGCCAAAGGTCCTTATTCAAGATGCCTTAGCTACAACAAGTTGGTGCTTGAGTGACTCTAGCTCCTCTTCAAGCTTATGAATTTTCTCATGCTCCTCCATGTACATCCATATGGCCTCTTGATTTTTATGGTGAAGATTTATAAAATCATTATTATGGAAAATATTTTTCCTAGTGAGATTTAATGCAAATTTTAATAGGGTTGTTCCTATTTGAGTTGTGTAACATTTAAGGGTATCCACCCAAAGAAATCTTAGAATATTTTTATCCAATGGTATTTTATTGGTTCTATCCTTTGGGATATAAAAATAACATTGATCATTCTATATATCCTTAAAAATATAACTCATGTTGAGTTTTTTTGGTGGATTCATTTTTTGGGAAGTAATCCCACATATACAATTGATCATCTAGGATTCCTTGTTGGAATAGGGCATGGGAAATAAGGTCATCATTAACCTCATTTTTTTATTGATTTTCCTCTTCTTACATAGGTTCCTTTCCCTTACGAGGGTTACAGTCTATATCTATAATTTTGGGAATCTTTTGTCATTGGTTGCTTTTGTTAGTGACAAGGTCCTCTGTGTTATGGGTTTACCTTCTTATTAATACTTCTTCAGTATGTTTTAGACTATAAATGTATATCTATGGCTCCTTAGAAGTAGGATATTCTTTATTAGGCTCAGGGGTGGGTTATTTTTTAAGTTGTGCTTTTGAAGAAGCTCCACCTAGTTTAGAGATCACCACATTAGGTACTAAAAGATCTAGCCCTAAATGAAAAACTAATATTTATGAGGAAGTGATGTCATAATTTGTTTATTATATAGGTAACCCTTGTACTTTATTAGTTATGAGACACACCTTTATCATTTAGGTTTAGCCTTAGGTTGTTCCTCTTGCTCCCTACTAGAACTAGTGGCTTCAAGTCTTGGCCTTTTCTCCTTCTTCCGTGCCCTTCCTTCTTCATGTGTTTCTATTTGAGAGGGGAGGGGTTATTTCTCTACCTCCAAATTTCCCAATTTTTTATTTTATGGCCTCATAAAATAGTAAACCAAAAACATTTTTTATTTCATGATTACATTAAAAGGATTAATATCAATTTTACCTAATTCATGCCCCTCTATGTATTCTTTGTTTCCCAGATAGACATAAATTTTGAAAAGTGTGAACCTTGATGTCAATCTTGATATAATGAATATTCACTAGGTGTGCATTCATAATGTTATTAAGGGAATCCATGAAATATTTTGTAGTGAAAGCATAGGGAAACTTGAGTTGCCTTGACAAGTTATTAGTGATATTCATCTATATGTAATCAAAAAAATCATGTTGCTTAATATAAAACTCATCTTAGCTTCCCTTCTACATGGTAAAATATTTGGTTACATGCCATTCATTCCCAAAAGCTTCCTTCATCCCCTTAAACCAACCATTCATATTCATCTTGTAAAAGTGTTTGATGGTACTTGAACATGTAAATTATTTAAACCTCTTAATATGGATCTTCTTCTCTAGTGGGTACACCCACTTAAGTTATTTTCTTAAATAATCCATGATACCAATATCATAAGAAATAAGTAAGAACAAAATTGCACCCTGGGGAAACTTATGGTTGGTCATTTAATGAACTTTCTCTACATATTCTTCAATTCTCTTAGTAAATATTAGGAGTAATTATATTTAGTCCCCTTGTACATTTGACTTGTTACATAGGTTTAGGATATATCCACCTCCTTCCATCTATCCATGCCTCCTAACTTTATCATGTCCAAGTGCACATCTACCTAAATGGTGGGATTTGACATACTTATAAAGTACATGGTATAACATTCCTTTTTTTACTTGAACACTATTTCCATTTTATCAATCACATCCTAACCATTAAGATCCACATTGAAATCAGATCCTAAACATATTAAACCTATTAATTTAATTATATGTTGATGGGTAATCTTTATTTTATGTATTGAAAAGTAAATATAGTCCTCATGGATATGTGAAATTAAAAAATGAATGTCATCTTGAGGTTTCCCAAATTATTATAGCTGAAACATTTGAAGCACACCCACATCCTCTATTAAATTTTAAGTTACGAGATCATAAGTGACCTTGTTCCTTGTGATTTGACACTCAACCTAATATTCTCACTACAATTCTCCCTTGTTACTAGATTGGTAATGATTATAGTCAAGTACTTGACCATTAAAAACATTATATTCCCAATTTTACATTTTCATAACCATCTCTAAGTACTATATTTATGCTATCAAAACTAGAGGTGGAGGTGGTGTTGTGGTATCCTTATTCTCTAGGCATGCCATATCTGGTACTTTCCAAATAGATGTTTCTTCTAATAGATCTAATAGGTTCTTTCCTTGTGTAAAATGTACACCAAAACCTTCTTCTTGTATGAAAACATGAATAACTTCCTTTTCACCCTCATACTCTTCTACTTTATGGATGATCGATAATGGATCTCTCCTAGTTATCACTCTTTGCTTTGGTTGAATCAACAACTAGGGTTCCTAAAGGTTAACACATCTGATCAATTCTTCCAAATGAATAAATTTTATTTCCTTTTTCCAAACTCAAAATACTTTATCTTTCCTATTTTAATCTCATTTAATGACATACATAGGGTTTTAAACCTTGAACTCAATCACACACACTCCTACAATCATATTTCCACTCCTATTTTATTGGATGAACTTTCCCTCAACCTTTGATTCATTTTTGCTAATGAAAATTCTAGGATTATGCCTTTTTTACTGCTTGTTCTTCCTTGTTTGAGCTTTGAAATCTCTATATGTTTTCAATAGTAAAAATGAGAATGAGAGGACTCTAAGTCTTTTATAGATAGGGTTTTTTTTACATTAACTACACATCCACTCCATCATCTATCACTTTAACAACTAAAACTTAAAATAACATTCCATGACATACATTTGATATACTTTCCATTTATGCCACTACTTCATCAATAAATTAATGTCCCATCCTTCCTTTGAAATTTGTTGTTATTTTATCTTAGTACATGCTAGCTATAACAAAAAATTCAATATTCCATTTTTATTTACTGGAACTACCATTTCAATTTTGACAATTATGTAGTTGCATTTCCTTTTCCATCTCTATCCCATATTTATAGGTCACATTCCAACTCCTACACACATCCTTATTATTTAAGTTTTATTTGATCCTACATGATTTTTCCTAATGTTTTCATTGCAATATTTAGCTTAATTCGTTTATCCATATTCAAAATTCCTCACACTAAAATATGTGGATGGTCCTCCATGACATAAATTGGTTAGATTAATTAATCAAGAAAGTATTAGTAATAAATGATAGAGTTATGAATACAAGAGAGAACCAAATGTGATAAAGATAACATAACAAAAGGCATGAAACCAATGCCATGCTTATTTGTAAAAAAATAATTATTAAGATAAAATATTTATAGATCTTAATTGTTAAATAAAATGGTAGGGTCAGAGTTCACTAAGATTGAAATGGCTTGGAAGGAATTAGCCATCTAACTCTTTTAATTTGAAAGTGTCTATTGGGTGGATATAATGAATAATAAAAGGAAAATTCCCTTAGATCCATAATTTTCCTAGATGGTACACAATCTTGGAATAATTTAAAAATACATGTATACCAAGATGAAAAGTTTTATTTTGGTATGTTGATCATGTCATGGTTTTTTATTTTTTATTTTAAACCCTTGACTCTAGTGTGCGAGAATGCATGTTTCATCCAAATGATGTAAAGCATCTAGGTGAGCATTTAGGGATAGTTATTTATCTATTATACAAATTCATGTAATATGTAATGAAAGTACATTGAATTCCACTGGTAGGATTGATTAGGTGCTAAATACAAGGTTAAAGGGAATAATTTTGTTCAACCTTGTATATGTAGTTTGGTAAACCCATACGAGTGATAGAAGATGATAATCCTAATTAGAGATACCAATATTTAAAATCTTAATCAGTGTATTAACAAGGACATTTTTAAAGGCTTTATTTTTATCATTTTCTTAAGGGTGGTATGGTGTGGTATTATGGTGTGCAATCATGAATTCAACTAATAGGATGCACATTGTTGTATTAATAAAGTGAGTGACACAATAACTAATTAGAATTAATGGGAATAAATATCATGTGATTATATGTTCCCATATAAATATATAAATGGTAGTATTAGTAGTATAATCTCATGTGGGCACTGATTTAGCCTTACATGTGATATGATCTTTGGTAGTAATGATATAGTGCATGTTATTCTATCTTATATAAGGTTAATGAGGATAATAAAATAAATAACCCATTTTAAAATGGTTCATTAGAAATCATCATATGAAGGGTGATGGAATTTCATTGGTTTTTTTACCTATGTGCTCATAGGTATCACATTGGAATGCATAGGCTTTCACATCCTTGAATAACATAGGCCACTATAACCCATTTAATAGAAAATTTCATTTTATTGTTTCACTAGCATAATATCCTTTACAAATACCATAATTAAATTATTTAAGGTCTTCAATGCACTCATGTTTCATTTACACACCTTCGTAATACTTCATCATATCCTAACTTGTACAGTTCTCCTCCATTAAACTCGAAGGGGGAAAAGTATATAGCTAATTACTTATCTTGGGGACCAAGGTGGTTTGGTATTAAGCCTATTGTGATAAAATTAGTAATTTATTATAATTATTCATGTATAAAATTAGGTAAATCATCTTATATGGTGAGTTCTAATTTTACAAATGGAATGTGTGAGACATGGCTTGGGTTGAAAATATATTTTCTTGGTTTCACAATTATAGAGAATTAGAATTATTAAAATAGAAAGATCCATTGAAAAATTAATCCATGAAACATTGGATTATTAAATAAATACGTGATTAATTCATTATATATATATAATATTAAGGTAATGGCCAATAAGTATTGGTAAAATTTTTGGAGCATATAAAACATGGACATGGCTTCACAGTCTATAGTAGAGTACTTTCATTTAGCTGATGTGACCTTCCATATAGTAAAATAAATGGGATGATCAAGGTTTATTTCACTATGATATGCAAATATGGCACCCAATTCCATTCATGAATTTTTGACATGAACATGATATGACTGCATCTAGTGTAGAAACTAGAGAATGGGTACAATTACTAGTTTTTCCTTTAGAGCCTCAAATATTTACTGGTGTTTAAAAGTCCATAGGAATATGAAATTTTGTTTGATTAACTCTTCTGTTAGATCTATTAAATTAGCATAACCCTAAATAAAATTATGATAATACTAGTGTGACTTAAGAATATGTGGACCTCACATTGAATGGTTAGATTTGGAAGTTGGACAATGACCGTAATCTTGGATAGATCCACTAGTAATCCATCCTAGAAAATGATGTGTCCCAATAGGATCCCAAATAATGTGTAAAATATACACTTTTTAATATTTAAGGATATATAAAGTTTATTTTATCACTTGATCATGAAGTAAAAAGTATCAAAATGGTCATGCACTAAACCATACAATATCTAGTCATCCAAGTACACCTAAATGAAATTATGTATGAAATACTTTAAGGATTACACTATAATGCATGAGAACATTTCCATTACACTATTTGGGTTAAAATAAATAGAATTATATGAAAAATAACCACATTTAATTGAAAATTTTAATTTTGCCTTGTCTACCTTAGTAATTTGCACTTGGTGATAGCCAAAAAATCCATCGATGAAAGTGTAGATCTCACATCCAAAAACACCTTCCAAAATTTCCTATATGAATGGATTTGGGAAAGGTTCAATGACACACACAACATTGAGTTGAATGTAATCCACTTAAATGTAAATTTGACCATCTATCTTGATGATAATCACCATAGGATTAACGCACTTAGATTCATCTCTAAGATTAATAACTCTATTGCACAACATACTATCAATTTATTTTTAAACTCTTGCATATAGATTAGGGTTCATCTAATATGGTTATCTCATCATAAATAGTGCACCTTCAACCAAATTTATATGCATATTTAATAATTATAGATGCATTCCATTTATTATTGTGTAGTTACATGGTAAAATGTATTAATATTCTTATAAGAGTTTATTTTTTTGGTTTAATCAAAATCAGACTAGTATGTACCCATAATGGTTATTTTAGGTGAATCCTTCATCCCAATATTATGTTTAACCATTTAGAGTGGTGTGGATTATGGTTTCTACTTGGACTACATAGTATCTCTAATGTCACACACACCATAAGCTATATGAAGATGTAAGTGGTTAAATGTTGGTTCTAGTCAATTAGAACAAGTACACTCATCAACCTAATACACGACCTTTTACTTTTCCTTTTTTATATATTATTGATATGCATATTCAAATTGAGAGTCATATTCCAATAGAGCCAAGGTAGGAGTATCAGGTTATTTAAATATGGCCAAGTTTATCTTCAAGCATGACATGCATGTGACATTGTAGTTTTTAATTGGTGCATGATATCTTAATACTACCTGATAGATCACTTAAAAGGATAAATTCAAATCATCCTATGGATATGAAAATGAAAACTTTGAAAGAAAACTACATGTGATATGCCACCACATATCTATTGCCCTATAGTTTTCTTGATGGATTACCACACCCTATCCTAAACACATAAATTAAAATAAAATACATGAATCCATAATGATTCTATTAAAAAAAGTTCTTCAGTGCTCCATAAGATTTCATAGTTTTTTATATGGTCTTCTGGATAAGTAACACCATCTAATTTAACCTTTTTGGGGTTTTTATGTGTAACTACCTATGTTTGGTTAAGGGGTTGAGATGTCTAAATTTGTTAAACAAATTTCAATAATTAAACTACTAATTTATTATGATCTTTGAATAATTTTTAATTTTTAATAATATCAATAATTTTGGGTAAATAAAGACTTAGATAAAAATTGATTATCATGGATGATCAGGGTTCTAAATTTTGAGATCTAGGTAGTAGTCTGTGTTATTAACAAGATTCTAGTATTCATCTATTCACTAGATAATATCACCCATTTTGGATGGTAGTGCAATTTATGTGTAGTGTCCTCTATGTGGAGCTAATGTACCCTTTTCAATATTGTTCCTATTTTTGTGGAGTACATGTGCTTGTGTCTATATGTTTTATTCCTATGTGATTAAAACTTGTAGCTCTATGTTGTACCTAAAAAACATGATTCAAGGTGTAAACCCTAATATCCTTATAATAATTACATGACCAATAATTTTTTGTGTATTAATATGATGTACTAGACATCCTCAACACCCTATTGTGTAGAGAGTTGTCTACATACCAATACTCTAAGGAGGGATCAAGTCTGATGTAGTTCTCCCACCTAGTGCTTGATGTATATGCAAATAAATGCTAAAATTATAGTGGCATTGGATGTATTGAATATGATTGAGTTTTGAAATGCCTAAAAAATAGACTTAAGAATATTGTATATAGTGTTATATAAAAATTAGGGCATAATAGGAATCCAATACATTGATTTTACATAACTTTGTCTTTTATTTGAATAGATTTTGCATATATTTCCCATCTAGTGAATCAAGGTGGATTAGACTTGTATTTATAGGATTATATTACTTGTGTGAATAATAAAATGATCTTAGACCAACCTTAAGAGGGCACACATTTAATATCTATTAGGAAGAACTAGGGATAATGATAATAGTACCCAATCAGGGACACTAATGCCATGTGGTTGTAGAGTCCCAAATATGGTAGTAATGTCCTTTCTATAGACTGCTAAGCAATTTGGATTAGAGGTAGGGATGATAGTTATAGGGTTATATCTTGATTAGTTGTAAGTGATTTAGGTATGCCAAATGATTGGAAATGTAAGTCTAAGGATCTAGAATAGGTCTATGGATAACCTAGGGATAGGTTAACTCAAGTGCACTATTAACATCCTATTATCACTTTTAAGTGATTATATTTTACCCCCACTCATGATACTAATGCAACAAAGTGAAATGACTAGTATAAATGAGAAATAAGCATAACTAGACTTAACATGGATGTTAATTCCATGTAGTTGAGTTTGAATATGTGAATCTAGGTCCACATATGTGAAACATGATCCAAAGAAATTTCATGTAGTGAAACATGCAATAATTAGTCCTTACTTAAGAGATAATTATTATCAATCTAGAGTGCACCCTATTTGAAGATGTGTAAGAACACTTTCTCTCTAGCTAATATAATTGGATCTTCTTAGAGTGTGGGTGACTTCGTATTGAGAAGAACCTCTAGAGAGGGTTGGTTCCCTTAAGATTTATCTCTAAAACTAATCTAATTTTTATTTTCTAAGATGAAAAGGGAGAAGGAAACTAAAATGGGAAATCCTATCTAATGGGGTTATTGATATACTTGAATGATCGGTATTCTCTGAAAGCTTTCTAAAACTGAGTAAGACACACATATGAATCTAAAATAAAACTTTTCATTCAATCTTCAACATCAGTGTTTTAAAAGAAGGTCTGAAAGACGTTTGCAAAGCAAATTCAAATCGTAGCTCTTCCAATGACCTATAGAGGATGATATTTTCACATTAGGTGTGGAAATGACCTATAAAAATGGAAATTATATTCCAATTATATGATGGTACATAGTCAAATTATTCTATTTTTTTAATCAAAACTCATATGTAAAAAATCTTCTTTATTTGATAAAAATGGTGTCAATTAAAATTTATTTTCTACTTCAGGAATTAATGAAAAATGGATCAAAAAATCCAATGTATATGTTTAAAACTATCTGAGAGACAAATTGGTGTTGATTTTAGATAATGATTACTCTTGGTTAGTTAACTTAAGACCTAATCCTTTTACAATGTTAAAATAATTTATCAAAATCTCCAAACTCTATGAAAATTTATATGATCTTCAAATTATGGCATATAATTGGAGGTGGTGGGCCCATGTTAACTTCTCAAAATTATAATGAATTAAAATACACACCATTAATAAATATTAAATTCATTTTATAAAATTAAATAAAGTCTTTAATTCTTCAAATCTTCAAAAAATTGCATGACCTTTACTTTTGTGTTGAATTGAGAAGTGGTAGGCTCATGTTGACTTCCAAACCTTCCTTACATGAAAATAATGCCATAATTTGTAATATAAATCCATATTGAAAGTGATTTTTATTTCTTGAATGTCCTTGTATTTTATGAAAATCATGGGAGATGCTTGAAACTAGCCAAACTAGTCAAACAAAGAGATGTGGACTTAAGGACTAGTCAACTTCCACTTGAACTCAACTTGCATGAAGTGGCTATTTTGGATTTATTTAAGAATCATATTTACACATAAAAAACATATATTAAACTTGGAAAACTCCATTTGAACTATTTGTTATCTTATTTCAATGCCAAACTTCAAGTTGACCATTTGACCAACTAGGCCTATTAGACCAAATATGCCTAAAATCCAATCTATGCATTTAAACTCTATTAAACCTAAAAAAATATGCCATGAAACCTAAAAAAAATTTAATTATACCTGTAAAAACTTTAATCATCACAATATATATATATATATATATATATATATATATATATATATATATATATATATATATATATATATGATTTTGATGATAAAACACTCACCATTCAATCGATAGGGTTGACTAGGCCTATTTTGCTCCATTTTCTTGTAGACTGGCCATTTTGATCAAGATAGTTGGGATGATTATAGGATTATTTTTGACCAAATAAATATTTTATGATGAATAAAAATTATTAATATTTTATCTCCATTGATTATATTTCATTTAACTATCATTTAATTCATTTTACATGTTTTTTCCACAAAAAACATGATTTCTACCCTCATCCATACAACTCCATGCATAAAATTGACATTTATGAAATCCTATTTGAGTTTAATTTATATTTTAAAAATTTATAGGTTTATCCATGATGATTTTATGGTAGTAAAATAAAATATTCATAAAACAATTTTTTGAGGGTTTAAGAGGGCTTTAGAGCTAAATCTTCAAACTGATGGTTCATGAAGTACAAAATTACAAATCCCAAAATATTTCCATTTATTTATATCAAACTCACCCCCATAATATTCCTAATATTGGGTTCCCATGCAAAATATATGAAAAGTTATCATGTAGATAAATCTGCTTGTGGGGTTTTGACTACATTTTGGGCTACCTACGCTCTTAACAATTTTTCATAAAGAAAAACCCCTAAAATGGTCTCAATTATTCATGAATTATAATTAAATATGTTTCCTAAAACCATACTAAGAGAATTCATCCAAACTCTACACATGGTGAAAGATATGAGCATCGGAATAAGAGGCTTGGAAGGGTGCCTATAATTGCAAAAAGTGAAAAAATCACCAAAAAAAACTCTTCACCTAATTGTAAATTCATAAAAAAAATCATGTGTTCTATACCATGCTATCAAAACACTCTAAAACCACATTTTTCTTGAAAAGTCAAAAAACCTCTTTTTGGCATATATGCCTATTTGTTTGAAAAACCCTATATAAGCATGGTTTGATTAAAATTTAGAGTTATAAAACTCCTTATAGGTATTGTTATGATGTATAAACATCATCCAATTATTTTATAACTTTTACCTAGACATAGAAACCTATGTGGTACTCCAAAATGATGCTTCTTCTAATGGTGATCTCTAACAGACATGCTAAGGACTATTAAAAAATAGAGAGTATCTCCGCTCATAAAATAGACATGAAATTTTTTTATAAGATTTATAAATTCATGATTACTATGTGTACAAAATTTTAGGTCTTGAAACCACCTGTAGCTCCCAAAAAACTTACTTTTCTCTCAAAATTGATCCCTGTGCATGGATTGTTTACATATTTGAACTTGAAAATGATATTTTGAAAAGAAAATGACCCATTTAAAATCCATTATTGATGTTTTTTTACCAAAATTATTGATTTTAAGGCCATAAATGACTAGTTTAATTAACTACAAAGGGTTAATGACTAGATTTAAGAAAGTTTTGAATGATAGGGTTAGTAATTTGACCTTGACAGGTCAAATTACTAAAAATTATGTAAAATTTAGAGAGTTGACCAGCCTACTGGTCATATAAATAAAAAAAATTGGTAAAACCATCTTGTATAATCACTAATTTTTGGAAGATCTTTTGCAGACAAAGACACAACAAGACAACTAACACAATCAATAACAAACACGTGCATATATGCACTTAGAGGAATGGACAAAAACAACTAGATTATTATTTACAAAATAACCTCCAAGTTTCTGTTCAATATGGATCAAAAGGAAAATTTTACAATTCACTTCTATGATATGATGGATAATGATGTATTGCATGTTCCCTTGCAAGCTTGGTGGTTGAGAAATCAAGTATCTTCTTTGCCAACTACTTTGGCATGCTCATATGTGAAATAATAGGAATAAAGTAAATTCCAATGTAAACATACTCATTTTTTGGCTCTTCTATGTTTTCAAGCTTCATTTATTCATAATATAGTTATTTAGGTTGAGCACAAAATATACTTGTGTTACCTTTTGGAAGCATATCTATGTCTATAGGCTCATCAAGGAAATGATAGCCCATTCTGAAGATCTAAAATAAGTCTATGTGAACAATGAACTCTTGATGTGGTATAGTTGAAGGACTACTCACTTTTGCCCTTTTATTTTATTAATAAGGTAACTCTCTTTAGCTTCAATTAGACCATAGTCCACCTAGAGAAGAGTATATCTTGCTCCTCCCAAAACTTCAAGCAAGTCTTCTAATGAGTTTTTTGGCTGATTGGTAAACTCTAGGTGCTCCAAAAATTGATCAATTTAATTAGCTATTACATAAATTTATTCATTCTCTTCATCATATGGTAGCTTTTATTCCTCAACCTCTTCATAAACACGTGCATCCTCCTCAACACATTCTTCATGAATATCATTTGAATTTATAATATCTTTCTCTTCTTCCTTGTTTTGCATGTTACTCTGTATGGATTTCTAAGATGGAAATGAGTTAGATTCTTAAGGAGGGAGGGAAATTACCTAAGTATATTTATATTGGATTGAATTCATGATTTGGTTCCAAGATGGGAAAGATAGAGGCTCCTTTTTGACCTTTTGATTTTGGTTCTCGTCCTCATTCCTTGTCTTCAACTCCAACTCTCTGATCTGCTTGTCAATATTCTCTTAGAATATCTTCTTTTTAAGGTGGTCAATGGTCTCAACAGTCTGTTGTCCCATATCAATCTCTTTCTTTATTTAATATATCTCTTAGATAGATCTCCAAGAAGGGAAAGTCTGAGAAACATATGAAGAATTTGGCAAACTCGAAGGATCTCTTGGAATGGTCTCTTGAAGAGAAACTAATGTTATATAAGAAGAGTGAGGTTGAAACTATTATCCCTTAAGGCCTTTTATTTTTTCCTCAATACTTTGAATGTAACCACCTACATCCATCATCTCACTAGTGAGATTACCCCAATTTTCCCTCTCAATAGGTGCCCATTCTTCTTTTATTAGCTACAATGACTCTCTCACATAATAGATCTGGTGAGTAGGGGTATCTTGGCCATAATAACTCTATGAGTATAGCTCTAGTGCATACTTTTCAAGGCTCACTAAAGTTTTTTTAAGTGATAGTATGGATTAAGTAGCTACAAAATATCCATGATTAGGTTGGTTATATGGGTAGGATGGCTCATGATAAGACTGGTAACAAGCAATATTATGATAGAATGGTTATTCATAGGGAGGATGAGGGTAATACTCTTACATATACGACTAATATAGATCCTCAAACTCCTCGTGAGGATCATAGTGTGGATGGTCATACTAATCATAGTGAGGATAATATGGATCCATACTAAAATAATCCATTAGAGACCATTATTAAGCCAAATATTGAAAGAAGTCAATATTGAATGATACCTGATGTTCTAAACCAATGTTGAGTACCTGAAAGTTACACTAATATTCTAAATGCCTCCAAAGGCTAGTGTGTAGAATTATGTCCCACTGGTTTTGCCAAAAACTATTATCAATCTAGAGTGCACCCTATTTGAAGATGTGAAAGCACACCTCTCCATTTGATATAATTGGATCTTCTTAGAGTGTGGGTGACTCTATATTGAGAAAAACCTCTAGAGAGGGTTATTTAATTTAAGATTTATCTCTAAAAATAATATAATTTTGATTTTTTGGGATGAAAAGGGAGAAGAAAACTGAAATTGTATATTTTATCTAATGGGGTGATGCACCTAAATGATTGGTATTCTCTAAAATATTTTTGAAACTGAGTAAGACACATATGAATCTAAAAGAAAACTCTGCATTCAATCCTGAAAGAAGTTTTCAAAGTAAATTTAAATACTAGATCTTCCAATGACCTTTATAGGATGATATTTTCATATTATGTGTGGAAAGGACCTACAAAAATATAAATTAGATACCACTTGTATGATGGTACATAGTCAAATTACATTCTATTCTGATCAAAACTCAAATGCAAAAAATCTTCTTTATTTGATAAAAATGGTGCCAATTATAATTTCTTCTCTACTTAAGTAATTAATGAAAAATTTATTAAAAAATCCAATATATATGTTTAAAACTAACCTAAATTCAAAGTGGTTTTTATTTTAGATAAGGATTGGTCTTGGTTAGTTAACTCAAAACCTAATACTTTTACAATGCTAAAACAATTTATCAAAATCTCCGAACTCTATGAAAATTTGCATGATATAAAGTTTGACATAGAATTTGAGGTGGTGGGCCTATGTTAAATTTTAAAAATCCTCATGAATGAAAATCATTTCCATTCTTAAATAATAAATTCATTTTATAAAATTAAACCAAGTCTTTAATTCTTCAAGTCTTCAAAAATTTACATAACCTTTACTTTGGCATTGAATATAGAAATGGTAGTCCCATGTTGACTTCACAACCTTAATTGAATGATAATAACACCATAATTTAAAATATAAATCCATATTGAAATTTATTTTAATTCATGAATTTCTTGATCTTGCATGAAATTGATGGGAGATGCATGAAACTAGTGAAACTAGTCAACCAAAGAGATGTGGACTCAAAGACTAGTCAACTTCCATTTGAACTCAACTTATATGAAGTGAAACTTTTGGATTGATTTAAGAATTATATTTACACATAAAAATATATTATTTAATGTATAAAAAACCATTTTAACTCCTTTTTAGCTTATTTAAATGCTAAACTTCAAGTTGACCATTTGACTAACTAGGTCTATTAGACCAAATAGGCCTAAAATCTAATCTATGATTTTGAACTCCAAAGAACCTATAAAATATGCCATTAAACCTAAAAAATAATGAAATATACATGGAAAAAAAAATTCATTAAAATATATGTGATTTTGATGAGAAAACACTCACCATTCAGTCAACAGGGTTGACTAGGCTTATTTTACTCCATTTTCTTACAGCCTGGCCATTTTGATCAAGATGGCTTGGATAATTTTGAAATGATTTATTAAAAAATAAATATTTTAGGATGAAAAAAATTCTTATTATTTGATCTCTATTTATAATATTTCATTTAACTATCATGTACTTCATTTTACATGTTTTTTTCTAAAAAAACATGATTTGTGCCCTCATCTATATAGATCCATGGATAAAATTGAAATTTATGGAATCCTATTTGAGTTTACTTAAAATTTTAAAGGTTTAAAGTTTAACAATTATTATTTGATGGAAATAAAATCAAATTTTCATAAAACTAGTCTTTAGAGGGTTTAGGAGGGCTTTGAAGCTCAATCTTCAAAATGATGGTTCATGAAGTACAGACCTCCAAATCCAAAAATATTTAAATTTGTGTGTATCAAAATTAAACCTATAACATACCTTAAAATATTGGGTTAACATGAAAAATATATGAAAATTTATCATGTGGATAAATCTGCTTCAAGGGTTTTGACCATATATAAAAAAAAAAATTGAATGCTCCCAGTGGACGCGCATGCCCCCTGCTCCCTGCGCGCACATGGAGACTTTGAAAGCTGCGGGCACATAGGCGAGTGTGCATACTTCTTGCTTGGTCTAGGTGGCTGCAGATCTGGTGGCTGGGGTGGCAGAACCTTTACCAGTGAATGGGGATAGGTTTCTGGTTGTGGATGGGGGTTCTTCTCCATTGACAGATTCAGCAAATGGTTCCCCTGTTCTAGGGTCTGTCCCTGGGTCAAAGGGAAGAACTTATGCGGATGTGGCTGCTTTTGAAGCTGAAATTCATGATGTGAAATGCCATGCTTCTACAGGGAGATTAAGCGAATCACCTGTAAGTGCTTTAAAACCTGTCAGGGTTAATCTTGATCCTGATACTGTTAAAGAAATCTTTGATCAGGCAGAGTACTTTTCAAAGGCTGTGGCTATTTGTAGATTTCGGGGCTTCTGGCCATCTCATGCCAATTTACATGGCTGGATATCCCAGACATGGCTGCCACAAATTGATGGAAATGTTGAAATTTATCCTTGTGGTAAAGGTTTTTTTATAGCTTTATTTCACATTGCTGAGGATAGGAAGACTATTCTTTCCAATAGAAATTTCTTCTGGCAGGGTAAATACCCTCTCTTCGCCAAATGATGGCATATGGATTTCAATCCTGTAACAGAAACTTTCAACAAAATCCTTGTCTGGGTTCGGCTCCCTAATTTACCATTGCATCTGTGGCATGATTCGGTGTTTAAAACCATCGGAAATGCTATAGGGAAATTTTTATTCGTGGACACAGAAACCAAGAGGTATTTCAGATTGACCTGTGCTCGCCTTATGGTTGAGATGGATGTTTCTAAGGGCCTTCCTGAGGTGATTTGTCTGGATTCCCTAGGGGATCTTGGACGCAAATGTTAGATTTTAAAGGGCTACCTTTTTGATGTAGAAAGTGTCATTTGACGGGGCATGTTGTTGCCCGGTGCACTGCAAGGAAATCCAGACCCAGAAGATCTCCTTCTTGGTGGGCAGAAGCTGATCATGATCACTATATTACAGAACAACCTCAGGAAGCTTCGACTGATTCTGAGAATGAGAATGAAAAGAGTATCTTATCTATTTCGATGGATCAGGAGTCCCAGTTGGAGACGGTCCCTGTTGAAGGTTCGGTGGAGATTGGATTATGTAATCTACCTGAACCAATTTCCGAGGAGGTGGTGGTTCCTCCACCTATTTTGAAGGTTTCTCCTAGGAGTCAGTTGGTGGCTGGTTCTCCTAAGGTTTTGGCTGAGGTTTTGTCACCCACTGGGTTTCATGATTCTTGGCCTTCTGTGGAATGGGCTGCTAAGGCAGCTAAGGTAGAGGATGGCTGGACTACTGTTAAGAGGAAAAAATCTAAGCCTCTGGTCCCTCTAGATATGAAACTTTGGTCTTGTAAAAAAAATAATAACTAATAGTTATTGTTTGTCTAGCTCTTGTTTGCTATTTTCAGTTTACAGGTTTATCTGGTTTAGCTTTTGTAGGTTCTAGATTATTTTGGTTCCTGGATGTGCTTAAGGTTCATATCTTATCTGATGTAAAGGGTTTTGGGGCCCCTTCAAAACCTATTTTTACCTTAATCTAAAACAATTGTTCATAAATAACATATCATCAAATGATCTAAATTGTTAATTAATTATAATTAAATATGGGTCCTAAAAACATACTAAAATCATTTGTCCAAAAGCTACACGTGGTGAAATATATGAGCAATGAATATGAGGCTTAGAAGGGTGCCTAGAACTGCAAAAAGTGAAAAAATCACCAAAATGAAAATAAATGTTGACCTAATTACCAATGCCTTAAAAATTCATAATGGGATATTTGCCATGATATAAAAACACTTTGGAAGCACATTTTTCTTGAAAATTCAAAAAACCTCTTTTTGGCCTATATGCCTATTTGCTTGTAAAAACATGTATAAGCATGGTTTGCTTAAAATTTAGAGTTTTTACACTCTTTAAAGGTATTATTATTATGTAAAAACATCATACCATGTTTTTAAAACTTTTACCTAGACTTAAAAAACTCTATGGCACTCCAGAATGATGGCTACTCCAATGGTGATCTCCAACGAACATGCTGAGGATTGTTACAAAACAATGAGTATCTACACTCATCCAAGGTCCATTAAACTTTTTCAAAAGTTTATTTAAGTAATTATGACCCTATGTAATAAAATTTAGGTCCTAAAACCACTTATAGCTCTTAAAAAGCTCAATTTTCTCTTAAAATTGACCCCTATGCATGGATAATCTACATATTTGGACTTGACAATGATATTTTGAAAATAAAACAACCAATTTAAAATCCATTTTTGACATTTTTTTACCAAAATTAGGGATTTTAAGGCCATAAATAACTGATTTGATCAGCTTTAAAGGTTTAATGACTAGATTTAGGAAAGTTTCAAATGATAGGGGTAGTCATTTGACCTTGACAGGTTAAATTAATAATAATAATCAAAATCAAAAGACTATGATAAAATGAAATAACTAATTAAATAGAGATAAAATTAATTAATACATCCCATTAGGGATCTGAACTAATGCATGAACTTGGTGATAACATGTGTGTGTGTGTGTGTGTGTGTGTGTGTGTGTGTGTGTGTGTGTGTGTGTGTGTGTGTGTGTGTGTGTGTGTGTGTGTGTGTGTGTGTGTGTGTGTGTGTGTGTGTGTGTGTGTGTGTGTGTGTGCGCACGTGAGTGCATGTGTGCGTGTGTGTGCACACGTGTGTGTGTGTGTGTGTGTACGTGCGTGCATAGTGATCATATCATTGAATAACTTGAACTAAGATGATGGCTTGGTCAATCCTCATATGGGTGGCTCAAGAACTCAATCCAATTTTGAATCCAACATTACCCCTTGTGTGAAGTAGATGAATCTATAACTATACTAGGTAAAGTGTTGAAAGTATATAACTGAGTAATCTAACTAAGTATTCAGATCCATGACCACTTGGGTATATTAGGCAGCTTTGGGCCACTTAGGAATTCCAATCATTACAAATGGAGTAAGGCACAAATATAGTTATAACTTAGAATTTTATATCAAGTGTATATAGCATAGATAATGACATGAAGTTTGCCATTCCATATAATCAACCTATCTAAAGATGAGTATATGGAAACTATGCATTGCTTACATGCCACTAGTATGGTATTTGAGTATACTAAATCTAAATCTAAATCAAGTATGTAATATCTAAACTTGTGTAACTAATCTAAATGTTTGAGTGATCATGCCATACTGATGAACCCAAATCTGAGTAATTGGTATGAATTTAAATTGAAATGATTGAATCTAAGCTAAATCTAAACATAACTACCAAACCTATGACTATACCTATGCAAATATGTACTATACCTGACATACTAGTTTGAATGATCTAGATTGTCTTAAAATTATGGCTACTAGACAGTAACACCCTATAGTGGAAAATAGCATCATGTGGTACTAGTGTCCTAATCTAGGTGCTAATGACTACATGGTCTCATCTATATGTGGTCTAAATTAACTACTAACTCTCTATTATGTTTTATGTCTTCCTTTATTCTGATATCAAAAATTGAGCCTGTGTGCTGAAATGTATATGTGAAAAGAAAAATAAGATCCTAATATCTATGATAACCATTGTAAATGCCCCTTATTTTAAGGGTAGTTTTGAAATCTATGGAAGAACTAACCTCTAAACTAATATCTCTACAAAATGTGTTATCAGAATCATGTGCATGATATTTCAATATAATGTAAAAACATAACATTAGAATGTAAATGTATCTAAGTATAAGGAGGAAACATAAGTTGTATGTTTTAGTATAACATTGCATAAGGGTGTCATGATAGAATTAAGAAATGTATAACATTACTAAATACTAGTAACTACATAGGGAGATAGGGTATGATGTCCACCAAGGCTCCCAAGTAGGAAGGGTAGATGCATAAGGTCCCTCATGGCATCAAAAACTAGTGTGTGTGTGTGTGTGTGTGTGTGTGTGTGTGTGTGTGTGTGTGTGTGTGTGTGTGTGTGTGTGTGTGTGTGTGTGTGTGTGTGTGTGTGTGTGTGTGTGTGTGTGTGTGTGTGTGTGTGTGTGTGTGTGTGTGTGTGTGTGTGTGTGTAACAAGCAAATACAAGTGTCATGCTGTATAAGCATACAAGGAAACAAACATATAATCACATGAGGAATGCAAGAGGTAGGTCAAGGAGACATGATATAAGGGACATGACCACATGCCACTAAATCTGAGAATGAAGACATACATTGACATGTTTAAATATCCACATATGCAAACAAAAATCAAATTAACATATAGACATAAATAAGGACACATTCAAATGTTAACATATATAAGCATGAAATAACACATACAAGGGACATGGGCATATGTCCAATGCATACAAATAGAGAAGTGGAATAGAAACCAAGGAACAATTTCATATTCAAATACCCTCAAAGATGTAAGAATCATAAGAACACAATTAATTATAATCTAGGAACTAAAAATGAAAGCATGTATAATTGTGCAATACAATTCTATGTAAATGCTAGGATGCATATATTCTAAGGCTAACTAGTGATAGTCAACAAAAAATATAAGCAATAAATATCAATGATCAATATCAAGATAAGTCAATGCATAAATGGAATGTATAGTATGTAAAGATAGAACCTAATTATAGAAACTATGTAGGAGATTTCCCCAAGTGGGTAGATGTAGTAATGTATAAACTTAGATTGGTGTAAATGTCCCCAATGGGTAAATGATATCTAGTTTGGATTAGTTTAGTGGACCAAAATCTTGTCTAAAATCTATAAGGACTTGACAAGAAAAAGTTAAGCATGTGTATGAAAAAAATGACTATAGTAGGATAGATAGCAATATGTAATATTTGGGAACTAGTAGAAATGTAAACATAGCAATGCATACAATCTAGAAAAAAATGTATTTTTTGAAATATTTAATTTTTTTTGTATTTTGATATGTTCTATTGTTTTTATATGTTTTGGATATAAACTATGTACAAATAAATAAAAATAAAATATGTACAAGGACTAGGAGAGAAGGAAGTATATACAAGAAGTAGGAACCATACTAACTAGTTCTTAACCAGGGAGTCTCATGGGAGATTCATTATCACTATGACCTATATCAAAAATAAGAAATGTAATCTCTCATGAAGTGTGATTGTTATGTTGTATTTGAGTGTTTTTGTAGTATGAATTTGTGTATTTTTCTTCATCATAATCATAATATTGTTCCACATCAGAATCATAACAACCTAGTGTGACAGAATGAATTGCCTCATACAATGGATTTGACCTTTCTAAATTATACTTTGGCATATTGATTGTGATTTTTACGTTTAAAACTATGCTTATTATAGACATACGAGGTTGTGGAGGCTCTTTTGCTAGAAAACCTTATTTGAGAATGTTTGTTGGTTGAGCATGATTTTGACTTTGTAACTTAATAAATTGCTCTTTTTATAACATTTAATGTGTATATGGATGTTTTTCCTTGATAAACTATATTTGTAACTGATGTACCTTAGGATGTTATATAAACCCCAATCCTTTTTTACCAATATTATCAACTACTATAATAGGAAAAGTGATACCTTAGACCTGTTTACCCAAACCTTGACCATGATAATCATTTTATTATAGATAATTTTTACCAAATCCATACCATATTGAATTTTTAAGTTCATTTTTGAGAGGTACATGTACTTGATTTATCTATACTTATCATACTCTTTCTTTCTATGATTGTGATTTTTGAACCTTGTATTGTTCTAAGCTATGCTTTGGTAGCCATTTTTGACTATTTGTAAATTTGACCCTTTTAGAATTGGTAGATGTGTGGATGATGCGTTACTATGTGAGTCATTTTTATCTATGATATATTTTATTTTATTTTTCAATGCTAAATGTGAATCGATGTGGTGCCCATGCATTCTATGATATGCACACAAACATTTGGATCTCCTCATTGGGTGTAAATGAGGTAGGGTGATTAACTAGGCTTTAATCATTTCCCTTAGTGTCTCACTTGAAATTTTATTTGACCTTTGAATTATTTTTGAATCACTAGTTGTATATATACTTTGTTATGATTTTATGTTCTAATATGTAACATTGTTTTCCCTAAATTAACTATTAAAGATGTATAAAAATGATTTACACTATTGTTCCCTAGAGGCCTTTATCTTTTAAATTGATTTTCCAATGTTGTAATATTTTCATGAAATAGTTGATTCTAATTTTTTAAACCTATAGCTATCTTCCTCATACTGGTAACTTGATCATATAAATTCTCATAAGTGCATACTCTAGTTGTTTTTGTTTGAACGTGTAGACACACACCTTTTAGGGAACAGGTGTAAATAGGCTAATTATGGGGAATAGTGACATTGGTATAAGCTGCTTCATCTCATGGAGCAATGATATCATGGACTTGGTTAGAGGTAAAGTAGCTATCACCCTCATGGAGATGAGGAGGAGAAGGAGATTCTTTCCTATGCATAAGATATGATATTGAAACCTAGAACATAGTTGTTATATTATATGCTAAATTCTCAATGTGTGTATGGATTTTCTTATTAATGTAGTTACACATAGAATAAATATATTATGATATGAGATAGTACATATATTATAATTTATATAAATAATTATCTATACATGTGTTTATGTCTTTTCTGAGTTCATTCCAAATGAAAGGGAACAAGCATGTAAATGAAAATTTTAGACTTTGCAATAAAAAGTGATTAATTTCTTCTATAATTGTGATCATGATTATATGAATATATTATAATATGTATGGATCTAAAATTAGAGTATAAATAGGAAAGGATACAAACCCTAAGTGTGTCTAGGGTTAGGATTTTTTGAACCTAGGGTTTGTTTATAATAATTTAAATTATATGTAAACTAAATTGAAACCCTAATGTGAAATTGATTTTAATTAGCTAGGTTGTATAATTTTTTTTGTAAAATTAGAAATATGCAGCCCTAAATTTATTTCAAAAAATTTAAATGAATTCAAGCTAGGTTTTTAATTAATGTTCAAAATAAGATGGGTTCACCAAATGATTTAACCTTCTTGGGGTTTAAATCTGTAATTGCCTATGTTTTATTAAGGGGATGAGATGCATAAATTAGTTAAATAAGTAATAATAATTAAGATACTTATTTTTTATGACCTTTGACTTCTTTTGACCTTTTTAATACTAGAAATAAATTTGGATAAATAGAGACAACTAAAGGCTTTTTGTCATATATGATTTGGGTTTTTAATTTTAATATCTAAGCATTAGTCTATGTCATGAGAAAGACTATAATATTCATCTATTCAGTATAAAATAACACCAAGTTTGGATACTAGTATCATCTTTGTGTATTTTGGCAATATTATTGTCATTTATGTCAAAAGTGACATTATGAGCATGTCATTGGTGTCAAAAGGGAGATCACTAGATTTTTGGGTATCATTAATTCTTAGGGATGAATATAGTGATTAGAAGATATACAAGGGATCCTATAAGATGCCTAAGATGATTGAAGTGCTTGTGTTCATAAGTAGAATTCATTTGGTTCTCCATATTGATCATCTAGACATTTTAGGTCTATAGAGTAAAATCTGAATAGGTAGTTTGCTGATGTCACCATTTCCACATGTAAACAAGTCTATGGGAATTGGTCATATGGTTATGATCACATTATCCCTTAGTTGTTATACACAAAATTTTAAGTAATATGTTCAAGTAAATTTAAAGATATGGGGTTGAAAAGTTGGATACTCTATCAAAATTCACTAAGTTTCTATACTTAACCAAATTTGTAAAAGTGTTCAAGTAGAGCCAAGTAAGCATATTAATGAGGATAACATTTGCACACATAGAGGTGTTAGGATAAAATGATCATATGGGTTTATTAATATTTGTGCCCAATTTTTATGTGCTAAATCTTAAGTCAAAATATGTATCACAACAAAAAATATTCAGGAGAAAAGTTGGGTTCATAGGCATTTTGACAGTGCTTTCCCACACTTTGTCAAATTTGTAGATAGCAAGAAAAAGTTTAGTGGCATTTTTTATGATGTCATATCTTGCACATGTGAAGGTTCATAGAGAAGAAGAATATATGGATGGAATAATCTATGTGATAGTATCTTATGAATTAAATTAAGGTCATGTGATGAAGTACATCAAAAATTATGCAAGAACAATGTTAACCTTCTGGGAAATTGTAATCATAGTTAGCTCTGTGGTAGAAGAATCTAAGTGAGAAAATTAATATCATTATATATGTACTGCACAAAGTATTAAAGAATAAATTATAATATGGGTTGGTTCACCATCAATCCTAATTTATATGTTCCAAATTTTAGACCAGGAAGTTGAGCAAAGCAAAAGGTATGAAGGTATAAAGCAAGCCTTTCAAACATAATTGAGATGGTTCCCATACTTTTTCAAATATACACATGGTAAAGTTATATATAGTTAGAAGAGCAATGATTAGTGATTAATAATAAATTTAAGATCCAAAAAAGTGTAGAAAATTTAATTTTTCAAAGGAACCTCCAAGTAAAATTGCTAGTGATAAGCGTCACAATCATGGAGCCTAAACAATAAATATATGGTGCAGTTTAAAGTCAATTAGTCAATGATCAATGCAAGGATGAAAAGTGTCTCAATAGTGAGAACTGATAGTAATGTATAAAATTCACACATTAATGTCAAGTTTCATATTCATGGGAGCTTGTTAGAGATAAATATTGAGCTTGTCAAAAGATCAAATGATGAGTGGATGATCATGCAAAAAAGATCCAATAGAGCGAGTGAACTCATATGATATTAAGTGTTAAAAATTTAACAAGATAGAGGTGACTTAAATACTCATATTTTTTTATAATATTGATGGAGTGTATTTTTTCTAAAGACTTAGGAATAAGTCAGATGAGATAAAGAGCTCAATGTTTAATGATAAGACAAAAGTAAAGTTTATGTAACTTTGGAGATCCAATGGCACACAGGAGATTGGATCATAAAGATCAATGGATGTGTTTTAAAGGTTGGAACATTAAATTTATAAAGCATACAAAGATCAAATGGAGTACATAAGCCTATTAGAGCTTGATTTAATGGATGCATTTTAAAGTGGAGCATCTTAAATGAAGACCATCAGATCATGGCACCAAACTTAAGATTAATGATCGATATTTAAAGACATGACCATCCTAATGTTCAAACATAGAAATATGTATGAACTTATAGTTTAACCATAAATTTTGATACAAATAACAAGTTTAATTACTATAATAGATCAAATTTATGCTATTATATATATATATATATATATATATATATATATATATATATATATATATATATATATATATATATATATATATATGAATCAAAACTAGATTCTAGTATATGCTAAATATAGTAATGAGACCAAGAATCATGGTGGTAGAGCGTGAGTTTAAGACATAAAACTTGTAGCTTAATAAATATGAACTAAGTCCATAACTGAGCATTATGTGTTAGCAAACAAGTGTGAACATAGAGAATATATGGAACCCTAGATCCAATGCTTATATAAATGTCAATTAGGATAAATACAAAAGTTTTTAGAGCTATTTCTATGGTCATTGAGTAGATTCAAATTAAAAGAGAGGTAGAGAGCAAGAGATTGATTAAGTGTGTCAAACAGATAAATATAGAGACACATAAGTAAAGAGGAAGAGTGGAAGAGAAGAGAGTGATAATGTGTAGAGTATGAGTATTTATAGACTAGACCTATAATAGAGAATTGAGATTGGATTATTTTAGGAATCAAAATTGTGATTTGGAGTTGTATCTCCATATTAGATCTGATTGGTTGTGTATACATTCAATTCCCAAAACTATTTGTGTTGAAATTGTTAATCTTACTTGAATTGCACTCAAATACCCAATTAAAGTCAAAATCACTAAAACATGATAGATAGTATGAAATTATCATTTATAAGTGCCAATTTAGGCCAAAGTATCCCTAAATGGGGTAATACATTTTATGTGGTTCCCAACTTTGATCAATTCATTTTGAGTCAAAATGATGAGTTCACTTTTTTGTGCTCTAGATCACTCTTTTCTTCTAATCCATTAGTACATGTCAAGTACCTTTATTATTTTGTGTTGGAAACATCCTAAATGGAAATATGATATCAACACATCTAACATCACCTTCCAATTATTCCTGAGTCAAATTATGACCTAGTAATATGACTTTTTGACCACTTTGATTAATTGAGGGCCAATTTCCAAAAAAATGCACAAATGTTGATTAATCTTGTTTAAGGATAATTAATGAAAATAAAGAGTTTAAGTGTATTTTACATTGAGGTTTTTGAATATTTTTTTTGGAAATTAATTTCTATTAACTACATCACATAATGACATCATTTCTTGGAAAGGCATCCCTAGGCCATAAATGTATAACATATCTGAATCATGACCTTGCATGCCTCATTAATGTCTCCCAACCCCATTAATGCCCATTATTCCCAAATAATTAGGAGGGAATTTATTGAATTTAGCCTCTAAAATTGAATGTATTCTTTGCCACACATCTTGATCTCAAAATGGATGGTCACAATTCATTTTGATCAATCTAAAAAATCTAAAAATAGGAGGGCATAAAACATAATTTTAAAGCTTCATTATTGTAATTTTATAATGATAAAATCAATTCAAAACTCATTTGTGTTTTGATTATTTTATTATTCATATTTTTATTAGCTTCATTTTATAGGCAATTAGATAGTTTTAATATCTTGATCCTGGGTTTTATGGAGTGTTCTTGAGACATTGGAGGAGTTTGCCACCATTGTTCATGAAGACAAGAATGCTTTATCAAGGAGAGAACATGTTTTTGACCTACTTTTGAGAAATGGATTCACTTGGGAAGGTGATGGTTTAATTTATTTCATTTGTATCCTATTTTTATTAGCAAAACCCCACATGAATAGATTGGATTGATTTAATTAGCTATGCATGCATTTTTATTTCATTTCTTGGAATAATGCTTGACTAATCATTTTTTATAATCCACTCTACATTTTGGCACGCATGATGTGACCACACCCCATGAATTATATCAACAAGAACCTAAAATCAAACTACTAACCATTTCCTTATAGTATATTGGAATGTGGGAGCAAAGAGAGTGAAAATTTGAGTAAAATCCATTTTTTTGGAAGTCATGGTTTTTCTACTATGAGTCATGGTTTTGTCCTCTGGTCTACAATCCCACAACACACATAGTTTTTGGTTTTTAATTTAAATTCATGTTATTGCATTTGAATTGTGTTTTTAGACTAACATTTATTCTATTTGTATATTTTATAACTATATTACAATCCCACTACTCACAAGTAGCAATATTATAACCCTAAAATTTGCTAGTAGTGATATTGTAATACTGTGACTCAATAGTCATGGGATTGTCAACATGATTTAAAGGATTGTCAACTTGAGTTATGGGATTGATAGCCCAAGTTATGGGATTGTCAACCTAATTTATAGGATTGTCATCCTGAATAGTTGGATTATCAACCTAAGTTATGGGATTGTCAACCCAAGTTGTAATATTTTCAACCGCGATTATAGGATTGTCAACCCAAGTTGTGGGATTGTCAACCTGAGTAATGGGATTGTCAACCTAAGTAGTGAGATTTTTATCCTAATTAACGATATTGTTATTTTTACTAAACTAACTTGAGTAGTGATATTGCCTATCTGAGTCATAATTTTGTAGAGTAGTAGGATTACACTATGTGAAACCTGAGAGATCACTTTGTAAAATTGTTTGTTTCATTTGGACAAGTTATTGAAGGTTAAATGAAACTCTGAATTTTTTCTTGTAGGGCCAATTTGAAAAGTCATCTAAATAATCTTAATCTAATCTTTCTAACCTCTTTTAAAGTGCTTAAAAAGGATTAGGAACTTTATTTTAGTGCTTAAGGAAACACTTAGATGTTTTGTTGAATATTTTTTGTGGTTGTTTAATCCAAATTTATAACTTAAGGCCAAAGGGAAAAAGAACATCACCAAAATTTATTGATTTGAGTGTTTTACAATTGAACACATTTCAAATTTTGTCTGTAATATGTAATTGTTTTGTTAGAATTGATAAGATAAAATAAAGTTGTGCATGTATGCTCTCCCCCTGTCCCCTATACATAACTTGTGGGATCAAAAGCACCATATTTATTTCAAAGTGCCTTAGTCCAAAGGAATAAAAGAGAAGTTGTGAAGCCTCTCCCCAAGACTTGCATGGCTTGGGTGATCTAGAAATAACCTTTAAATCTCTTTTAATTGGATTTTATTTTTCCATCTTGAGTTATGAGGGGAACTTCATTACCTCCCATAAGTTATTTAGGAAAGATTTGACCAAAGGTTTCATCTAACGATATTTTATTCAAACCCTCTCCATGGGGGGGTTATATAAATTGGGATCACCTCATTGGGATAGTGATTTATGTGGTAAAACCATCTCGTATCATTGGGGCTATGACCAAGACATATGATCATGTTGGACATCCCACTATACTAAGTAAATGATGGATGTAGTGGTTGTAAAAAGGGAAAGACCTTTTTAGAAAAACCCATATGGTGTGGACCCAATTCATGTGTTCTTTCTCTTGCATTTTGATGTGAAAGTCTTGTGCATGAGATCCATCTAGAAACATTTGAAAACTTGCTAGTTTAGTTAACCCCACTTTGCCACACCTTGTTATTTTAGGGCTTAAGATGATTAATTAGTTGATTTGTCTTTGTATTAGATTACTTGGTATTTTTTGGGGTCAAAACTTTATTTTTAACCAAACATCATAACCTAACACATTATCCACAAATTTATTGAACAAGGAGGTGTTACTCTATCCAAGTGAAAATAATATTTTCCTTGTTTAATTTGTCATCTAGAACATTTTGTCATATCTTCCATTTTTGGTGTAGTTATGCTACCCAAGTCTAGATCATTTGCCATGTTTTCTTAAGATCCTCATTGATAATTCAAATTTGAAATTGGACTTTTCTAAGTTTTAAAGGTTGATGTGGTTAATTGGGTTTGCCATTTTCACTTGAGCTATTTTAACTTGGTTTCAATTTCCCATTTGAATTAAGGGCCAATTATAGACTCATCATATTATCATCTTTGGTGGAATCAAGTAATCTTGTGTTTTTCTTATGCTTTAAATCCTAGAATACATTTTATACTATCATTCCTATTACTACGTGACAACGTTGTGTTACGCATTTGGTTTTAGTTTTATATTTAGGAATTATTGCATGTTTCCACATCATGAGTTTCTTGGTTTGCATTATCTCCTTAATCGGAAGGTCTTTCTTCTAGTTTATTAATAACAACTCATTGAAGTTTAACTAGATTTTATGGTATCGACATATCTCAAAATTCTACATTTTAGTGTAATAATGACACTCTACGATTTTTGAGCTATCATAACATCTTCTAATTTATATGATTTCAACCTTACCCAAGGTTAAGTAATTTCATGAATGCATTCTTATAATTATGTGTGGTTATAAGCCATCCTCATTTTATAGTCTCTTTGGTACCTTATTCATTCTTTTAGAAAAAAGATCAAATCAATACTTTGTTTACACATTTTCCAAACATTGATCCAAATTTAGTCAAAAGGTAAACCTTTCTAGACATGACTCACAGGTTTACTCATAGTTGGGTCCCTTATGACCTTAGCTATGAGGATGAACACTTTTATGATGTAAAAGACAATTCTATTGTCTTTGAGGGCATTTTTACAATTATACGATCTGAAGGGGATTATATTGAATAACAAGAGAAACAAGATGAAACACTCCTTAGGTTAGAATTTGGTGCTAGACTACCCTCATATTTTTATATAGAGCAATAACACACCTTAGTTATAGAAGGATAAAAACAAGAAGAAGAGAAAGATTTTTCTCAAACAAACATACCTTCTTCCTCTAACAGAGGTAAATAAATAATTATAGATTTAAAACCAACTGATCAAGATCTTGTTGACAAGATTAAGAAGATAAGTCAATGATATACCAATCAGATTATTATGGATTTAACAAACTCTCTAGCTATTACTTCAATCCAGAATAATGCTTCCAAGGAAGAAGGAAATGTGATTGAACCTATGCAACAAACATTAGTTGATAACATGATAACAATTAATCAAGGTGTCTTAAATAACCAAAACAAAATGTAGTGAAAAATTTTCTACTAAACATGAAACCCACATTCTTTAGCCATCATGAATCTCTTGTTACTTTACAAACATAGAGACCTAAACATTGATTTCAATTTGAGGATATCCTTCAAGACAATTTGGTTAGTTTATCTCAACCAATACAAAAATTGGTGAGTAGACTAAGGACTCCCCAAAATCAACTAAACATGTATGTTTCAAGGCAATAGATTCTAAGGAATCAAAAACCTATTTACATGAATATAGGATAAAATAAAAACCAAGTCATGGAATGTAGAGTGTACATCCATCAAAAATCTAATTAACAACAAGGGCACATTCCACCCTAATAATAATCATATAAGGGGCACATTCCACCCCAAAAACAACAATAAAATGGGCACATTCCACCCTAATAAAACTATTTACCACCCACAAATGCACCAAATATGCAAGAGTGGAGCTCCATGAAGGAGATTGTGTCAACATTTGAAGACTGGGAATAGGATCAAAAAGTACAAATTTGACAAGATGTGTCCATAACCATTTGATTTAATCATTCTACAAATCCACTTTTTATATCATTTTGAGGCATCCAAATTTAATAAATACAAAGGAAAGGGTGACCCATGTGAACACATCTAGGCATTTTTCATATTATGCCAAGAGGTGGCTTATAGTAGCATATTTTCACTTTGATTATTTCTATGAAGTTTAGTGAGAAAAGATCTAGATTGGATACTTACATCACCCAAGGTATTAATTATGTATTGGAATGACTTATCTAAAAATTTTGTCAACCATTTATCATACAACATAGAGCATGAATTGACCATTGTTGAATTGTGCAAAATCAAACAATGAGATGGAGAAGGCTTCACTACATATTTATGGAGATGGAGAGAATTAGCAGGTCACTTTCAACACAATTTTCTAAACAAACAATTGGTAGATATATTTGCATAAAACATACAACTTGAGGTCATGCACAATCTATGTCTAACTTGTGCTAGTTCATTTGAGAAGATCATGGACAAGGGTGTATATATTGAGAACGCTCTTATTTCAAAGGGATTTGTTAAGATATTTTCATAGGGTCAAACATTAAATCAAACCCCATATTCTAGTCAAATAGTTTACCAAGATAAGCCTAAAGGCTTTAACAAGAACAAGAACATGGTTGGAAATGGGGTGACTGAAATAAGGCATGTACAAATGGTGTAAGATCCACTGGCCCCAAATGTATAATTATCTCCCCCTAACCCACCACTTAACTTGTAGAGATATACTCCATAGAGAGAAAACCATGGTAGTTTTAGGTTTTTTAGCAAATTCAAAGAACCAATCAAAATAGTATTTGAAAATCTCATAGTAGCTAACTTGATTATATGGCCAATACCAAGACCATATCCTCAAGATAAACCAAAACTAGATTGGTAAAAAGAGAATGAATGGTTTACATTTCATCATGTTATTGGTCATGATGGTTATCATTGTGTCCAATTATGACATATTATTGAAGATCTCATTGAGAGTGTTGAAGTTGAGATTAAACTAGCCCCTACTCAGGACACATATTAGGATATGGGTTCTACAAGGACTCCTTTCCTTGACATAATCAACCACCACCAAGAAAAAATCAAAACCAAGGATAAAGGTAGAATCAAAACAAGAATTAGGGTGAAAATAGTAATCAACATGAGCATAGTCATGATCATAATACCCATACTCACAATGTGGGTTACTACAACATGCCTTATGACTATAACAATACCATGAGATGGATTTATGCAACCCATATTACCACTATTATTGTTAAACCATGTGAACCATATTATGATCCTCATATTATGAGACCCATAATTATAGGGTCAAAACCCTTTCTCTCTAGTAATACCACTTTGAGTTTGCATAATATTTTTCAACTCTATTTGTATGGGTTACTATTTTTGGACAACACCCTTTATCTAATTATAATGGCTCCTTATCAACTTGAAATTATAGAAATGAAACTAGATGCTTGTGAGTCACCCTCCAAGGCCCTTTACCTTCATCTTCTAATGATATTATCTCCCTATCACCTCTGGGATGTGCAGTCGCAACTAGACACTCATGAATTACTCTTTAAGGCCCTTCACCAACTTCTTCCATAGAACCTAATGTGAAAATTGCACTAATGGATCCAAAGATAACTACTATCCCAGCTAAATCTAAGTTGTATCATCTCAATGTTGAAAATCCTTATAGTCTACTGAAATAATTAAGCCCAACACTTACATAGATCTCCATATTGGATATCTTGTGGACATCTAAAGTCCATAAAATTATTTTGAACAATTGTTTGAAAACATCCACTATTCCTAATGATATAAACCTTGAATAATTCCATAACCTTATGGGACATCTCTCTTCATTTCATCAAGTGAAATTTGATCAAAATATATGTCTACACTTAGACCTAGACATAGTAGCCCACTATACATTGAAGTGATCATTGAAAACCATTAGATCAAGTAGGTTCTTATAGACAATGGTTTGGGGGTAAACATAATATCTCTTAAGTTAGTATAAATATTGGGATACAATATAAAAGACATTCAAGTGGAGCCAATCACTATCAAGGCTTATGAGAATGTTAAAGGAGTCTATAGGTACTATTTGGTTGTCAATCATTGTTAGGTATGTTTCACATCATGCATTACTTCATATTATGGATATTAAATTTCCTTATAACACACTCCATGGTTTTCCTTAGATATATGAATTTTAGGTCATTCCTTTCACCCTACATTAGTGCCTTAATATTCCCCATGATGGGATCGAGGTTACTATTATTGCCAATAAATAGCTTTATGAATATTGCAAACATTTTGAGGCCTAATTCCATAATTATAAATATTATCTAGGTTCTAAATTTATTTTCAAAAAAACAAGATTATAGTTTCACATCCACATCCATATAATTATATCAACCATAGTGATCATGCTTCCACTTCAGCAGACCCATTCCCCATAACTCTTGTCAAGCAAGTGTTATTAAAGATGTGAGCATTTCCATGTACAATTTTAAGGACATCTTAAATATTGCAAAGTTAACCAAAACTCAAAAAACATCTGGTAATCCTAAACCTTCAAATAATCCTAATGAACCCATAATGATTTTTTAACCAAAGCAGCAACAATGAAAAACACCCATGGTTTTTGTACCTCCTATTGCACTAAAGAAAGATCGAGAGGCTTTTACCAAGGGAGATTTTTTATATTATGAAGGCCTTAATAAATTATTTTAGAATCTAAAGTATCCTATCCCTAATTAGATCATGGATCATTTTGATTATATAGGAAAAATCCTTGGCTGATGAGAGAAAGGAATACTAGAACCCATATCTACTAGATTACCTAATTTGAATCATGGTCTTAGATATATACCACCTAAAGGTGACCTCATGACTTTCGATAGTCACTCTTTTGAAGTTACTAATAAGGAGACTCCTGAAAATAACATATCATCCCATTATATCATTTTTTATGAGCTTGTTAACATAACCTATTTGGTTCAAATGCCATTTTAACCTTAACCATTAAAGCTTCCCATCCTAAAGCAAGAACCCATTCTATCGGTGCTTCCCCTCTTGAAGTAGAACATCATATTTTTACCATTGGAGATTCCCTTCCTAAAGAAAAACCTCATTATTACCTATGCCTTTTCAATCCCCAACTTATTGATTGAGACCAATAAAATTTAGTCATATGCCTCGATGAGTTTCAAAATGAAGAATCATTTGTAGAATACATGGTCTAACAGGTGGATTTCCCATTAGCGATCATAAACAAGGCTTTGATTTTTCATTGGAACCATATGCCTACTTTACAAAGAAGTCAAACTTTCTTGGACATAATAAATAATAAACATAGATATATTCAGGTGAAAACCTTTATGAGTTACTCATCGATCAAGGAAAAAGTAACGACAAAGACAAGCCTTTGAGTGAAAACATATTTCTAAATCTCTTAGGTAGGAAACCTTGGTCATCCTCTTAGGATACAAAAGGTCCATCTAGCCCAAGTTCTATATCTAGCCCAAGCATCTCTTCATAACAACAATAAATGTTTGAGGATCTTTCTCTTGAGTTTCCAAAGGTCTTTAAGGGATTATATTGACATATTTGTATGGGAATATTCTAACATGTTGGGCTTAGACCCAAATTTGGTTGTGCATCACCTTGTTATTCATATCAATGCCAAACTAGTCAAGAAGAAATTGAGGAAGATAAATCTATGCATTACCCTATTGGTTAAACTAGAATTGGAAAAGATGTTAGGCATAGGCTTTGTTACGCCACTAGATTACTATGAATGGATCTCAAATATAGTCTTGGTGAATAGATAGACCCTGGCTATATGTATTTACACTAATTTTAGAGATATCAATAAAGCATGTCCCAAATATGATTTCCCCATACCTAACATCAACATGATCTTCAACTCAACTAATGGGTACAAGATGTTGTCCTTAATGGATGGATTTTTTTGGATACAATCATATCAAGATATCTCAAGAAGACCAACATAAGAATACATTCACCACTCCATGAGGAACATTCTATTATCAAGTCATGCCATTTGGCTTAAATAATGCTAGATCCACATATCAACATGTCATTAGTGTCATCTTCCATGACATGATGTATGATATTGTTGAGGACTATGTTGATGATATGCTATAAAAATCAAGACTAATATTTGGACATACTGAAAAACTATGAATAATCTTTGAGAGGCTTCATGAATATAAAGTCAACTTAAATCCTAAAAAATGTTTTTTTAGTCACATTGAGGAAATTTATAGGTTTTATTAAATAACAAAGAGGATTTAAGTCAACCTTACCAAGGTCAAGGTCATTATGGATATGGCTCCACTAAACAATCTCAAATAATTATGAAGCCTACAAGGAAAGATCCAATCAATATGTACATTCATTTCTCAATTGGAAGATAAGTGCTATCCATTTACCCACATTTTGAAGAAATGGGTGATTATCAATGGGATAAAGATTGTTAGATAGCATTTATAAAACTCAAGACATATTTGGCCAATGTTCCAATACTGAGACCATCAACACTTGGAAGACCACTGCTTCTTTACATATCAATGATAGAGCATGCACTGGGGGAACTGTTGGCCCAATATGATGATCAAGGTAAATAACATGTAATCTATTATCTAAGCTTCACTCTAGTGGCTTATGAACACAATTATATGATTATTGAGAAGGTATGTTTATCTATGGTGTTTGATACCCAAAAATATCAGCATTACATGCTAAACAACAAAACTATTATCATCACCAAGGTGGACCCTTTGTAATTCATATTGTCCAAAGCATCTCTTTAAGTATACATGGATAAATGGGTTACAATCCTAAGTGAATTTAATATTGAGTATCAGAATCAAAAATCAATCAAAGGGTATGCTATTATTGATCAAATTGTAGAAGCCCCTATCATAGATACTCAACCTCTAAACTTTAATTTTATAGATGATTATATTATGTCAATAAATCAAGCATCACATGAGTCTGAACAATGGAAGCTATATTTTGATGGATCCTTTCTATCCCATGTATCTAGAGCTGAAATATTATTGATTACACCTTAGGGGGGGTTTATTCTCAAATCATTTCATATACAATTTCATTATATGAAAAATATGGCCAAATATGAGGCATTCATTATAGGGATTCTCCTTGCCATATAGTGGTTAGAGTTTGAATGTCTATGGTGATTCCTAATTAATCATCAATAAAACCATTGATTAGTATTAAAAAAGAGATAATAATATTTTTCCTTACAAATAAATTGTTGATAATCTCAAAGGTCATTTTAAATCTCTATAGTTTGAATAAATTCCAAGGGAAACTAATAGATTAGCTGATGTAATGGAAACAACTGGTTCCATGATACATATTTAAGGTGGAGATAAAAAGTAAAAATTACTAATCAAAAATATTATTCATCCTACACATTTTATACCAGATTCAGAAAGGGTATGCACCATTTCTGGTCTGAATCCCCCACCTAAATTACCCTAGTTCCAAGACTTTTATAACTACTTCCATGATCATGTTTTCCCAGTTGACCTATCTAATAGCCAACAAAAACTTTTTCATCACCATTTATCACATTATACCCTCCTTGGAGGCAAACTTTAGCATAAAGGATATGATGAAATGCTTCTTCATTGTTTATCTTTTGGAGAATCCAAGCAAGAGCTAAGGGAGGTTCATGAAAGAATTTGTGGGGCCCACACCAACAGTGTAGTCTTAGAAAACATCACCTTAGAATAGGCTATTATTGGAAAAAAATGATAATAATGATTTAAATTATGTATGGAAGTGCATTCCGTGTTGATAACATGCTAATTTGATACATAGACATTCTTTACCACTATAGTCAATCAAAACACCATAGAAATTCTAAATATGGGGCCTCGATGTCATCAAGAAAATAAACCCAACATATTTAGATGGCCATAAGCATACCTTGACTTCTACCAAGTATTTTACTAAATGGATTGAGGCCATTCCTCTCACTTACATCACTAGGAAGTAGATTTCCAAATTTATCTATTACTATATCATCTATCAATATAACATCCCCACATGCATTATACCTAAAATGGTAGATATTTTATAAACCAAGATGTAAAATATCTTTGTGTATAATTTAAAATCAAGCACAAGAAATCAACTCCATATAACTCGTAAGGCAACGTCCAAGCTAAGCCAATAAACAAAACCATTGTAGCTATTTTAAAGAATATTATCAATGAAATTGACCATAATTGTCAGTTGAAAATATTTCTTTCCCTCTGGGCTTATAAAACTAATCATTAAACCCCAACAGGAGCCATTCTATAATCCCTTGTCTATGACACATAAGCTATTATCCCAATAGAGATCGAATTGCCATCCTTGTGAGTATCACTAGATCATATTAAAGATGATAAGGACTATAAAGTCTCAAGGCCACAAGAACTATAACTTCTTGATGATAAGTGTATATCTAACCTAGAAAGCTTCCAAGCTTATTAGAACAAATTACAGAGAAGCTACAACAAGCACATTCTCTATCAAGAGTTTGATATTGGTGATTTGGTCTTGAAACAGGAATAAAAGAACATAAATGTTGAATGCAAGAAGAAATGTAAGTTTCAACCTAATTGGTTGGGACCATTTATTATCATAGAAAACTATGGATTAGGGTCATATCGATTGGTTAAACTGAATGGTGAAGAACTTCCAGAGCTCATGAATACCATGAACCTTAAGATATTTTATGCATGATAGCTTCAAACCATTGTCTACAAGACCTTGTACTTGGAGGAAACTTGTGCTAAAGTCTTTTATCCCACCATTTTATACTACCTTGGACTGCTCTCAAACAATCCCCACCCCTTTCATGACTCTGGATAGTGAACAATTTTATACCGTTAGTACTCTGAACACATTTTATCCTACCTTATGTCATTCTCTTTGGGAATCATATTATTTATTACATATTGGGCTTTTTTTACCCTAAACACTTTTATCCCTTGACCACTTATGATCCTAATTATGTCACATCAACATTATGAATGCCTTCAATTCTAGTTCTATTAAGCAATTCAACTAGAATAGTATTTTGTAGCTTCTTCTACAGACAAGTGAATAAAACCATCTTCTCAAACTAGGATCTACCTACCACATGGTTCTTCATATTAATTTTCCACTACACACTATATTGTATTACATTTACTACTCTTTGGTGAACATTATTACTATCTTTCTAGGATCCTCACTCTTATCAATTTGTGAGCATTTGGTATTATAGCTATCTTAGCTATTTATTAGAAATTTTAATCTTATACAAGCATTTCCTTGATTATTTTGTTTCCTCTTTGTACATATTTTAGCCCAAAATCACCAAAAACATTAAAAAATTACTATCAAAAGGAATAAAAATATTATCTTGTGATTTTGTATATTATCATCCTCATTCTCTTGCCAATTTTCAAGAATTTTATCCTAATGACTTTTCACTATGCAATTCATCTTGTCCCACAATATCACACTCTTGACATTTTGTAAGTAGATTAAGTACACACACTTACCATTTTATAAGATCATTCTCCTTCATCTCATCAACTTGATGTTTTTCAAGACCAATCTCATTTGTCAAGTCTTCCTTTTTCTTATACAACATTAATCATATGCTTCTGTTCATCATCATGTCTTCTATACTACTTCCTAAGAGACCTACATTTGGCCTGAAGTTCATGTTGGAACATGAATCCATGAAACTATGTAGGTATCATCCACTTGTATTGTACATCTGGAGTCAAGTCATCTAACCCCCCCCTTTTTTTTTTCCTCTTCCCCCACTTATTTTGTCATTATTCCTCTTTAATTAGGGAACAATTCTTATGTCCTTGTTCTTTGTTATGTTGTGGCGGAAAGTAACACCTCTACCACATGTGCATGAATAATTGTATTTAAAATGCACTAACTTTGTTTTTTTTTTTGTGTGTCTATTTGATTTTCCTTAGTGTTTTGTTGTGATTTCACATCTCTCTTTTTATTTCTTCTCCTTTTATTTTTTTATTACTTCTTGTCTCATCTTGGTCTTGCATTTCCCTGTATGTTTTTGCTTATCTATTTTATGTTTCAAAACATCTTGATGATTAATGTGGATCTTGATTATTTATACCTTGATCCTATGTTATCAAGTTGTTATTAGACCATTTTATTTATTTTATTTTTGTTGGTGTCTTGTTTTTATTTTCAATTTTTCTTTTCCCTTTTGTGTTTAAGAACATCTTGATGGACCACATAGATATTTATTATTCATATCTTGATCCTATGTCATTAAGATGTTCTTGATTTTCATTTTTAAAAATTATTAATCCTATTTAAATATTGATTATTCATATCTTTATTTTAAGTTAGGTTCATTTATTTTTCTCTTTTTCTTTGTCTTTGCTTTTCCAGTTAAATGTAAATAGTTGTAACTTTGGCTTTAGTCATTATCTACCATTATCCTTAGTTACAGGTATTCATATTTAAATGGGCTCTATGCATTTTAAATTTCATGTCATTATGATTTATTCATACTTATGATGCCTAATATCTTTTTCAATAATAAGCACTTTATACTCTAGATTTTAGTCTTAACGTCAACAAAGCTCTAATAAATAGTTCTCAAGATCACTATGCATAATCTCGGCTCATGATATGAAAATAGGAATATAGGTAACATGCATTTTATCACTTTAAATATATGCATATATGTGCATCTATTTTCATACATAATGATTCTAATCAATCTCTTTGTTAGTTTTCATCATCCTTATTCCATTCTCTCCCAGTCCTGGGTGAACTAGATTATCTTGAAGTTTATGTTGGAATATGTATCCATGGAAATATGTAGGTAGAATCCACTTTTATTTTATATATTGAGTCATCTCTACCATTATCATGCTTATTTCCATCTCTTTCATCACTGTGCATTATCATATGATTGATTTCTTGTGGCTTTTTATAAGCCATTATACCATCACATCTATGTTTGTAACCTATGTTTTGGGTTATATCCTTGAGTTAATTTCTTACCAATTACCCATGCTAGAGCACCACATCAGAGACTATAGTAAGAATTAAATCCACCCTACATGGGTAACCCATCATCTATTCTTTATCAATGATCAAAATTAGACCTACTAGGGAAAAATTGTTTCATCATGATCAAATCTGCTCTACTAGGGCACTTCTTATTATCATCTTTATGGAGACCATTTTATCCATTTTTATCTAAGTCTAATCTCTCCACACTAATTCCCATGATATCAATATTTTAGTGTGCAACTTGTCTTAGGATTGATCAATGTCATAAGTATGCAACTTACACTCTCAAATTGGGTATGCTCAATGTCTATCCCTTACATATTTAGATTAAATCCTTCTCATCCCCCACCCCATATTTGGGGCCCATTATACCTCTAATTATATTTTTATCATTCATGGTGACCACACATTCAATAATTATCTAATTTGGATCTATTCCACTAGTTAATGTATCATTGTCCCTCTCTTTTTAAGAGTCCATCCTTATCTTTCATCCTAGTATGTCCTCTCAAGGGGACATCATGGGTCATTTCCAATTTCTTATTGACAACTCTTTTTATTGAAAAGATTTTGATTTACCTGAATGTCTCACTATGCCTTCTCAAATAGGGGGGAAATGTAGACATCTAATTCCTAACACTATTTGTGTTGAAACTATCAATCTTACATAAATTACACTCAAATACCCAATTTAGGTCAAATCACTAAAACATGCTAAATAGACTGAACTTGTCATTTATATGTGTCAATTTAGGCCAAAGTATTCCTAAGTAGGGTAATGCATTGTATTCAATTCCTAACTTTGATCAGTTCATTTCGAGTCAAAATAATGATTTTTCCTTTTTATGCTCTAGATCACTCTTTTCTTCTAATTCATTAGTACACATCACATAGCTTTGTTATTTTTTGTTAGTAACATCCTTAATGGGGATATGGTTCTAATTCATCTAACATCACCTTCCAATTCTTCTTGAGTTAAATTATAACCCAATAATATGACTTTTTGACCATTTTGATTAATTAAGGGCCAATTTCCAAAGATTTACACAAATGTTGATTAATCTTATTTAAGGCTAATTAATTGAAATCAAGAACTTAAGTGAATTTTCCATGGAGGTTATTGAATATTTATTTTTTGGAAATTTATTTCTATTAATGACATCACATAATGACATCATTTCTTGGAAAGGCATCCCTTGGCTATAAATACATAAAATATTTGAATCATGGCCTCCCATGCCTCATTAATGCCTCCCATACCTCATTAATGCCCGTTCTTCCAAAATCATTATGAGGTCATTTATTGATTTTATCCTCCAAAATTGATTGGATTATTTTCCACACATGTTTATATCAAAATGGATGGCCATAATGCATTTTGATCAATCTCAAAATTTTATAAATAGGAGATCATAAAACATCCTTTTTAGCTTAACTATTTTAATGTTATAATGCTAAAATATCTTCAAAACTCATTTGTGTTTTGACTATTGTATTATTCATATTTGGATTAGCTTCATTTAATATGAAATTAGATAGTTTCAATATCATGAGCCTAGGTTTTATGGAGTGTTCTTGAGACATAGGACGTTTTGCCAACATTGTTGATGAAGGCAAGAATGCTTGATCAAGGGGAGAACATGTTTTTTAGCTAATTTTGAGTAATAGAGTCACGTAGAAAGGTACTGGTTTAATTTATTTCATTTTTATCCTATTTTTATTAAAAAAAATTGCATGAATATATTGGCTTGATTTAATTATATCTCTATGCATTTTTCTTTGATTTCTTGGACTGATGCTTGACTAATCATTTCTTGTAATCCACTCTACATTTTGTCACACCTGGTGGCAAATCACCCCATGAATTAGACCAAAAATAACCTAAGATAAACCTAATAACCATTTACTTATGGGATCTTGGAATGTTGTAGCAAAGAGAGTGAAAATTCGAGAAAAAATCCATTTATTTAGAGGTCATGGTTTTGCTACTATGAGTCATAGTTTTGTCCTCTAGATTACAATCTCAAAACACACATAGTTACAAGTTTCTCATTTAAAGTCATGGTATTAAATTTAAAATGTGTTTTCAAACTAACCTTGATTTTATCTATAGATTGCTTAACTATATTACAACCCCAATACTTGTAAGTAATAGTATTTCAACCCTATAATTTGCTAGTAACAATATTGCAATATCATGCCTAGCTAGTCACGCTATTACAATACCAAAACATAAAAATTGTGGGATTATCAACATGAGTTTCAAGATTGTCAACTTGAGTTGTGGGACTATCAGCTTGAGTTACAAGATTATCAACCTGAGTTGCAGGGTTGTCAACTTGAGTAGTGGGATTATCAATCTAAGTTGCAGGATCATCAACCTAAGTTATGGGATTATCAACTTGAGTTGAAGGATTGTCAACTTGTCTTTGGGATTATCAAACCAGTTTTAGGATTGTCAACTTGAGTATTGGGATTGTGAACCCGAGTTACAATATTGTCAACCTAAATAATGGGATTTTTAGCTTGATTAGTGATATTATGATTTTTGTTAAACTAACTAGAGTAGCAATATTACCTGTTTAAGTCACATTTTTGTAGATTAGTGGGATTACACTATGTGAAACCTGAGATATCACTTTGTAAAGTTTTTTTTCATTTAGACAATTGCTTCAAGGCTAAATAAAAATCGAACTTTTTTCTTGCATGACCAACTTGAAAAGTGATCTAAATAAGCTTAATCTAATCTTTCTAACCTCTTTTTAAGTGCTTGAAAAGGATTAATAAATTTATTTTAGTGCTTAAGGAAATACTTAGATGTTTTTTTGAATATGTTTTATGGTTGTTTCTTCCAAATTTAAAAATTAAGGCCAAAGCGAAAAAGAACATTGCCAAATTTTTTAATTTATGTGCTTTAAAATTGAGCACATTTCAAAGTTTGTCTTCAATAGATCATTGCTTTGTTATAATTGATTGGAAAAAATAAAGTCATGCATGTATGCTCTCCCCTTGTCCCCTATATATAACTTGTGGGATCAAAAGTGCCATCTTTATTTTAAAGTCCCATAGTCCAAGGGTGTATAAGAGAAGTTGTGAAGACTATCCCCAAGACCTCCATAGCTTGGGTGATCTAGAAACAACCTGTAAAGCTCTTTTACTTGGTTTTTATTTTTCCATCTCAACTTGTGATGGGGACTTCATTACCTCTCAGAAGTTATTTAGGGAAGCTTTGACCCAAGGCTTCATTTCTCAACATCATCTTCAACCACTCTATATGGGGGGTATATAAATTGGTATCACCTCACTGGGATGGTGGTTTGAGTGGTTAAACCATCTCCTATTATTGGGGATATGCCCAAGATGTATGATCATGTTGGACATTACACTACACTAAGAAAATGATGGAATTAGTGGTTGTAAAAAAGTCAAGACATTTTTACAACAATCTCTATTATGTGGACTCAATTGACTTATTGTTTCTCTTGTATTTTGACATGAAAGTCTTGTATATGAGATCCATATAGAAACATTTGAAAAATTACTAGTTTAGTTAACCCCACTTTACCACACCTTATTAGTTTAGGGTTTAAGATGATTAATTAGTTTATTTGTATTTGTCTTAGATTAATTGGTTTTTTATTTGGTCAAAACTTGCTCGTTAACCTAACACATTATCCACAAATTTCTTGAACAAGGAGGCATTATGCTATCCAAGTGGAAATCATATTTTCCTTGTTTAATTTATCATCTAGAACATTGTGTCATATCTTCAATTTTTTGTGTAGTTATGCTACCCATTTGAGTCTAGATCATTTTAAACGTTTTATTAAGACCTTCATTGATAATTCAAATTCACAATTGGACTTTTCTAAGTTTTAAAGGTTGATGTGTTAAATTGGGTTCACCATTTTCAATTGACTTGTTTTAACTTGGGTTCAATTTCCTATTTGAATTGAGGGCCATTTAGAAATTCATCATCACACTATCATTTTTGGTTGACTCAAGTCATCTTTTGTATCTCTTATGATTTGAGTCTTATAACACAATTTATACTACCATTCCTATTACTATGTGGCAATGGTGTGCTACCCATTTGGTTTTAGTTTTATATTTATGAATTATTGCATGTTTCCACATCATGAGTTTCTTAGTTCACATTGTCACCTTAATTTGAAGGGATTTATTCTATTTTAATAGTAACAACTTATCTAAGTTAAACTAGATTTTTTGATATCGACGTATCTCAAAAGTATATGTTTTAGTGTACTAGTGACACTATAGGAATTTTCAAGTTATCATACCCTCTTCCAATTTATATGATTTAAACCCCACCCAATGTTGAGTAATTTTGTGAATGCATTATTATAATTTTGTGTGGTTCTAAGCCACCCTAATTTTATAGTCTCTTTGGTACCTTAGTCAATCATCTAGAAAAAGGATCAAATCCATACCTTGTTTACACATTTGCCAAACATTGATTAAAATTTAGTCAAAAGGTAAACCTTTCTAGACATAACTAAAAGGTTTACTCATAGTGGGGTCCCTTATGACCCTAGATATGAAGCTAAACACTTTTATGATGGTCAATACAATTCTATTGTCTTTGAGAACATTCTTACAATTATATGATCTGAAGGGATTATATTGAATATCAAGAGAAATAAGATGAAAAACTCCATAGGTTGATAGAATTTGGTCCTAGACTACCCTAAAATTTTCCTATAGATAAATAACACACCTTAGTTATATAAGGAGAATGACAACAAGAAGAGTAAGATTTTTCTCAAAAAAACATACCTTCTTCCTCTAATATAGGTAAATAAAAAATTATAGAGTCAAAACCAACTGATCAAGATCTTGTTAACAAGATTAAGAAGATAAGTCAATGATATGAAAATCAACTTATTACAGATTTAACAAACTCTCTACTTTCTATTTCAATCCACAATAATGCTTCCAAGGAACAAGTAAATGTGATTGAACCTACATAACAAGAATTAGTTAATAACATGATAATAATTAATCAAGGTATCTCAAATAAACAAAATAAGATGTAAGAGGTAGTGAAAAATGTTACATTAGACATGAAACACACATTCTTTAACCATAAATAACCTCTTGTTACTTTATAAACACATAGGCCTAAACATTCGGTTCAAATTGAGGAGATCCCTCAAAACAATTTAGCTAATTCATCTCAACCAACACAAAAATTGGTGAATAGACCAAGGACTCCCCAAAATCAACTAAACATGTATGGTTCAAGGAAATATATTTTAATGAATCAAAAACCTATTTACTTAGCTCTAGGATAAAATCAAAACCATGTCATGGAATGTAGGGTGTACATCCTTCACAAATCCACTCAACAATAGGGGCACATTTCACCCTAATGACAACCATAGGAGGGGCACATTCCACCCCAAAAACAACATCAACATGGGAACATTCCACCCCATCAACAACTACAATAGGGTCACATTTTTCCCCAACAAAACTATGTTCTACCCATAAATACACCAAATATGCAAGAGTGGAACTCCATGAAGGATATTGTGTCACATTTGGAGACTCAAAATATGATCAAAAAGTCCAAGTTTGACAAGATATGTCCATATTAATTTCATTTAAGCATTATATAAGTCCCCTTTCCACATCATTTTTAGGCACCCAAATTTAATAAATACAAAGGAAAGGGTAACCTGTGTGAACACATCTAGGCATTTTTCATATTATGCCAAGAGGTGGCTTACAGTAGCATATTTTTACTTTGATTGTTTCCATAAAGTTTATTATAAAATATTAAGATTGGATACTTAATTTACCCTAGGGATCAATTACTAATTAGAATGACTTATCAAAAGAAAAATTCAACCATTTCTCATACAACAGAGACCATAAATTGACCATTATTGACTTGTGTAAAGCGAAACAGCAAGATGGAGAAAGATTCACTACATATTTATAGATATGGAGAGCATTAGTAGTTTTCTTTCAACATAATTTACTAAAAAAACAATTGGTAGATATATTTTCACAAAAATTACATCCTGAGGTCATGTACAATCTATGTCTAGCATGTGATAACTCATTTGAGGAGATCATAGATAAGGGTGTACAGATTGAGAAGGCTAGTATTACCAATGGCCTTGTAAATATCTTTACATAGGGTTAGACATCAAATCAAACCCCATCTTATAGTCAAATAATTATGTAAGATAAGCCCAAAGTATTTAACAATAATAAAAACATGGTTGGAAATGGGATGACTAAAACAAGGTATGTAAAAATGATGCAAGCTCCATCAGCCCCAAATGTACAATTATCTCCCCCTAACCCACCACCTAACTTGTAGAGATAACCTCCATAAAGAGTAAACCATGGTATTTTCAAGGTCTTTAGTAAATTAAGAGAACCAATTGAAATAGTATTCCAAAAGCTTGTAGCATCTAACCTGATTGTATGGCCAGTACTAAGGCCATTTCCTCAAAATCAATTGAAACTAGATTGGTACAAAGAGAATAAATGGTTAAAATTTCATCATTTTTCTGGTCATGGTGGTTATCATTATGTCCAATTATGGCATATTATTGAAGATATCATTGAGAGTGGTGGATTTAATATTAAACTAGCCCCTAATCAGGATATAGATATGGATATAGGAATCTACAGGGATCCCTTTCCTCAACATAATCAATTGCCACCAAGGAACAATCAAAACCAAGGTAGAATTAGAACTAGAATTAGGGTTAGAATCATAATCAACATGAACATAATCATGATCTTAATACCCATACTAACAATGTGGGTTACAACAACATGCCTTATGACTATAACAATATTATGGGATGCATTTCTATAACCCATATTACCACTATAATTGTTAAGCCACATGAACCATCTCATGCTCCTCATAGTACAAGACACATAGTTATAGGTTCAACACCCTCTCTCTCTAGTAATACTAATTTGAATTCACATAACTTTATTGTAACTCCATTTTCATAGGTTACTATTTTTGGACAACACCCTTCCTCTAATTGTAATGTCTCCTTGTCAACTTGAAATTTCAAAAATGAAACTAGATACCCATGAGTCACCCTCCAATGCCCTTTACCTTCATATTTTGATAATATTGGCTCCCCATCACCTCTAGGATGTGAATTCAAATATATACGCTCATGAGTTACTCTCTAAGGCCCTTCATCTACTTCTTCCATAGAACCTAATGTGAACATTACACTAATGGATCCAAAGATAACTACTATCCCAACTAAATCCAAGTCATCTCATCCTAATTTTGAAAAGACTTATAGTATATCAAAATAATTGAGCACAAAACCTACATAGATTTCCATCTTGGATATCTTGTTGACATCTGAAGTCCATAAAACTATTCTAAACAAACTTTTACAAAAATGCATTGTTCCCAATGATATAAACCTTGAATAATTCCATAACCTTGTGGGACATCAATTTACATTTTTCCAAGTGATGTTTGATAAAAAACATATATGTCTACACTTGGACCTAGCCATAATAACCCACTATACATTAAAGTGATCATTGAAAACCATAAGATCAAGTGGGTTATTATAGACAATGGTTTTGGGCTAAACATAATATCTCCTAAGTTGGTACAAATGTTGAGAAACACTATGAAAAACATTAAACCAGAGATAATCACTATCAAGGCTTACAACAATTTCAAAAGGGAGTTTGTAGTTATTATTTGGTTTCAAATAGTTGTTGGGTCCATTTCACATTATGTATTAATTCATATCTTGGATATTGAATTTCCTTATAACATACTCCTTGGTCATCCTTGGATCTATGAAGTCTAGGTCATTCCTTCCACCCTACATTAGTTCCTTAAGATTTCCCATGATGGGATTGAGGTTATTATTCTTTCCAATCAACAACCTTATGAATATTACAAACATCTTAAGGTCCAATTAAATAATTATAACTACTATCTAGGTTCTAAATTCATTTACAAAAAAAGTAAGACTATAGTTTCACATCCACCTCCATAAAATTATATCAACCCTAGTGATCTCACTTTCACTTTAACTAAACCATTCCCTAAAACTCTTGTGAATAAGGTTATTATTAAAGATGTGGGCATTTCCACATACAGTCTTAAGGATGCCTTCCATGTTGTGAAGTTGAAAAAAACTCCAAAAACATTTGGTAAGCCTAAACCTCCAAAGAATCCTAATGAACCCAAAATGATTTGGCAACAAAATAAGCAACAACAAAAGACACCTATGGTTTTTTTAACTCTTATTGTACCAAAGAAATATTGAGAGGATTTTACTGAGGGAGATTTTTTATATTCTAAAGGCATTGCTAAATGCTTTTAGAATCCAAAGTAGCATATCCCTAATCAGATCATGGATCATTTTGATTTTACAAGAAAAGGCCTTGGCCCATGAGCACAAGGAATCCTAAAACCCATATCTAATGGAGAACCTAATTTGAATCATGGTATTGGATATATACCACCTAAGGATGAGCTCATGACATTTGATATTGACTCTTTAAAAGTGACTAGTAATGTGACTCCTGAGAACGACACAACATCCCATTATAGCCTTTTTGATGAGCTTGTTGACATGGACCTATTTGGTTCAAATGCAATATTAACCTTCACCATTGGATCTTCCCATCTTGAAGAAAAAGCTCATTTATTTGGTGTTTCCCCTCCTCAAATAGAACATCATATTTTTTACCATTGGAACTTCCCTTCTTGAAGCAAACCCTCATTATTCCCTATGCCTTTTTCATCCTAAACTCATTGATTAAGACCAAAAAATCAATTCATATGCCCCAATGAGTTTTATAATGAAGAAGAACTTGAAAAATACATGGGTCTAAGAGATGGATTGCCCATTGGTGATTATAAACAAGGCTTCAATTTTTCATTGGACCTTTATGCCTACTTTGGAAAGTAGATAAACTTTATTGGAAATAATAAAGAACAAACATAGATATTTTCTAGTGATAAACTCTTTGAGGTGCTCGTTGATCAAGGAAAACTTAAATACAAAGACAAGACTTTGAGTGAAAACCTATTCTAGGCACTCTTAGGTAGGAAATTTTGTTCATCCCCTCAGAATGTAGAAGGTCCATCTAGCTCAAGTTTTATAGATAGTAGAAACATCTTTTAGAATAATAACAAATGTTTGAGAAAATTGCTCTTGAGTTTACAAAGGTCTTTATTACTTGGCCTTTACTTGAGATGGTAGATTTTAATTCATCACAATATCCATAAATTTTTGAATAACAACATGAATATATGGTAGAAGAAGATGATCATGATCATACTTTGCCTAAAATTCTAGAAGATAGATCCACACTCCTTATGGAAAATATGATATAAGTGAACTTGAGAACCTATGAGGATCCCAAAATTATTTATCTTAGAGATTCCCTTGATAAATTATAATGTGAAAAAATTATATCCCTCATAAGGGATTATATTGACAAGTTTGCATGGGCATATTCTGACATGCTAGGCTTGGACCCAGACTTGGTTGTACATCACCTTGTAGTCCACACCGATGTTAAACTAGTCAAACAAAAATTTATGAAGATGCATCCATACATCACCCTATTGGTTAAACCAAATTGGAAAAATTATTAGGTGTAGAACTTATTAGGCCACTATATTACTTTGAATGGATATCAAACATAGTCCTAGTGAATAAAAAGACCCTAGCTATATGTATTTGTACTGATTTTATATATATCAACAAAGAATTACCCAAAGATGATTTTACCCTACCCACCATGAACATGATCATTGAATTAAATAATGGGTATAAGATGATGTCCTTAATGGATGGATTTTTTGGATACAATCAGATCAAGATAGCTCAATAAAACCAACACAAGACTATGTTTAGCACTCCATGGGGAACATTATCTTACCACATCATGTAATTTGGCTTAAAGAATGATAGAGCTAGATGTCAATGTGTCATGGATATCATCTTCCATGACATGATACATAATACTATTGAGGACAATGTTGATGATATACTATAAATATTAATAACAAGAGCCCAACATCCTAACATTTTATAAAGAATCTTTAAGAGGCTTCATGAATATAAAGTTTGCTTAAATCCTAGGAATTGTGTCTTTGGAGTCACATCAAGGAGATTACTAGGTTTTATTATATCACATAGAGGGATTGAAGTCAACCCTCTCAAGGTCAAGGAAATTATAGATATGCCTCCACCAAACAATCTCAAATAATTGTAAAGCCTACAAAGAAATATCCAATTTATATGCAGGTTCATTTCTCAATTGGTAGATAAGTGCCACCCATTTAACCATATTTTGAATAAAGGGATAATTTATAAATGGGATGAATATTTTCAGATAACATTTGAAAAAATCAAGACATATTTGGCTAATCCACCAATATTGAGACTGCTAATACTTATAAGACCACTGTTTCTTTATATATCAGTGACAAAGCATGCACTAGGGGCACTTTTGGCCCAAAATAATGATCAAGGTAAAGAACATGTAGTATATTATCTAAGGCACACTTTGGTGTATTATGAACATAATTATATGCTTATTGAGAAGGTGTGTCTAACTATGGTGTTTGCTGCCCAAAAATTGTAGCATTATATGTTGAACAATAAAACTATTATTATCACCAAGGTGGACCCTCTCAAATTCCTATTTTCCAAAGAGTTTATTTTATGATACATGGATAAATGGGTTATGATCCTAAGTAAATTTGACATTGAGTATCAAAATAAAAAATCAATCAAGGTGAAGATTATTGTGGATCAACTTATAGAAGCCCCTATCACAGATACTCCACCTCTAAAATTCAATTTTTTAGATGATCAAATTATTACAATAGAGAAATAATCACATGATTCTAAACAATGGAAGCTATATTTTGATGGATCCTTTACATCACATGGATTTAGAGCTGTCATATTATTGATTACACCTTAGGGGGATCAGATTCCCAAAGCATTTCATATACAATTTCATTATACAAATAATATGGTTGAGTATGAGGCCTTGAATGTAGGGCTTCTCCTTGACATACAGTGAGATATTTAGATCTTAAATGTCTATGGTGATTCACAATTAATAATCAATAAAACCATTAATCAGTATCAAAATAGAGATGATAATATTGTTCCTTATAAAAAAATTATTGATAATCTTAAAGGTCATTTTAAATCTCTAAAATTTAAACAAATTCCAAGAGAAAATAATAGATTGGCCAAAGCAATGGAAACAACTTGTTCCATGATATAGATTGATGGTGGACCTAAAGATTATCAGTTCCTAATTGAAAATCTTCTTTAGCCTGCACATGTTATACTAGATTTAGAAAAGGTATGCACTGTTTTTGGTCCAAATCCCTAGCCTAAATTACCCTAGTTCCAAGACTTTTATAACTACTTCCATGATCATATTTTCCTAGTTGACCTATCCAATAGCTAGTATAAACTCTTCCATCACTCTTTATCATGTTATACCCTCCTAAGAGACATGATTTATCATAAATGCTATAATATAATGATTCTTCATTTTTTATCTTCAAGAGAATCCAAGTAAGTGTTAAGGGAGGTTCATGAAGGAATGTGTGGGGCCCACACCAATAGTGTAGTCTTAGTAAAGAAGCTCCTTAGAATAGGCTACTATTGGAAAAAAAATGGAGACTAATGCTTACAATTATGTACAAAAGTGTGTTCTTTGTCAACAAAATGGTAATTTGATACAAGCACATTCTTTACCACTATAGTCGATCACAACACCATGGTCATTCTTAATATAGGGCCTTGATCTCATTGGGAAAATCAACCCAACATATTAAGATGGCCATAAGCACATCTTGACTACTACTGAGTATTTTACTAAGTGGATTGAGGTGATTCCTCTTACATAGCTAGGAAGTAGATCTCAAATTTTATCCATTACCATATCATCTATTGATATGACAACCCCATGTATATTATATCTTGTAATGGAAGATCCTTTGTAAACCAAGATGTAAAATATATTTATGCATAATTTAAAATCAAGCACAAGAATTCAACTCCATATAACTCACAAGGAAACATATAAGCTAAGGCATCAAACAAAACCATTATATCTATTTTAAAGAATATTGTCAATGATGCTAGCCATAATTGGCACTTGTAAATCTTTCCAACTCTCTAGTCTTACAAAACTAGTCATCAAACCCCAATAGGAACCACTCCATACTCCCTTGTCTATGACACATAAGTTATTATCCTAATAGATATTGAGCTACCATCATTGCAAGTATCACTATATCATATTGAAGATGATGAGGACTATAGAGTCTCAAAGATTCAAAAACCAAAACTTCTTGATGGAAAGTGTTTAGCTACCCTAGAAAACTTTCAAGCCTATCATAATAGATTATGGAGAAGCTTAAATAAACACATTCTCCATCGAGAGTTTGAATTAGTGATTTGGTCTTGAAAGAGAACTAGAAAAACATAAATGATAAATGCAAGAAGAAAGGTAATTTTCAACCTAATTAGTTGGGACTATTTATTATCATGAAAAACTATGGATCAGGGGCATATTGACTGGTTAAACTGAATGGTGAATAACTTCTAGAGCCCATGAATATTGTGGACCTTAAGATATTATATGCATGATAGATACGAACAATTATCTACAAGACCCCTTACTTCAGGTCAACTTGTGTCAAATTATTTTATCCCACCATTTTATACTACCTTGGATTGCTATCACATAAGCCCCACACCTTTCATGATTCTAGATAGTGAACACTTTTGGACCATTGGTACTATGAACACATTTTATCCCACTATTTGCCATTCTGTTTGGGAACCATATTCTTTACTACATCTTGGGCTTGATTTACATTGAACACTTTTGTCCCTTGACCACTTATGATCTTGATTATGTGTCATCCACCTTATGAACACCTTTAATGCCAGTTCTACAAAGTATCTTAGCTAGAATAGTATTTTGTATCTTCTACATACAAGTGAAAAAGAACATCTTCTCAGCTCAGGATCTACCTACCACATGGTTCTTTAGATTAATTCTGCACTACACACTATTTTATATTACATTAAATACTCTTTGGTAAACATTATTTCTATCTTTTTAGAATCATCACTATTTTTTATCTATGAGCATGTGTTATTACAACCAACTTAGCTATTTATTGGAACTTATACTCTTAGAATAACATCTCCTTAACTAGTTTGTTTCCCACTTGTACATATTTTATCCCAAAAACACTAAAAAAGACCACCAAAAAGAACAAAAATAATATCTTATGCTTTTTTACATTTTTATCCTCATGCTCTTGCCATTTTGTAAGTATTTTATCCTACTAAATTCATACTATGCAAGTAATCTTATCCCATCATATCATGTTCTTGCTATTTTTCAAGAAAATTATGTCCATGCACTTGCCATTTTGAAAGATCATTCTCCTTCATCTCACCAAATTGATATTTTACAAGACCAATCTCATTTGTCAAGTATTCCATTTTCTTATAGAACATTAATCATATGTTTTTGATCATCATCAGGTCTTCCATCCTACTTCCTAGGAGAACTACATTTGACTTGAAGTTCATGTTGGAATATATATTCATGAAACTATATAGGTAGCATCCACTTATCTTGTACATCTAGAGTCAACTCGGCTAACCCCTTCCTTTTCTTCTCTTTCACCATTTATTCTATGATTTTTCCTCTTTAATTAGGGAACAAATTTTTTTCCTTGTTCTTTGTTATGTTGTGGTAGAAAGTAATGCCTCTACCACATGTGCATGAACAATTATCTTTAAACCACACTAACTTGGTTTTTATTTGTGTGTGTTTATTTTAGTTTTATTAGCGTGTTATTGGTATTTTGTTGTGATTTCACATCTCTCCTTTTATTTCTTCTCCTTTTCTCTTTTTATTACTTCTTGTCTCATCTTGGTCTTGTGTTTCCCTATATGCTTTTGCTTATCTCTTTTGTGTTTTAGAACATCTTGATGATTTTTATGGATCTTGATTATTTATAGCTTGATCCTATGTTATTAAGTTATTGGACCATTTTATTTATTTTATTATTTTTGGTGTCATTTTTCTTTTTTCTTTTATTTTAATTTTCTCTTTTGTGTTCAAGAACATCTTGATGGACCACATAGATCTTGATTATTCATATCTTGATTATATGTCATTCAAATGTTCTTTCTTTTTGTTTTTAAACATTCCTATTCCTACCTAAATCTTGATTTTTCATATCTTGATTGTAAGTTAGGTTAATTTATTTTTATCTCTTTTTCTTTGTCTTTGATTTTTCATTTAAATGTAAATAGTTGTAACTTTGGTTTTATTCATTATTTACCATTATCTTTAGTTATAGGTATTCATATTTGAATCAACTTTGTGCATTTGAAATTTCAAGTCATTATGAGTTATTCATACTTATATTGCCTAATTTTTTTAACAATAGAAATCACTTTGTGCTCTATATTATAGTCTTAACATCAAAAAAGCTAGAATAAATAGTTTTCAAGATCACTATGCATAATATAGGCTCATGATATGAAAATAGGCATATAGGTAACATGCATTTTAACACTCCAAATCTCTTTATCGGTTTTCATCATCCCTTATTCCATTCCCTCTTAGTTCTAGGTGAAATACATTGGTTTGAATTTCATGTTGGAACATGCATCCATAGAAATATGTAGGTAACATCCACTTGTATCGTACATCTAGAGTCCTCCTGACCACCTTCATGCTTCTTTTCATCTCTTTCATCACTTTGTGCATTATTGTATGCCTAGTTTTTTATGGTTTTTTCTAAGACATTATACCATCACATCTATTTTTTTTCCTGATCACTTTAACCTTTATTTTGTGTTATATCCTTGAGTTATTTGCTTACTAGTTAACCATACTAGAGATACACATTAGAGACTACTATAAGAATCAAATCCACCCTAAAAGTGCAACCCATCATTTATTCTTTATCAATGATCAAAATTAGCCCTACTAGGGAAAAATTATTTCATCACGATCAAATCATTTCTACTAGGGCACTTCTTATTATCATCTTTTTAGAGACCATATTCTCCCTTTTCCTATAATTCTAATCTCTCCACACTAATGCCCATGATGTCAATATTTTAGTGTTTAATTTATCTTAGGATTGATCAATGTTGTAAGTGTATAACTTGTACTCTCAAATTGGGTGTGTTTAAAGTATGTCCCTTACATGTTTGGATTGAATCCTTCCTATCCCCCCCCATATTATGGGCCCATTACACCTCTAATTATATTTTTATAATTGATGGTGACCACACATGCAAGAATTATCTCATTTGGATGTGATCTATTCCATGGGTTAATCTCTCATTGTCCCTCTCTTTTCGAAACTCCATCCTTCTCTTTCGTCCTAAAATGTCCTCTTGAGGGGAACCATGTGTCATTTACAATTTCTTAGTAATAACTCTTTTTCTTAAAAAGATGTTGCTTCATCATAATGTCTCACTATGCCTTATCAAATAGGGGAAACATGTAGACATTTAATTCTTAACACTATTTGTGTTGAAATTGTCAATCTTACTCAAATTGCACTCAAATATCCAATTTAGGTCAAAATCACTAAAACATGATAAATTGTCTTAAATTCTCATTTATAAGTGTGGATTTATGCCAAAATATCCATAAATAGGGCAATACATTTTATTTTATTCCTAATTTTGATCAATTCATTTTGAGTCAAAATGATGATTTTACCTTTTTGTGCTCTGGATCATTTTTTTCTAATTCATTAGTACATGTCACGTACCATTTTTATTTTGTGTTGGTAACATCCTAAATGGAAATATGGTTCCAATGCATATAACATCAACTTATAATTCTTCACGATTGAAATTATGACCCAATAATATGACTTTATGACCATTTTGATTAATTGAGAGGAAATTTCCAAAGAATTACACAAATGTTTATTAATCTTATTTAATTTTAATTAATTTAAATCAATAATTTAAATGGATATTCCATAGAGGTTATTTAATATTTTTTATTGGAAATAGATTTCTATTAATTACATCACCTAATGACATCATTTCCTGAAAAGGCATCCTTAGGCCTTAAATGCATAAAATATCTGAATCATGGCCTCCCATGCCTCATTAATGCCTCCCATTCCTAATTAATGCCCCTTATTTCTAAATAATTATGAGGTAATTTATTGATTTTTGCCTCCAAAATTGAATGGATTCTTGGCCACACATCTTCATATCAAAATGGATGGTCATAATTCATTTTGATCAATCTCAAAAACCTATAAATAGGAAGGCATATAACATCATTTTAAAGCTTAATTATTGTAATGTTAAAATGATAAAATCTCTTCACAAGTCCTTTGTGTTTTTATTATTTTATTATTCATATTTAGATTAGCTTCATTTGATATGCAATTAGATAGTTTTAATATCATGAGCCTAGGTTTTATAGAGTGTTCTTGAGACATTGGAATAGTTTGCCACCATTATTGATGAAGACTATAATACTTGATCAAGGAGAAAAAATGTTTTTAATCCAATTTTGAGCAATGGAGTCACTTGGAAAGGTAATGGTTTACTTTATTTCTTTTGTATCCTATTGTTATTAGTAAAATCCCATATGAATAGATTGACTTGATTTAATTAGCTCTTTATGCATTTTTCTTTGATTTTTTAGACTAATGCTTGACTAATCATTTCTTATAATCCAATATATAGGTTGTGACATCAGACAAGCTGAGTTTGTGCTTAGTTAGGGAGTGGGTTCTTACTTAGAATAAGTTCTCTTAAACTATGGGATTGGTGTCTCCTTAGGGTTTGTGCCCTTAAATGTGTAACTAGTGAGGTTTTGACTATGAGGATAGATTAAAATAATAGATTCTAAAAGATATTCTCATCATGGTTTTTTTCATATTGGGTTTTCCATGTATATATATGGTGTCATGTGAATTTATGTGTGTATGTGATCTCTACATATGCTTTTTAATCTATTTTAAAAGTTATTAGAAAAGGAATAAGTGAATCAATATACTAATTCACCCCCTTTCAATATATAGTTATGTTCCAATGATTGGTATCAAATATCTAGTTCTTTGAAAGAAGCTTAATTAACTCAGGTAGATCTTGGATGGTGAACACAAATGGCTAGTCAATAAGGCTCTTCATAAAATAAAGAACCTCTCTTTGATAAATCAAACTATGCATTTTAGAGCATTAAAATGAAATCATATCTATCTTCATTAGGGTTTCATGTATGTATGTCAATTGCAAATATATATATATATATAGCAACTACTACAACTCCTAGTGATTAGGTTTCCAAGAAAGCATATGAGAAAAATTATAATGCTAAGAATGCTAATTTATGTGTATTATCAAATTCAAAGTTTATCAATGTGATGCATTGTTAAAATGCAAAACATATATGGAAAAAATGAAAAAAGCATCTATGAAGATTATAGGTTAAAGTATTCCAACCTATAAACATTCAAAAGCAAGTTTAAAATCCTAAAAATGAATGAAGAAGATAAAATTACATACTATTTTCTCAAAGTAGATTAAATATTCAATACAATCAGAGGTCTTGGAAAAGAGATGAAAGATCTATTCATTGTCAAAAAGGTCATATGATCTATACCATCAAGGTATGACTAAAAAATATATACAATAGAGGAAGCAAGATATTTGGATAAACTCACTATTGATGGGTTACATGGCACATTCAAATCCTATGAGATGAGAATGGGAGAAATAGATACCTTTAAGAGAGAAGTTTCATTCAAAGTATCCAAACCAATAAAGGTATAATAACCTACATGTGGATCTAATAAAAATGATAAAGAAGAAGCCAAATTTGTAAAAATATTGAGAAGAGGGTCTAGAAAATACAAACATAAGTTACCCTTTAAATGACTTAACTATGGTAAAGTAGGAAATTTTGCTTCTAAATGCCCTTATATTAAAAGGGATAACTTTAAGAAATAAGAGATTAGTAAAAAGGTGAAACCCCACTATTCCAAGATTAAGAACTTATTCAAAAATAACAAAGGTCTGTATATAAAAGAAAATAATGATTCATTGGATGGAGGTGATAGTTCTAATGATGATCACACCTATGATTTTGTTTTGAGGAAAAATAAGTCCTTTTCATGGCTTTAGGATCAATTTTTGTAGATCTATAAAAATAAGAAGTTGAAGACTCTAATGAAGAAGAAGAAAGAGAAGTGAATCTAGAGTGTGAACTCATATGTGCTTTAGAGGAAATAGACAAGCTAATAAAAGATAAATCAAGCCAAAAAAAGCTTGGATAAAAAGAAATTGAAAAACTATCCAAAAGTCTTTAAAAAACTAATGATATGGTTATGATCCTAAAGACACAAGTTTAAGAGGAAAAAATAATAGAAAATATATTCAAACTTGAACTTTAATTTAAATCTAATGAGTGCATGAAGTTAGAAGCAGAGATAGTGGCTTTGAGAAAATATCTTGAGAAAACTAAAGGATAACTAGACAAAAGTTTGAAGTTGATAAGAGGATCAAACATTCTTGATAAATTTATTAACTCTCAAAATCATTTAAAAGAAAGATCTGGTCTTGGTTATCAAAAAGGAAAAAATTCCATAACTAGTACATATGCTAACCTATATGACAAATTTAAATTAAAAGGAGAATCAGATGCAAAGAAAGAGAAATATTGTAAGGATACATAGATAGACTCAAACATAGCTGATGTGAAGAGAGATCAAGGAGAAAATAAGCTTGAAAAAAAAGACAAAGGTAGGTGATGCAGATGGATACACAAAAGTGAGAGACTTGAAGAATCTAAAGTTTAGAAGAGATCCTCACATTGCTCAAATAAATGCTATGACTAGGTATTCCTCATCTTTCTATGGTTATTTTTATACCTATAATTAGTTTGGTCATAGTGTTATTGATTTTAGAGTTGTATCGAAAAGGAGAACAAATTTTTTAAGTATAAATTCATTTGCTCCCTTATTAGATACAAATCTAATATGCTATAATTGTAATAATTTTGGTCACATAGCTAAACAATGTAGAAAAAAAATTTAAGGCCAAAAACACAAAGTAAGAATAAATTCATGCCTCTTAGTGTGAACAAAGGTGCATAAGTCTTTGAAAAGGAGAAAAAGAATCCAAATAAGAAACCCAAGGATGTGTGGAAAGTGAAAGATCAATCTATGTTTATTCAAATTGCACTCCATGATAAGGAAATTTTTTTTTGGGTAATAGATAGTGGTTACTCAAAACATATGACTAGTGATAAAAACAAGTTCATCAAGTTGATAAAATGTAAGGAAAGATCTATCATCTTAAGAGACAACACTAAAATAAATATCCAAGGTATGAGAACCTTGAACATAGATGAAAAATTGCCTACACATAATTTCCTTTATGTTGAAGGATTAAAGAATAATATACTAAGTGTCAGCCAAATGTGTGACAATGGATATAAGGTCACATTTAATGTAGAAGGCTATAAGTTAAAGATATTTGGAAGACTAGTTTTAGTTAAATTTAGTGGTAATAGTTGCCTAATAGGAAAAATTAATGAGAGTTGGCTATGGCATAGAAGAATTGGTCATTTAAAATTTTATAACCTAGTCAAAGTGAGCTCAAATAAGTGTGTTAGACACATGCTTAAGATAACCAAACCTATAGACATTACTTGCAAGGAATGCCAACTAGGCAAGTAGACAAGGGTCAGATTTCAAACAAAGGAGTATGCAACAATAAATCATCTAGAATTAGTTCATACTAATATATGTGATCCTACTAAGACAAGAGGATCTAAATGAGAGAGATACTTCATGTTATTTTTAGATGATTAATTAAGAATGACATGGGTAACATTTTTGAAGGATACGTCACATGCATTTGAGATATTTAATATGTTTAGTGTCATGATAGATAATGAGATTAGATGAAAAATCAAATGCTTAAGATATGATAAAGGTGGAGAATTCACCTCAAATGAGTTCATAGAGTATTTTGAGAAGTAGGGAATCAAAATACATTACTTTTTAGTAAGGACTCCAAAACAAATTTTGATTTATTGAAATAAAGAACAGGGTAGTCAAGGAGATGGCTAGATTAATGTTAAAAGAGGCCAAGTTACCTGATGGATACAAGAGAGAAGCAATCCAAACAATATTATATATCTTGGATAGAGTTCAACTAAAGGTAAATAGTGAAAAAAATACGTATGAACTATGGTATGGAAAACATACCTATGTTAAGTACTTCAGAGTGTTTAGAAGCAAATGATACATTAGGGGAAAGGAGGAAAAATTGGGAATCTTTGAGTCAAGATGTGATAAGGGAATATTTTTTGGTTATTCTACCTAAAGTAAAGTCTACATATGTTATAACAAAAGGCTAAATAATATTATAGAGATCATCAATGTCAAGGTTGAAGAAGGATTGAAACATGTTAAACCTAACAAGGAAATCTATATTGAAGAATTAGATTCTAAAGAAGAAGAAACTAATGAAGAACATGAGAAATAAAATGAAAAGGCACCTCCCAAATTTGTTCAAAAGGATCATCCTATAGATCATATAATTGTAATTAATAATGGATTTTAGATAAGGAGAAGAGTTTCATAAAACAAGGAGTAAGTAAATTTTGTTATAATGTCTAAAATTGAGCCAGTAAGTTTTGTTGTAATGTCTAAAATTGAGCCCAAGAGATATGTTGAAGCTAACAAGGATGGGAAATTGCTAAAATACATGGAAGAAGAACTGAGTTAATTGAAAATATTAAAACTTGGCAATTATTTCTAAGACCTTCAAACAAGAAAGTAATAGATACATCAAGAGCACAATTGACTATGGATGATGGTATCCTACAAGTGAATATTTCACTTTGAAAGCATATACAGATGTTGATTGGGAAATAAGTGTGGATGATGAAATAACCACTAGTGGTGGTGCATTTTTCCTTCAAAACAAACTTAATTCATGGTTGAGAAAAAAATAAGAGTCAATTACTCTTTCCATAGTAGAATCAGAGTATGTGGAGTAGTGATATGTTACAATCAAGTTTTATAGATGAAGTAAACACTAAAATACATCAAGGTAGAGTACAAATCACCTATCTCTATTCTTTGTGATAACTCAAGTTCTATCAACATATCAAAAAATCTAGTGATGCATTCCAAAACCAAGAACATATTAGTCAAGTATCACTTGTTAAGATAAAAGGTTGCAATTTAAGAAGTCAAAATGGAATATGTACTAATTAAGGATCAAATTATAGACATATTCAATAAACCTCTTCCCAAGGAACAATTTGAGTATCTGAGACAAAAGTTGGGAGTGGTGTCTCCTACATCACATCACTAGATTCTAGTGATAGGGCATGAGTTTAGGGGGAGTATCATAAAAGTCTTTTTAATCCTTGATAAAAGAGAGAAAAGGAAACTAAGGTATGCATAATTTTTTAAATTTTTAATGAGATAATGGTTTCATATTCTTAGACCAACTCCTTTATCTAATAAAGTGGGATAAACTTTTCGATAAATAGTGAAAAATAGTCCCTTTGTCATTGATATCAAAGGAGGATAAGAAGTGAAAATTCTCTCTATAAAAGTTTGGAGAAAAAGTGAAAATGCTAAATATGATCAGAGCAAGTGTCTAAGTTGTGTTTAGGCAAATGTGTCATTGCCTAAGGGGGAACAAGCCTGTTATGAATTTTTTTAGTTCATACTCATCGAAAGCTAATGTAAGTAATGCTATAGAAGGAGAATAATATTAGAATATTAGAGAATTTAGTTTTCCATCAATGAAAAATAAAGAGATTATTGTAAATATGATTTTAATTGATGTTAAAAGGGACATTATAATCATGTCATTAATGTCAAAATGGAGATCATTAGCATTTTGGTTGTAATTAATGATTAGGGATGATTATGGTGATTATAAGATATGTAAGGGATCCTATCAGAGGTCTAGGATGATTGAAGTGCTTATGTACATGAGTGAAATTCATCTAGTTCTTCATATTGATCATCTAAACATTTTAGGTCTATAGAGGAAAATATAAATAGGCAATTTATTGATGTCACCATTACCATTTGTGAACGAGTCTAGGGGAGTTGGTCATATGGTTGTGATCACATTAGTCCCTAGTTTTTATAATATATTTGAAGTCATGAATTGAAGTGTAGCTGAAGATATAGGGATGAAAATTTGGCTACTTAGATAAAAATGACTAATTTTTTATACTTATCCATATTTGTAAAAGGATTCAAGCAGATCCCAGTAAGCATATTGATGAGGTCATCATTTAGACACATGGAGGTGTTAGGAAAAAATGATCATATGGGTTTTTTTCATCTTTGTGATTAGTTCTTATAATTTTAATTTGAAGTCATATGATGTAGTGAAATAAAATATATGCATGATTAATGTTGGGATCTCAAGCATTTTGATAGTGTTTTCCCACACCTAATCAAATTTGTAGATAGCAAAAAAAGCTAATTAGGATTTTCTATGATGTCATATTTTACATATGTGAAGGTTTATATATAAAATAAATATATGGATGGAATCCCCTATGTGAGAGTATCTTATGTACTAAATTATAGGTCATGTAATGAAGCACATCAAAAGCTATGCAAGAACAAAGTTGGCCTTCTAGGCAGTTCTAAACATAGCTCTATGGTATAAGAAAATGAGTGAGAAAATTAATGTCATTATATCTATCATGCATGAAGGATTTAGGAATAAATGAGCATATGTGTTTATTCAACATTATGCCTAGTTTATATGATCAAAATTTTAGACCAGGTGGTTAAGCGAAGCAAAAGATATGAAGGTGCAAAGTTATCCTTCCAGGTATAATTGAGATGGTTCCCTTCGTCAAATATGAACAAAGTAAAGTTTGAGCTAGTTAGAATATCAATGGTTATCTATTAATCATATATTGAATATATAGTGAAGAATATCAAATTTAATTTATCAAAGGCACCTCTAGGTAAATGTGCTAGTGACAAGTGTCACAATCATAGATCCTAAATAGTAAATATATAGTGCAGTTCAAAGTCAATTAGTCAATCATCAATGTGAGGATGAGAAGTGTCTCAATAGTGAGAATTGAAAATAATGTTCATAAGGCATGCACTAATACCAAGTGTCATATTCATGAGAACTCGTCATAAATAAATATTAAGCTTGTCATAAGATTGAATGATGAGTGGATGATCATGCAAAGAAGATCCAATAGAGTGAGTGGAATCAAATGAGATTAAGTGCTCAACATTTAATGATACATAGTTAAGTTAAATACTAAGCCTATTTGATGATATCAATGGATTGTATTCATTCAACAGGCTCAAAAAGTAGCAATATGAGATAAAGAGATTGATGTTTAATGATAAGATAGAAGTAAAGTTTTTGTAACTTTGGAAATCCAATGGCACATGGCAGATCAGATAAAAAAGATCAATGGACATATTTTGAAGGTTGGAATGTTAATGTATGGAAGCATACAAAGATTAAATGAAGTGTGTAAGCCTATCATAGCTTGATTTAATGGACACATTTTAAAATTGATCAATTTGCATGAAGACCATTAGATCATGGTACCAAACTTAAGATCAACAATAAATATCTAAAGATATGATCATCCTAATGGTCAATCATAGGAACATGCATGAACTTATAGTTTATCCATAAATTATGATACATATAATGAGATTAACTACTATAATCAATCAAATTTATGTAATTATACATGTACATCAAAACTAGAACCCATTAGATGATAAATATAGTAATGAGACCAAGAATCATGGTGGTGGAGCATGATTTTAAGACATGAGAAAATTATAGTCTAAGGAATATGAACTGAGCATGATGTGTAAGTAAATAAGTGTGGACATAGAGAATAGACAAAATGCTAGATCTAATGCTTATATATGTCATATAGGATATAGGTAGAATTTACTAGAGCTATTGTTATTATCATTGATTAGATTCAAATTAATAGAGAGAGGCATAGAGCAATATATTGATGAAGTGTGTCCAATAGATAAATATAGAGACATAGAAGTGAAGAGGTAGAGTGGAAGAGTAGAGAGTAATAATGTGTAGAGTATGAGAAGTTATAGACTAGACCTATAAGAGAGAATCAAGATTGGATTCTTTTATAAATTAGAATTCTAATTCAGAGTTATATATCCATAATAGACTTGATTGGTTGGTTGCATCAGATAAGCTGAGTTGGTGCTCAGTTAGGGAGTGGGTTCTTCCTTAGAGTTGGTGCTCTTAAACTAGGGGATTAGTGTCTCTTTAGGGTTAGTGCCCTTAAATGTGTAACCAATGAGGTTTTGATTTTGAATATGGATTAGAAAAGTATATTCTAGAAGTTTTTCTCACCATGGTTTTTACCATATTAAGTTTTCCACATATACATATGGTGTCATGTGAATTTGTATGTGAGTGATCTCTGCATATTTTTTTAATTTGCATATGATTTTTAATCTATTTTAAAATGTATTATAAAATAAATAATAAAATAAAAATACTAATTTACCCCCACTCTTACTATATAGTTGTGTTCCAATAGTGTAGTTTCCTTTATGTTGTGGTAATGTCCCCTTTGCAAGATTATTCCTATTTTTGAGAAACACTTGTGATTGTGTCTATTTATTCTATTCTTGCATCATCAAAAGTTATAAATCTATGTGGTACCTATAAAAATAAATTCAAAGTGAAAACCCTAATCTATTTACAATCATGTCATGATCAATAATTTTGTGTGTGTTATTAGTATGGACTAAACATCCTCAACACCCCATTGTGTAGAGAGTTGTTTGAATACCAATACTCTGAGGAGGGATAAAGTTTGATGTAGTTTTCCCACCTAGTGCTTGATGTATGTGCAAGTGAATGATAGAATGATAGTGGTCTTGGATGCCTTAAACATGCTTGAGATTTGAAATATTTTCAAAATGGACTTAGGGCTACTGTAGATGGTAGTATATAGAAATTAGGGTATTATATGGATCAAATACCTTGATTTTTTACAAATTTATCTTTGGTTTGAATATATTTTACATCTATTTTCCATATAGTGAATAGAGGTGGATTAGACTTAATTTATAGGATTTTATGCTTTTGTAAATAAGAAAATAATCTTAGGCTAACCTTAAGAAGGGCACACATTTGAAAAACTATCCATTGGAAATAGTTAGGGACAAAGATAGTAGCACCAATTTGGTAACACTAGTGTCATGTGGCTATAGTGTCCCAAATGTGGTGTTAATTTCTTTCCTATAGACTACTAAAAAAATTGGATTGGAGTCAAGGATGATAGTTCTAAGATTGTGTCATGACTAGTTGTAGGTGAATGAGGTCTACTAAATGATTAGAAATGTAAGTCTAAGGCTCTATAATAGGTATATCTTTAGTATATGGATGGTTAACTCAAGTGATACTCTTATCATCTCACTACCAATTTTATGTGATTACACCATCATAATTGAGTGTGGTGAAAACATGTTTGTCATGGTAGAAGTGATAGTGCATAGTGGCATGTACTTGTTCCCATGTTTGCAATTGGTATCTATGAGTAGACACCATTGAGAAACTATTAATTGAAACACAAAGTCAAGCATACATAAACATACACCTTCATTAACATAATAATATTTTTATTTCTACAAATACTTCCTGGCCTCAATTTGACCATGGAATCGAGGTGCATGTTCTAACCTCAAGGGTGGTAGATTAATGATGCATAAATTTTTAGGGCACTAAGATAACTTGGGAGTAACTTAGGTATATATCAAAGATACAATAAACATGCCTTAGAATAGGATATGTTCCTTGATCCCATTCATCTCATTAAACAATAGTAGTGTTTAAAATGGACTATGTACCTTCTAATTTTAATATGCCATTAGGAACAGGATCCACATGTTTATTCCTTTGGATAGTGATGCTATAAATAGTGTTGAGATCCTTATCAACACCTATAGTTTCCATAATGTTATACCTTTGGTTATAATTTATAGGAATGACCATGTGCTAATTGTCATTCTCAAAGCTAATATAATGCTTCTTAAAATTTAATTCAATATTGTTAGATAACACCAAGGTCTACTGAAGAGAGTAGGAAATTCATTTGCTTTATCATGCTCAATCACTTAAAAATCACCCTTAAATGTGAAACCTAATATATTAATTATGTCATATCTGAAAATGCTTATAGGTAGTACATCATTACTATTAGCCATAAATAAAATGTGTGTAAGTTTGCAAAGTGGGGATCCTTATTTTTTGTAGGCATATTTTTTCATAACATTAACCTCCATGCTAATATCCACCAGTATATCACATATCATCCAACAATCAATGAATGCATTTCCAGGGATGTCTTTGTCACATTCTATATTTAGTTGGGATTGAGTTTCTTATCTATGTGAATGGTTTAAATGAAGATCCTCCAAAGACTTTTTCCCATGTCATCACAACTAATTATTTAGGAGGGGGATGATATCTTAACTAAGGAATAACTTGCATAAATCATTAAATTAATCATGTCCTAAGTATTTGGGTACCATAAATTTTTACATATCAGTACCTATGGTATCATCCTTGTATTTTAAGAACTAAAATTTTCCTTTTATCTCTTGTACCAAGGCCATTATGTCATTTAACAACTCAATATGATAGTGGGCATGGATAGTGTTGTGCATGAGGTTCTTCATGCTAAACATTTTTAACATGCATATTTGAAATATTAGGTTGGGAATGAAATCCACTCTGAGTAGAGTTGATGTCAACATACCCCCATTTCTAAAACCTAGGGACCCTTAAATTATGTAAATTTGTACCCTAACATTGAAAATTCATTTAATCAGAGTGTCATTAGCATTTTTACACATCATATTTATTTTAAAATCATCCTCACCATGGTGTGGTTAGCATATTTATTCATATTTATGATTTTATCTTGCCTAAAGTTACTAACATTTTATCTTTATGTTGTAGGTCACATCTCAAATGAAGTTCATTTAGAATGAGTAATTTCTAGGTTTTATGAATTAATAATGATTTGATCTTCTACTAGCCTTTGGTCTATTGAAATATAGTTGAATTCATATCTAGTCAATTTAAAACCCTAAATCCAATTGCCCTAACTCATGCCATTTGAATTTAATTCAAATTTGACAAGAAAATTTTTCATGGGAACACTTTAATGTGACTTAGTTCTATTCTATCCTAATGTCTTAGCCATGTTTATTAACATGACCAAGACCTTAGTCTAAAATATTTATCCTAGGTTCTTCACGTACCGAGCTCCCTTTGTCCCTTTTGTTTCTATATGGTCTAACTAACCATTGAGTCCTTTTATTATGTCTATAGACTTAGCCTAAATGGTTTTCTCCTAAGACTATATGTTATGTATTTGATTATCCACGAGGTCCCTTTTTGTTATGTCTCAAAACCTAGCCTAAAAATGTTTTTTTATAAGGTCTTGCCCATGTTTATTAACCCAAAATAAAACCATAGCCAAAAAAATTAATACAAGTTTATTATTTTACTTGAGCACTAACTTAAATGTCATTTTTATTTGTAGGATAAATGATTTATGTTTTCTTGGATGATCAATATCTAATGGTGTGAGCTCAAATTCAAAGACCCTGACCCTAAGATAAAACTTGAGAATATTTTCAAGATCAATGATTTGCATTTTCTCAAGCTATATTGATCCAATGATGCATATCAAGCTAAAACTTCAATGAAGCCTTGGGATAAGTGAGAAGGTGACAAGTGTCACCATCTCAACCAAAGAAAACTCAGCAGCCAATGACATTTGACCTCAAAGATCATGATCTAATAGAGTGTGTTTTCTCAGATGAGGATGATTGGATGGTGTATAACAAATGTTGAAAAGTCAAGGATGAACATGGAGAATCCATATGGCATAACTATGGGCCAAAAATTAAAGTTAGAGAATTTTCCAAAGATCAACGGTCTATAGATGAGTGTACACATTGAGATCAATGGTCCTTAGAGTAAAAGGTAAAAGTTCTTAGATAAATATCAATGGTACACTTTGATATGTGTAAATATTATCTAATAGTGTGAATCAAGCAAAAATTTTAAGAAGCAATGGTCATTTTTGAAATATGAATGAGTAAAATGCTGGAAAAGTGCCACATGGATGCCATAGAGATGACACATTAGATCCACATCAGTATAAAGTGCCAAGTAAAAGGGCATAATAGTCATTATAAATATGAGGGCATAAGCACATAGTCTAATTGAGATCTAATTAATGAAGCTCATGCATATTCAGGTAGCTACAACCATTAGAGCACTATAAAAACCTTTAAAAAGACCCTAAGCACATATAGAGGCCCTAATTCTACACTATATTCACCATAATCAAGCTAGAGAAGTTGAATTATCACCTATACAAGATAATTTGACTGAGAAGAATTTAAATGCAGACCATTAGTGATTAGTTTTAATAAATCCATAACTATGTCATCTTGAAAGGGTGTTTTTAGGAAGGATGTAGAGCTCTATCCAATTTTGGATACATAAGAAAGAGTTTTCAAAGACACATAATTTAATGCCATAAGGAAAAATAATTGGCAAAGCTCATTTTAAGCCATGGAGAACTAGAATCCCATCACAAGAGGAGATCATGTCTAAAAGGAGGTTATTCTACAATGATCAAGGACACCATAATAAACTTGTTCAATCCATTAAAATCAATTATAACTAGGCAAGAAGTAGTAAATACATGAAGCATAATGACTATAGGCCAATTTGGCCAATGGAAAGCCTTGAGGTTCCAAGTCAAGAGTTTAATCAAGGTCCTGACTTAAAAATCAAATCCTTGAGTAGTCAGGTCAAGTATAGGACTTCTCATTTCAAATAGGAGGTGAGGAACCAAGGTAAAATAAAGATAAGAAATGTTGGGAACATAAAATAGGCTCTGAAAAATATAAAAAAGACCTTAGTAACTTTGGAGATTGGGAAAATATTTGTTCATAAGACATAATTCTAAGCTCTAGCTAATTAATGAATAGAATCAAGGAATGAAGATACTACAAGAAAGGCATAAGGCTTCAGTAGCACTAGGATCCTAAAATATAGTTGAAGTAAGAATATTCTTCTTATAGTTAAGCATTGTAAATTTTGAAAGTGGAATATTATATTTGTAAAGGCATGCATAGCTTAGAAAACACATTTCCTATAGGTTAGTCCATTTGGAAAAGTCTAGTGTATTCTAGAAATTTTTTAGAAAGGATAGTTGTCCTAACATGTGTACTTCTATAATTAGATATGATTGACTAACATGGTTCCTTTCATCCTATAAAAGGAGCATTGTTGATTGTAAAAAGTGGGAGTTCTTAGAGCCAAAAGCTAATTGTAACTTTTGAGAAATTAATATAAGTAAGGAATTATTCAAAGTCTATCCAAATATGCTTATCTTTTGTTATTTTGGCTTCTCTCTCATTTGTTTGTTCTAAATTCTAGATTTGAATAGTTTTTAAGAATTCTTAGTGTGTACATTTTAATGTAGAGCTGTTAACTTGTGCCAATGCTAGGTTAATTGAAAGTTTTTATGTTCATTTATTTTGCTTACTCTTATTAAATTTGGGCTAACATTATTTTCTTGTAGGGGTAAATATTTAAAGTGAACTTGATTCTTATTTGGATTATTTCACACCATCCTTAAATGTTTGCTTGATGTGTGATATGATTCAAGCTTATGATACTTCATGTCACACATTGGTTAAGTGCATGCCTAGATTATATTTGAACTTTTTCATGATATTTGGAATGAAGATAAACATCTCTTCTCTACCCTACCTTTATTTTTTGCTCCTTTTTTATCTAGATCACTCCAACTTAATTTTCACTGTGAACATCCATCTTAGATTAGTATTTAGATTAGTTCTTTATCATAATTCACCATTCTTAGCATAACATACTTCATATTTTGTATAGATCAGTTATTTGGGCATGATGGATCCCAACCACCAAACATTATAAATATTGTGAAATAGTCCACCTGCTTTACCTCTATTTTATCAATACATAACAAGATTATCACAACCTATAACTCATGGACTAAATTATTAGAATTATAAAGTGAGAAGTGTTCTTGAACACTTTGGGAACTTGTGATACATATTGAAGCATCAACAAGAGGGGATTCCCTAGCATTAGAAGGAGGGACTCTAATTAGATCTTTATAGATTTAAAGTATCTTTGTTCAGTTTTGTGAATTGTGTTTAGAGATTGGTGTAATATTTACAAAATTGTGTCATTCTTTGGTCAATTTTATAAATATCATTGATCTTTATTCTCTTAGACCTATCTTTGTGATTATTTTAGACAAATATTAATTTTATTTTAAGGTCTGTGCTTAATTATAGTAAAGATGGCTTAAGATTTATCAATTAAATAGGTTTGGAGTTATTAATAGTTATCTTAAACAAAGATTGATAGATCCTTTTTAGGTTTTAGATTATTCAAGATTAAACATGTAAAGATAAATAATATTTACATGTTTGGATACATATTTGAGATAACTTCATTAAATATTATTGTCTTTTGTCATACTTATATAAATATTTTCAAAGTTTGATTAGTGTACAAGTCTGATCATTATTACATAAAAATATAAGACTGATACATCATATTTCAAATAGGATTTAAAGAACACAAGATAAAATTACTCAAAATTTGGACAAGGTCACATTTAAAGACTAGAGAACCTCTGATTTCATTAGAAGTTCATAAGAGAACTAGGAAATACAAAGGTAAGTGTAGACTTTCAAAGTCTTTGCCAACTTCACCATTTTAGGATGCTCCTGTGTTTGATCCCTATCATGGTATGGCTTGGCTAGGTGGTTCTTCAATCAATGTGCCAAGTGTGGTACATGACCTTCCTCATAATCTTAAAAAGTATTTTCCAACATTTATTCATAGTGGAATTATTACTAATGAAGAACACATTAAGAGTTTCAAAGCTACTTTAAGATTTTTGAATGTGACTCATGAAGATGTAGCTATAGACTATTCCATTTTACTTTCAAATATGTTGCATATGAATGGTTTATAAATCTTCCTAAAAATTACATTACTAGTTGGGTTGATTTTAATAATATTTTCATTGATCAATTTGGTAAAATCATTAGTCCTTGTGTCTTATACCAACAATTCACCATAGTGAAAAGAGATGAAAATGATCCCATAAGGGCCTTCAATGCTAGATTATAAAACATGTTTAGTAGGACCATATTTCCTTACAAACCTGATGAGGATTTAGCTTTAGAAATTTATAAGGATGCCTTAGATCCCATGACTTCTATGTTTACAAAGAGAGATATTAGACCTATGAATACATTAGCTTTATCTGATGTTGTGGATTTGATCATTAATGACTAGATACAACCCTAAGACAATTGGCATACTCCATTCTTAATATTAATCTACATTTGCCCATTTTGAATGCCATTACCAATGCCAACTAAAATGTGCATACGGTGAACCAACTTCTAGTCTTGAACCAAATACCTTTGAGTCATGTATATCCTACATAAAACCTAGGATTCTTAAAAAATACTACCAATAGATCTCCTATTTAAGATCAGAAAGCTTTAATTCATAAAACTAATGTTAATACTCAAGTTCATAATTTAAGGAACCAAAGAATGAGAGTCACTCTATCCTCAAAATGGGTCAAAATATTATCACTGACTTCTTTAAGTTGCAAAATCAAGTAAGTAATACTGGAGAGAACTTTGGTAATAATTTATCCTTTAAAAGGTTTAATAGGCATACCAATATATTTTAGAATTATAGTTACCACAAAAACAAAAATAATGAGCCATAAACTACAAGAATGTGCCTAATATAAATCTTATTAATGTTGTTTTACCTAACTATTATAGAGTTAATTTCACTTCTAAGCATGGGGAAATAGACTATGTTGAAATTTTTAATGCTTTTGAAGCCTTTTAAGAAGAGTTAGATACTTTTGAAGTTGTCCTTAGTAAGGATTGTGATGTAGGCACATCTAGTTCTTCAAGTTCATCTAGATCATCTAATTTAACTCTCATGGTGGAGACATTTGAGTTCCCTTTCCAAGACGATAATGAGCCTAAGGATATTCCTATAGAGATTCATGCATTTCAGTAATTTCTAAAGAAGACTTATCCTCTAATAAATAGGGAGTAGAATAAACCATTGACCACTTCAAATCTTCCAAATAAATTTTATACTCCTCCATATACTACCTCAGACAACAATCCATAGCCTCCTAATAGAAGTACTTCTAAGTATAGTGTTGATGCATCTAATTATTCCAATAAGACTAGATATAATATAGTGGAGGACATGAAAAAGATCAAAGATAACATTACCTTACATGAGTTGACTCAGATCATAGAATAAAGGGATCTATTGTTGTCATCTTTGTTTAAGAAGCCTATTATGTCTTAAAAATCTGCACATGCTAATGTTATAATAAATAAAATTAAGGCAAATTTTCCTCCTTTCCCACTTACAGTCATGATCTTTGGTAAGAATCTACATAATTATTTGTTAGAATCTAGTGCATCTACATATATTATGCCTAATGGTATTTTTGAGCAATTAGGCTTGACTCGCATTAAATTTGATAGATTTTTAACCCAATTATATAATTCAAGAGTCAAATTAATTGGTGTGTTGTTAAATGTTCACATGTAGATTGCCTCAAATTTAAGGATATAATATCTCATTGATATCTAAGTGATGGATATCCCTTATGATTATGGGATGCCATTAAGAAGAGATTGGACTAAAATATTGAATGATTATATGTCAATAGATTGTTCGCATATGTGGTTACCTTTTATGGGAGTCCCCAACCAAATCAAGGTAGAAAGAGAACCTAAAATGTAGAATATGATCATTGAGTACTATGTAATCAATGAGAGGGTTAACATGGTTAACAACCTTGGTGTTTACGCTCTTGACACCACAAAGGTATGTAACTCTAAAACTTCTCATATTATTCTTGGATTATGAAATCTTTATTTTAATGGTGTTAAATGTAAAGCATGTTCTAGAGTAGGAGTGGTATTAATCAATCCCATGGGGAAAGAATATAATGCCTCTTACATATCATAGACTTATTCTAGGATTAAAATTTGAAATCAAGCATGAGGCAAATGAATTATTATTTTTTAGTGATTTTTAACTAGTAGTTAATTAAGTAAGAGTAAATATCAATGCAAGTTATCCTATCTTAATAAATACAATTTAAAAGTTTGGGATTGCTTAAATATTTTGATGATTTTAACATTATTTCCATCCCTAGGGAAGAAAAAAAGGTTGTAAATGAAATTTATTTAGATACAAATGACCTTATACCAAATCAAATTTCCTTGTTATATAGCCTCACAATTGAAATAATCCCATGTCCCTTAGTGCCAGATAATGTTAACCGCGATCAACATATCATAGACTTGATGACTAGTTTAGGAACATTTGAAGGTCACATTATAGATGAAGCCAATGAAATTACCCTCAATGATGACAAATTTTAAGGCCATATTGATGACAAGGTCATTAATTTGAATGAATATAAGATCCAAAAAGGCATGATAGCCTTAGAGAGACTCTTTGATTTTGGCAGACTAGCTAAGGCTACTAGGATTCCCAAAGTAAGTGGGAAGGATTATAATGAAATTAATCTTAGATTCCAAGGTCAACCTTAGTTGGTTAATATTGGTATAGCCTATAAAATCATTGAGTCTAAAAGAGCTAAAGAATTGGTGAATAATTATAAAGATATCATAGCATGGTTCTATAATGACCAAAATATCTTTGATCTAAAGGTCATAAATCATACCATACCTTTAAAGGAAAAATATAAACCTTTCAGAAAAAAGTAGAGGCCTATCAACTTGGTCTTAGAACCATTGATATAAAAAGAGGTGAAGAAGCTCTTATATTCTAAGATTGTGTTTTCCATTAGGCACTCCACTTGGGTAACTAATTTAGTACCAGTCAAGAAGAAAAATGGTGGAATCAGACTATGCATTGATTTTAGAAACCTAAATAGAGCATCTGAGAAAGATAATTACCCCTTACCTTCTCTTTACCAAGTAATACAAATTGTTTTTAGTTCTAACGTGATGTATTTTCTTGATGGATTTTATGGGTATAACTAAGTGCTGGTGAATCAAGACAATAGGATGAAGACTAGTTTTACTACCAAGTGGGGCATGTTTGCCTACAAAAGAATGCATTTTGGATTTATTAATGTAGGATCCACTTTTTAAAGGGATATGGATCATGATTTCCAAGGTCTTTTAGATAATTTCATTATTATATATATGGATGATCTGACTATCTTTTCTAAAAATAGGGAAGATCATATGATGCACCTAAAATAGGTATTTGAAAGATGTAGAAGGTGTGGGATTTATCTTGACCTAAAGAAAAGTATTTTTTGTGTTACTAAGGGGAAACTATTAGGACATGTTATCACTAAGGATGGAATTCTGTAGACCCTAAAAGTGTATATGAAATATCAAATATAGAGTCCCTTAATAGTAGGAAGGAGTTAAAGTCATTCTTTGGTAAAGTAAACTTTATAAGAATGTTTATTTTTGGTTTTACATAAATGGTGAGACCTATGAATGACATGTTGAATAAAGAGGCTAAAATAACTTGGAATGACATTCTGATTGATAATGACTACTACACCTGATGGACTAATGCAATGGTAACTAACTAGTGCAACACCAAAGAGGTGATATATTTTTAGAAGAAAACATATGCACTAGGTTTGGGACACCTATATCTCTAGTCTATGATAATGGATCTACCTTTATATCTATTAAGATGAGAGAATGGGAATATGTTAAGAGCATCATCCTTAAGTTCTCATGAAACCATTATCCTTAAGGTAATGGAATATCTAAATCAAAAAATAAGAACTTAATGAAGGTTATAAATAAGTTTGTAGCTAATAAACCTAGAACATGGCACAAACTACTTAAGATTTCCCTTCAAGTAGATAGAACTATAATTAAACAAGCTTTTAAAGCATCACCATTATTGTTATTTTAGGTCAAGAATCCATCCTCCCCATCAAACTCAAGCTACCAACATACAATTTCATGCAAAAGTACATGGAGGAAGACTAATAATTTACAATTTCAAGGTTATTGGACATCATATAGATGGAGGATGCAAGAGAGGAGGCTTTTACCAATTTTAGTAGATAGAAAACCATAGTCAAGAGGTGGTTTGACAAATTTTCAAAGATAAAGTTTTTATACAAGGATATTTAGTTCTTCTTTGGGATAAGGAATTTGAGCCTAAAGCTAGACATGAGAAGTTCACACCTTTGTGGATAGGTCCCTATCAGATTACTGAGATAGTTGAAGATAACACCTTTAAGCTTAAAGACTTATAAGGAGTAAAGTTCACACTACCCACCAATTGATAATACCTCAAGCATTATTTCTCTATCATCCCATGTAGAGTCTTCATGGAATGAATGTAAGACTATTTAGTATTAGTTTAGGTAGGCTAGGTTAGTTTATTTGTGTTTTTTCCTTCCTATCCCTTGTTAGTAAATATGTTTGTATATATTTATTTGATTATTTCCTTAATTTCTATTTATTTGGTGAATTTACTTTCTCTAATTTGTTCTTTGATTTTAATAAGTATGTTCTATATAACCCTAAACTCAAGATTCATATGGTGCTTAAAATAAATCTATAGTTTAGGAATGTAGGCATGTTTCCTCAACATTGTTTGATCACAGGTTATTAGAATATGATCTTAATATTATAATTTAGAGAAACTAATAAAGACTAATGGTTAGGATAATTGTTACTTAGGATTTTAAATTTTGTTTTGATCTAATCTTAATTTTAAGAAGGATTGTACATGTAGGATGAAAGATTGGATTATTAGGATACAATCATGTTTGTATTTAAAAATAATAATTGCCTTGAATAAATTTTATAGTAAACGATGATTATTTGAATATTAAACACTTGACCAAATCCCAAAACTTGGCTAACCTAGTTCCTAACCTTTGCCAAAAAGTTAAAATGACTTGAAAAATACAAAACAATAAGAACCTTATTGCATAATTCAAGAGCTTTCTAAGAAAAGGTGATTCTGGTAATCTCCATCGAGGCTATAGATGTCTAGTTAGAGTGGAACAAGGCCTTGAGTAGACCTAAATACATCTCTATCAATACTATGGATACCTGGCTAGTAGTAGAGCCTTGACTAAGCCTTCCATAAGCTAAATCATTAGTATTAATGAATATCCAAACATGCTAAAATTCAATGTTAATGATTAAAGTCATGACCCTAGAATTTTTTCTCCAAATCCTATGGAAATTAGTAAGTGGAGTCAAAGCACACACATAGGATGGTTAGGTCTTGATGTTTAATCCTTATTCTACATGTGCAAGATTTGTTTTAACCATGAATTGATCTTAATAATGGTGCCTAATCAGATGTAATACATACATTAATCATTATTCTAAACTAGAGTCTATGAATTCTAATATGTTGCTATGTTTACCCTAGAGGTCACTATTTATTGAGGTCAACATACCCCTATTTCTAAAAAATTAGGATCCTTATCTTAAATTGTGTAAATTTGAAACCTAAAATTGAAAATTCATTTGATCAGAGTGTCATTAGCATTTTTGTACATCATATTTATTTGAAACTCATCCAAACCATGGTCTAGTTGGCATATTTTTCATACTTATGATTAAAGTTGTTAACATTTGATCTTTATATTGCAGGCCATAGCTCAAGTGGAGTCCATTTAGAATGAGAAATGTTTGCATTTTATGATTGAATAATGATTTGATCTTTTAATAATCTTTAGTTTATTGAAATCAATTTGAATTCATATCTAATCATCTTAAAAACCTAAATTTAATTTCCCTAACTCATGCCCTTTGAATTGAATTCAAATTTGGTGGGAACATTTTTCATGGAACACTTTAATGTGACTTAGTTCTATTTTATCCTAAGGTCCTATCTATGTTTATTAACATGACCAAGACCTTATTCTAAAATCTTTATGCTAAGTTCTTCATGTTGTGAGCCCCTTTGGTCCCTTTTGTTTCTACATGGTCTAACTAGCCATTGGGACCTTTTGTTATGTTTATAAACTTAGCCTAAGAGGCCTTATCCTAAGACTATATGTTATGTCTTTGATTATCTATGGGGTCCCTTTTTATTATAAATCAAAACCTATCTTAAATTTTTTTTTTCTAAGGTCTTTCCCATGTTTATTAACAAGAAATGAAACCATAGTCCAAAACATTAAGATAAATCTTTTATTTTTCCTGAGCACTGACTTAAATGTCATTTTTAATTTTAGTATCAATGATCCACATTTGTTTGGATGATCAAGATCCAATAGTGCAAGCTCAAAGTCAAAGACCCTGACCCTAAGCTAAAACTCAAGCATCTTTTAAAGATCAATTATCTACATTTAATTGGGCTAGATTGATCTAATGACATGTATTGAGTCAAAAATTTAACAAATCCTTAAGACAAATGAGAAGGTGATAAGTGTCATAATATTAGCCAAAAAACACTTAGAAGCTAATGGTGTTTGAACTCGAAGATCATGATCCAATGGATCATGTTTTCTCAAATGAGGATGATCAAATGGTGTGTAACAAATGTTGAAAAGTCAATGACAAATGTAGATACACCATGTGGCATAGCTACATGTCATGAATTAAAGTTTAATCATCTTCCTAACATCAGTAGTTCATAGATGAGTGTACATATCTAGATTAACAGTCCTCAAAGTAGGAGGTAATATTTATTAGATCAAGATCAATGATCCATGTTGATATGTGCAAAGATGATCCAATGATGTGAATCAAGTAATAATTTTAAAAGGTAATGATAATTTTTTAAATATGAACGATCAAAATGCTATTAAAGTACCACATGGATGTCATGGAGATGCCACATCAGAGCCATGTTAGTATAAAGAGCCAAGTGGAAGGGCACACAATCTTAGGAAATAAAAGGGCATAAGCACACAATCTAAATAAGATATAAGTAATGAAATTAATGCATATTTAGGTAGATACCATTGTTAGGGTATTATTAAAACCTTAAAAAAATCCCTTAGCACATATAAAGGCCCTAGTTTAGCCTTGTATTCACCATAATCAAGATATAGAAGATAAATTGTCATCTATTCAAGATAATTCAACCCAAAATATTTAAACTATAGACCACTAGTGATAAATTTAAACAGATCTATAGCCATGGTAGCTTGAAAGGGTGTTTCAAGGAAGGATGTGGAGCTCTATCTAATTTTAGATACATAAGAGAGGGTTTTCAAAGACACAATATAATGCCACAAGGAATGAAAATTGGTCGAGCTTATTTTGATCCATGGAGAGCATGTCTACAAGGAGGTTTTGATAAAATGATCAAAGACACCATAATTTACTTATTCAATCCCTAAAAATTAGTTAAAACCAAGAAATAAGTAATAAATACATGAAGCACAATGACTATAGGCCAAGTTGGCCAATGGAAATCCTTGAACTACCAAGTCAAGAATTTAATCAAGCTTCTGACTATAAAATCAAAGACATGAGTAGTCAGTTCAAGCACAGGAATTCTCATTTGAAAAAGGAGGTGAGGAACCAAGGTCAAGGGAAGATAAAAAAATGTTTGGAGAATCAAACAATCTCTAAAAGAGCCAAGAAAGACCTCAATTATTTGGGAGATCAAGAAAAGAGATTCTCATAAGACACATTACTAATCTCTAGCTGATCAATGAATAACATCATGGAATGAAGATCCTATAAGAAAGGCTTAAGGTTGCAGTGAAACTAAGATCCCATATCATAGTTCAAGTAAGAATATTATTCCTACAATTAAGCATTACACATTTTGAAAGTGGAATATTCTATGTGTAAAGGCATGTGTAGCTTGTAAACCACATTGCTTATAGGTTAGTCCATTGGGTAAAGTCTGGTGTATTCTAGAAAATTTTGGGAAAGGATAGCTGTCCTAACACTTGTACTTTTGTAATTGGATATGACTAATTGACATGATTTCTTGCATCATATAAAAGGAACATTTTCAATTGTAAAAAAGGGGAGTTCTTAGAGCCAAAAGATAATTATAACTTTTGAGAAATTAATATAATCAAGGAATTCTATAAAGTTTGTCTAAATTTACTTGTGTCTTTTGTTATCCTAACTTATCTCTCACTTGTTTGTTCTGAATTATAAATTTGAATGGTTCTTATGAATTCTTAGTGTTTACATTCGAATGCAAAGTTGTTAACTTGTGCCAATGCTAGGTTAATTAAAATTTCTTAGGTTCATTTCATTTGCTTACTCTTCTTACATTTGGGCTAATGTTGTTTGATTTTAGGGGTAAATCTTTAAATTGAATTTGATTCTTATTTACATTATTTCATAGCATCTTTAGATTTTTTCCTGATGTGTGATGGGATTTGAGTTTATGATACTTCATGTCATATATTGGTTAAGTGCATTCCTACATGATATTTGACCTTTGTCATGATATTTGGAATGAAGATTAACATCTCTTCTCTATCCTACCTTTCCTTTTTGCTCCTTTTTTAACCAGATCACTCCATCTTAATTTTAATTATAAATTTACATCTTAGATTAGTATTTATATTAGTTCTTAATCATAATTCACCATTCTTAGCATTGTATACTTCATATTTTTCATAGATCAATAATCTTTCCATTCTGGCTCCCAACCACCAAACATTATAGATATTGTGAAATAGTCCACTTGATTTGACTTTATTTCATCAATAGATAAAATTATTTTCATAACCTATAACTCATGCATGTAATTATTATAATTATAATTTTAGAAGTGTTCTTGAACACTCTGGGCACCTATGATACATATTCAAGCATAAACAAGTAGTGATATTGATATTGGGTCTAGCTGGTGGAGTGGTAGGGCACGGTATCTACTAAGCAATTGTATTTTTTACAACATGTATCATTCTAATGCATTCTTCATTATTTTCTATTCAATAATATGTAATAATAGTGTATAAGTTATGGAATTATTCTATTTAATGCTCATTTTTACAAAATACTAAAATAGTGTAAACCATGAAATTAAGCTAGTAGTGGTCCAAAGATCCACACTTGTAACATGTCACAAGTAAAAAAAAAACCACCTCCCCATAAATTTTTAAGACATTAACCTCTAAAATATCAAATTCCACTAGTTTTCTATGTGTTATCTATAAAATTTTAGTGAGTACCTCATGTGTGTGCTTCATAAGTCTCATTGATGACCTAGTCATAATTAGTTCCATGTATATATAAATCACATTTATTATAATATAGTGACACTTTCACTTGGGTGGCATGCTAAATAAAAGGATATATTCATACATCATGGTATTCCTTTCATATTTCATAATATTATTTTAACACATCATGAACATTCCTTTATGGAAAATTATCCCTATTATGACAATATACTTCATAGTCAACACACCATAGGACATTTCAAGTGTCACGAGCATTGTTAGACATAAATTTATCCAAATAAGAATCCATAGTATTAATTTGGGCTTCTATAAAGGGGTTGATTATTGTGTCCATACTTCTCACAACTTTGGCTTGGAGGGTAGATTTTAGTTCCTCACATAGATTAATAAAGGTATTACAAGATAAGGCTCATCAAAACATAAGAAATAATCATCTTCAAAACCATGGAGTATGTTGCATTGGATTGATTTCAAAATATAGATTTGAAAGAAAGGTTTTGAAGTGAGTATCATATGCACACACACTCTTAGTAAGCTCTTGTTTAATATCATTTAAAGTAATAATACTTTTTTTCTAAATTTAGGAATGTCAAATTCTTGAAGAAAAGTAGTTTTCAATATCTCATAGTTTATAACCACTTGTTGAGGATAAACATTTCTATACCATTTATGCACATGATATAATAGGGTAGTGGAAAATAGATTTTCCTTCCACTCAATTTAAATTATACCCCACACCCACCAAATTAGTTCACACTTATGAACATGTTCAACTACATTATCAAATCCTTCATACTTTAAAATATGAAGTGTCATCTCATTATAAACTATAGGTACACTAGTTGGTTTTATGGAACTTATGTTGGTGGCCCTCTAATTCTTCCTAATTCTCCTATTGATCCTCTTCAACCTATAGTATAACCACCACTGGTACTACCTCCCATGCATCGTATAGTAATAGGATCACCTACAATATTAAGTGTTAAGGGAGGTTGATTAGTTAGAGTTGGTATTATATTATTCACACTACTTATATTCAGTCCACCTAGAATTCTAAGGTTAGCCATATGTCTTAACTACACTATAAAGTAAAAGGTTAACAATAAATTTAGTTAGCCTTGTTGTAAAATGTTACTTTGAACTTGTACTCCTAGAGTCCCCTCTACAAATTTAGCTTCAAACTGAACTTTAGACTTCACAACTAACAATATCCTAATTTCTTACAATAATTTTGTAAACTTAGATGTATGACTGTGTATTGTAATTATGGAATTAGAATTTATTTGTTTGTATTCCACTATCACCAATATTTGTCTTGCATCTTAGAAATGTACATGTGCCATTTAAGGTCATAAATCTATGGTTATGGAGTATTCATCATGCATTTACACCTTCTTATGGCTACTCACGTCACTTCCAATATCCTCCTATTTTCCCTTGGGATCACTAAATAGTATGGCCTTACACCTAGCCTCATCATATTTACACTTCCATTGTTCTCACTAAATGACTTCCTTGCTAAAATACCAATCTTACACCAATGTATACCCCTCCATTTATCAATTAATTACATTGCCCATGTGTGAGATAGATTTATCAATCCATGGGGATGTTATCAAGTCCAGAGTCAATCATAAATTTCTTAATTTCTAAGGGAAACTATCTTAGATAGCTCTCATACAATTCCCTTAGGAAATTACACCATGCTTCCTCTAGATAAGAATATGTAGATAAAATGTATTCTAATATGTAGCTATTTGTTTTTCCTTTGCACTAGATGTATATTACACATGTCTAAGTAGTTATTAATTTTATAAGGGTTTTTAATGCTCTACTAACTAGGGAGATTTCTATTTGCACATATGATAAAATCTAAACTTACAAATGAATGGGTAATTATATAAAGAAGGTTTCATATAAAAATCATATATATGTTACTCTACCGAATGGCATGTAAAAAATCATAGTATAATATATTTAAGTGAAAAATTATCTTCTACTATGCTAATACAATGCTTAACATTTTCCAAATAGAGCCACTTAAGTATCTTTTTACTATTGTGCTCAAAATTGTAATGGGTCTTGACAATGGAACCAAAATGTTGGGTTATTTATCTTATTTTTATTTCCTAATACTATTTTCATGCCTAAGTTAAATGAGGAATCTAATGATATAACACTCTAACATATCATGTGAGTAGTGACCTCATATGTTAACCCAAAGCACGTCACCAAGACTAGTTCCTATCGATTCTACTATGTAGTGGTGGATAAACCTAACTACCTAAACTTAGGCATTTAGTTTAATTACATTTAATCATCATTTATACAAATATCATATTTTCGTTATCCATGTTATTAACTTTATATTACACATACTTATATTTAATACCATAGAAACATATTAACATATCATAATTTATAGATAAAATTAGTGATTGCATTTGAAAAAGATTACAAATATATTTGAACAAAATTTTCTCTCTAGTATTCCATTTGTATCCATCTATATACATTTATAAATAAAAATAATGGGTATTTATACATAAACACATAACTCTCCTTAGGTTACATCATTAATACAATATATATGACTATCCAATAATAGTTTCAAAAAAAATTATGGCGAGCCATTACAATAAAATCCTCTTGACATGGGCCTAATGGCCTCTATGTACTATCTATGCTAGATATATATGCTTTTGGTATTATCCTGTCATGAACTAGTGATATATTTGTACTTGGTTAGTCTCTTATGCTTACATGAGCTACTTAATAACCATCTCTACTTCTTGTACCCTTGTCCAAGTATTACACTTTTATTTGAGTCTTGCATCTTTTATTTCTCCTTGTTTTCTATATCCTTGTCCCCCACAACTCACTCTTTTACACCAAGGTCCTTGATTAACTTATCTTAATTACCTCTATTATACACGTTTATATTTCATTTCATTCTCTTCCATTCCATTCTCATACCATTACTATTCTAAATTATGGATCCTAAACCCTTAGAATATATAAATAGAAGATTTGGGATCCAACACTATCACTCAAAACTAGTATAAGGAAAAAATGTTTCCACCTTTTGATATGCCACATGAGTATATAAATAGAATATTTTGGTAGGATAAGTATCCTTAATTTTCTAAGGATAAGTTTTTTTTGTCTAAATTCATGTGGTTACTATGGAATATACAAAACCAAAATGATTTTTAAGGACATGCTACAATCATAGATGTAGAAATGTATGGTAAGATTATTCACATACTACAACAAGATAAAGTAGTTAAAACTTTGATAAATATTATAAAAATAATTAGTAATATATGAAATAGGGACATATGACATAATATCTCTAACATGTTGAATAATATATTAGAATACAAAAAAAGAGGTCAATAGTGAATGAAAAAGGTATTCTAGTCAGTGAAAACTAAGAAGCCATGGGATGTTGAGTCTTGAATAGATATTAAACTTGTGGGATTTGAAGTTCACAATGTTTTATTCAAATTTTGGATCATAATTAACATTATTACTTGATCCACATAGGATTCCATTAGATGACCTAATCCTATCTGCAATCCACTTACACTGATCTCACAAATTATGTAAGGGTAAAGACTATTGGGAAGTTGGAAGATGTAGAAATAAAATTATATGATTTAAGTCTAAAAGGTGATTTTTAAGTTATTTATATGAATATATTTTCTCTAAAATGGAATTAATGTTGAAATTAATACTAAATTAAATAAATGAAATGTAATAAAGTAGGTGACTAGAAATGAACAAAGAATATAGTAACATAAACATGTAGAAAACCTATAAATATATCAAAAGTTATGCCTGAGTGACTTTGATGGGAATCATAATTTTTGTAATTATCCTTGTTAATAATTTTTTTATTTATATATAAAACTATATATTTTAGAACAATCAGGTGTGACAGTGATAATTATGTCATTTTAGGCATATTTTACCTTTAGAAACTATGTGAAGAAATATATGTTCCTTCATGAAGTTACAAACCCTAGTTTTGTGCCATAATTAGATAAAAATATGTGGAGTAAAATTGGTTATCATTTTTATTTATTCTCTATATCAAAAACCCATTATGTAAAGCATTTCCTACATACCAATAATCTAAATAGGGATAAATCCTCCTTGTAGTTATCCCACCTAAGTGTTTTATGTAGTTGTGATCCTTTGACTATATGAATATATCTAGAATTGGCTTGAATAATTGATAATGCTCAACTATAGTTGTATAAAAACAAATTCATAATTAGATAATGAATATTTGAAGTGACTGAAAACTTATTTGGTAAGAATAGGGAACTTTTTTTAATGTGTATTTGTGCAAATAATCTCTAATAGTATAATTGATAAGCTTGTCAATATATTTGAAATGAATGAAATGAATTGATTGAATATGAATTTATAGTGGTTCGAAAGGGAAAAATATCCATTGATGAGTTTATAAATATAAAGGTTGACCCTAAGGATACTTTCCTTTTTTTAAATTTTACTCTTGTGAGAGAAGGACAAAGTTTACAAATAATTATATGAATATTAGACATTATTGTCCTATTTGGCATTCTTATATCTTAAGGAAAGGTACTAAGTTTGGGGTCTAAGAAAGAGAATAATTATTCATAAAGGAATTTTAAATAGTAATATTATTTATGTAGATGATAATTTATGGACTTATAATGAAAATAGGTATCCACTTATACTTAAGATATGTGAAAATGGAAAAATAGGTTTCAATTAAGTGCACATAAATAAATGTAAAAAATGGATAAAATATGAATGATAAATTATTTATGATCAAATTTAGTTTAATACATGCCCCCCAAATATACAAATGCAATTACTATATTAAAGTAAATCCACACCTTAGTGTGTAAGACACACTTTGTCTTTGAGTTTCATAATTTAATTATGCAAGGCACCATACATTTTATAAACCCCTATAAAATACATGAAGTAGTAATTCTATTCCTTTGAAAACATGAATTTGAACATTTAAAACTTTTCTTGAAATTTGAAATTTTGAAATTTGAAATGAATTTTGCTAAATTGAAATTTTCTTGTGTTTATATAGTTTGCAAATTGAAATGAGAGTATGGCATGAATACTCTTGTATGTGTGATATGAATGATGTATTTTTTGGATTTTATTAGTGATGATGCTTCCTTGAAGCATTAAAAATTTGGTTCCTCTCATGAATCACTTGGATAAAATGTTTCCTTAGCCAAACCCTTGGATATAATAGGGGGTGATCAAACCCAAACATGCATTTAATATTTTGAATTTAAATATTTTTCATTGATGAATGATAAAAATTTATTATATATATTAATATTTGTAACCATAAGATGTGAAATAGGTTTTAATCCAAACATATTAACACACATAATGCTAGATTGCTTAGTTACTCTAAGGCATGCACTATGTAACTAAACTAAATCAACCATTGTAGATGTATTATAGATTAAACTATAAAATCTTGGTATATCCTAGTATTTGAAAGTGTGATAATAATATATTGAGTACAACCATGATCCTAATATTCTCATGGAATACATATTATAGCATAAAATTATATTATTTCCCCAATATAATTATATAATTTTAAACTACATGTGAATGATCCTTGAAATGGAAAGTAGTAGTATATATGCAATGGTGTATGTTCTCATAATATGTGCCACTAACTAAATTTATAAAAAAATTAAACATTGAAACATTTATTTCTCTCTATAAAAAATAGATTATCTTGTTCATGATAATCCCACTAAAATGCCCCCCTTTTGAGGGGAAGGATTTTTATCCTAAAAAGGCACTCATATCAAAAGAAAAATTAATGTGAAAAATACATAGAAAGATTTTATTACTGTAAATTGTAGCATATGGAAATGTGATATCATAGTAACATTTTAATTATGCATAAAATTGAGAGGTAAGGCTTGTATAATGTATCAATTAATATCATGGAATTAGTATGTTAGTATGCTAGTATGTTAAGAGTGCATGATATGGATCATGGTAGTTATCAAAATCATTAATATCAACAAGCACACTCACAAAAAAAACAAATTATAGATGTCAAGTGAAAATTCCAAGGGACACATACATGTGACATGCTCAAATGTCACAAAGTGAAAATTACACATATGATAGACATGAATAGTTCAAAATAAGTAACATGTTTAATTTTTTAACACACATGGGGACAAGGGAAAAAATAAGGACATGTTCAAATGTCATAAACAACATGCATAGACATGATGAATTCCACAAATAAAGTATGTGTTCAAATGTCACACACACATAAGGCCAAGGGTCTAATCAATAACATGTTCAAATGTTGTAAATCACACATAGGGCTAAGGTACAAAGTAAGAACATGTTAAAATGTAACATACACACATAATATCTCATAGATATGCATCAATCATGTATTTACACACAAGGGTCAAGGGCCAACACAATAGAAAATAATAATTGTAACATAATATGTATAAGTAAACAACATCAATGGAACATAATATTAGCAAAGGTAGTCTAAGCTATGCATATTCCATGTGATTATATATTATCAAATAACATGTTCATGTACACTATTTAAGATAAAAATGTTATATATTTTTTAAAATATCAAAAAATAAATAATATAGGGGTTATAGAATGATAACACTTGTATATTTTCACCTACAAATAATATGCCCCCAACTCAAGATGTTAATGGATAGAAAAAATTCCAACATCTTACTCCATAAAAAAGTTTATATGTCCTAAAAAAATGAGGAATAATAGTGAAATGCATATATATATATATATATATATATATATATATATATATATATATATATATATATATATATATATATATATATATATATATATATATATATATATATATATATATATATATATATATATATATATATATATATATATATATATATATATATATATTCTTATATATATATATATATATATATATATATATATATATATATATATATATATATATATATATATATATATTCTATCCACTAATCATCAAATAAAAAACATATTTAACCATGTTTAGGTCTTGATTGTGAAATTTTAAAATATTTGAATGTTTTTACATTTTTTAAAATATATGATTTTTTAATATTTTTTCAATATGGAAAATAATAACATTAGATAATGAAATGAAATAAATATATCTAAAATACAAGAAAAGATACTAATCTAGATAGTTATCAACAAGCAACAATGAAATAGAGGCACTATAAAATATTTTGAATTATCCAAATATAAAAAACTTTCACCCTATCAAATGTGAATTGAGACTATTATAAATATATAGGAGACTAAAAAATGTATGAAAATAACTAATGGTACATTCTCATCTCTTTCAATGTACACTTATTTAAAGATGCCACATGTATGAATAATAGATCTTGATAAAGAAATATTTTGCATGAAAACTAGAAATTGCATACTAGTACCACATGAATAATGTGTAGGTTGATAAAATTAAAGCTTTATGTTCTAGAAATACAAGTTATAGGTAAAAAATGATAAAGGGAAGGATCGACCAATTAGGAAATAGTGGTTGATGTTTCTATCCTTCTAGGTGATTCTATGTTATAGGCAAGATGATAAAAATTTGATGAAAAACTATACAAATAGTTAAATACATGTGATTTTCTAATCAAATTTGATCATTTTAATGATTTTCAAGATTAAAAATAATAAAATAGAAGAGATAATAGGTCAAATAGTCCATTAAACCCAATGGCATAGAATAGGGGATCAAGTGATCTCAAATGTAAATAAATAGAATAAGAAGATGCAACAATCATAAATTATGTAGAATCATTTTTTTACTTTATTTTATTTCATTCAAAAAATATATATATTGGAATTACACAATATATCTAATGATCCCATCAAGATTAGAATTGAACAAATCAGTAATGAGTCATAAATTTATTACTTTAGTTGAGCAAAAAATATCTAGTGTGCCAATATCATAATCAAAACATGTATCATATTCAGTGAGAAAAAATAATGTGAATGGCCATTCATATGACCTCAATTAGGATACATGGATATAGGATATGTAAGACTAAATAAAATCTCATGATATTATGTAGAATGTTTTTTCAATTTTTGGACCTCTTGAAAGACATACCTAGGGGATGGTGTAAGTGTATGTGATTATTGTAAAGTAGATACCTTTTTTAAATAAATTTTCATTATATTTGTTTTCACTTGAACCTTTTTCAACTCTTTATTAGTAATATTTTGCTTATATGCCAAATTAATTATTTATTTTGAACTATATGGATCATTAAATTTTGGTGGTGGATGGGGAGGAGGAGTTAGCATGGAATGCATAAGATGCTCATAATTTATCCTTGAAATAGTAACAATTTAATTGAAATAAATATATTTCAAGCATATATGAACCATATAAGTTAGATCATTTTTTATGAAACAGTGGGTATCTAAATATCATATCAAAAATTACGTTTTTGGTAAAAGACAAAGGGAGTGAATAGTATGACATGACCTACTAAGTGGCTTATTTCTTACCATTGATATTCCTAACACTTTTAGTAGGTGATTGTATCTCACTTTGAGTGTAACCTAATGAATGAAGGTAAAAGTGCATGAATTTTTAATTGATCCATTATCAATTAAAATTCTATGAATTAGTTGTTCATCAATATGATATATTATACACAAAGCATCAAAGTCAAAATCATCATTAACTATTTCACTATCATCGAAAGTAATCATAATATGTGGTATAAAATTTATAGTAATTATACCAATAATACCATAAAAAAGGTGATCATATGATGTAGGAGGTGGATAAGAATTGTAAGTATGATGGAAATTTGAAGTGTCTTTTTTGGTATAGTATTTAGGAAATAGATCACTAAAAAACTGTGAGCTTGACATTGTCATTTTTGACATTTTGTTTCCTCTATAATGGAATCTACCTCAATGACATTATTTTCAATAATATCTTTAATGATATGCTTTAGTTTAAAACACTTGTTTTTATAATTATTACTACATCTATGATAACCATAATATTCATTATTATCAAAGAATTTTATTTATGGTTTATTCATGCTAAAATCATATGGAGGAGGTAAAGTGATTAACTAACATCCAATCAACTTTTGTTGTAATTTTTATAGTGATTGCATTAATCTATAAATATCCTAGTATTTGAGAAATACCACATAAAGGATTGTCTAGTCCTAGAGAAGTATAGAAATGATAAACCAATGCACAAAGTGAATATGGGAAATGTGAAACTTAGAGACCCTACATATTTACAAGCTATAACTTTAGACCAATACAAGGAGAAAGAATTACCCCATTTAGATATGCCACAAGAGTATCTAATTAAAAAGTTTCAAAAAGACAAATATCTAGACCTTACAAAGGAGAGTATTTTTTTGTCTGAAGTATTGATGCACAATGTAAAAAATAATAATTTTTATGAAGGACATGCTATAGTTGTAGACACAAATATATTATAATATTATTTGTATACTATGACATGATGAAGTAGTTAAAACTTTGATAGATATTCTAAAACTAGTGAGTACTCTATGAAATGAGGACATATCATAGAATATATATAACCTATTACATAATTTATTAGATTATATAAAAATAGGTCAAAAAAAATGAAAAGGATAGTCTGATAAGTGAAAAATAAGAATCCGTAAGATGTTGATTCTTGAATATATATTAAATATGTGGGATATGATGTCCTAAATGTTTTCTTGTACTTTGGTAATAGAGTTAACATGATTCTTCGATCCACATGGGATGATATTATATGACCATATTAGGTACAACCTAGTTACACTAAGTCTCATAGATTATGGAAGGGTGGAATCCATTTGAAGGTTGGAAGATGTAGAAATAAAAGTTATAAATTTAAGTCTACTAGGTGACTTTGAATTCATTGATATGAAAATGTTTTATCTAAAATTGAATTAATGTTAAAATTAGTCCTAAATTAGATACATGAAACATAATAAAGTAGTGTTTTATGAATATAATTATTAAAAAAAAGATAAATGACTATAATAAATAAATTAAAACAAAAATGAGAAATGTTAAACTATGAAAAAGAGAGATGAACTCAAATTTTTTAATCACCAAGTCATTACTTAAGAACCAATAATGTAGGAACATATAAACTATAGAAAACACATAAATCTCTTAGAAGCTATGTCTGAGTGCCTTTTATAGACATGAACACCTAATAAAGGACAATAATATTACCATTATTATCCCTATTAGTTGATTCTATATTTTTTTTAGAAAATTGTAACTTTTGGAATAATCTAGTGTGACACTCATAATTAGGTATTTGTTACACTAATTTTATCTTCAAAAACTATGTGGAGACCTATATATGCCTTTAAATTTACATACCCTAGATTTTTTCCATAAGGAGATTAAAAAAGGTGAAAAATTAAAATGGGTGAATGGTTATATTTGTATAACACCACAATACTCCAATTTGTTGAGCACTACGTACATAAAAATACTTCAAAGAGGGATAAAACCTCCATGTAATTTTCCCACCTAAGTATTTTGTGAGATTGAGATCATTTAACTATACTAATGCATTTATAATTAACTTGAATAATTGATCATACTCAGGTAGGGCTACATATAATAGAATTTAGACTTTATCATGACAACATGAAGTGTTTGGAAACTTATTTGGTAAGAATAAGGAAGTATTTTTCAATTTGCACTTGTGTAAATAATATCTTGTAGTAGAATTGATAATATTGCCTAGATATTTAAAATGAATGAATTGAATGTGATTTTAGAGTGGCTTAAGAGGGGAAAAGATCCATTGGAGAGTTTAAGAATATAAAGGTTGACCTTAAGTATACTTTAGTTTTTGAAATTTTGATTCTTATGAGGGAAGGATAGGATCAATACAAAGGGACAAGAATATTGGGTGTTCATATCCTATTGTGTGTTCTTTTCTCTTTAAAAAAGGTACTAAGTTTGGGATCTAATTTAGAGCATATATATGCATAAATTTGATTTCAAATATAATATTATTTATTTAGATAATAATAATAGATGGAATTGTAATGAAATCAGGTCTCCTCTTACTCTTAAGATAGGTAAAAATGGAAAAAAAAGTGTCACTTAAGTTCAAATTTAAATTAATGGTAAAAAGGGATAAATAGGCATTATAAATTATTCATGGCCAAATACAGGTTACTATATAAGACTAAAAAAAGACACTACCCTTTGTTAATTGGGAAAAATTATCCCTAAGATGGTAAGATGAACATCAATATAATAGAAAATATATTAGAGGATCATCAAGGGGACAAGATCATATTCACACCCTTTAAAAAGGATGAAATAAATTCATATATAATTCCTAAGGAACCTACATCACCATATTCCTATGGATAATAAATTTTGTTTAAAGTAGACACAAAATGAAAATCACAAGATCTACACACTATAGGGTTTATAGAGTTCACACAACATGCATAATAAGTTCTATAGTCAAAGTATAAAGAGTGGTTCTCATACTGATATTTGAAAACCATGGATCAAGTTCCAAATTTCCACAAGGAGGAGTGTAAGTCTCCAATTTTTTGATACCCCAGATGATTAAATGTTGACTTATTATACTAGGTGCTTCTAATAGATATGGACTACATAAAACCCACTTATGAGTCTACTCTATAATGGGAAGCTAAATCTTTAGTTAGTGGGGATTCAAATGTGTATATGTTGAATTAGAAACATGGAGACCATGAGGTAAGACAAATGAGAATGGTTTTCTCTATTGACCAAAACATTTCCAAATAATTTATAATAAAATAGTTACTATAATTCATTTCCAAGTTGGATAATGATGTTCCTAATGTATATATCTAGGTCAGTGCATTATATTATGCACTCAAAGGTGTTAATGTGACATGGTGAGTAGTTCACCATTCTAATAAATTTCATTGTGAATAATCCAATGAACTAATACAATATTGATTCCATGTAGTGTCAATGATCTCTTATTAGTGTCCTTTATTCCAATAAGGTCAGTGCCCTAAATTATATATTCATAGGTATGTTGATATCTTGTCTTTGTAGGGTGTGGAACCAAAATACTAGGTGCATATATTTAAGCATACTTTTAAAAAATTATGCAAAAAGATAAATAAATGTCAATCTTAGCAAATTGGATCATTTTTTATGACTATCTAGATTAAAAAGAATAAAATAAAATGGCCAAAATCCCAACAAGTCCATGAAGTCTAAGGGCATAAAAGAGGGGATCAAGTGATAAAAAATGTAAATAAATAAAAGAAGAAGATGAAAAAATCCTAAATTATTTGTAATAATTTTTTTATTCTTTTATTTTATTTGAAAATTTTTGTAATTTATAATTACAAAAGCTTTCCAATTATTCCATCAAGATTGGAATCGACCCAATCGGTAATGAGAAGTAAATGTATTACCTTAATTGAGAAACAAATATATAGTGTGCCAATATTATAATCAAAACATGTATCATATTCAATGATAAATTTATATGAATGGCCATTCATGTGACCATGAGTAGGATAAATATATCTAGGATATTAACACTACCTAAAATATAATTAGATGATGTAGAAGATTCTACCATGTTTTAAAACTCTTGAAATACATGCTAAGGAGATGTTGCAAGTGTGTGTGATTATTACAAAGTAGATATTTTTTTTATAAAATTATGTTTGTTTTATCTTAATTTGAGTGTTTTAAACCTTTTTATTATGAATATTTTTATTATATTCCAAAATCATGCCTTGATTGTCATTATATGCATAATTAAATTATGGTGGTGGATGGGGAGGAGGAGTTAACATGGAATGTATAGGATGTTCATACTTTATCCTTGAAATAATAACAACTTGATTGAAAAAAATATTTATTTCAAGCATATATGAGTTGTAGAAGGTACACCACAATTTTTTTCATCCATGGGAATCCCAATATCATATCAAAAATTCAATTTTATGGTAAAACAATAAATGGAGTGGATAATATGACATTATACTTGAATAGGTAACAAATATGCCCTAAAGTGGTTTGTTACTTTCTACTTAAAGTCCTATGAATTTTAGTAGGTTCTTTATCTAATTTTGTGTGTAACCTAATAAATGAATCAAGTTAATTATGCATACAATTTTTCTTGATCCATTATCAATTAGAATTATATGAATATGTCATTGATCAATATGAGATCTTATACACAAAGCATGAAAATAAGAATCATCATAACCTATTTGAATATCATCAAAATTAATTGTAGTACATGATGTAACATTAAATTAATTTAACCAATAATATCATACAAATTGTGATCATGTGATGTATGAGTTTGATAAGAATTGTAAGTATGATGCACGTGTAAAGTGTCTTTGTTAATATCATACTTAGGAAATGGATCAGTAAAAAAATTGAGATTAGTAATTTAATTTTTTTTAGGATTTATTCCCTCTATAATATAATATAGCTCAATTAACTGATTATCAATAAGCTCCTCAGTAAGCTACTTGAGTTTCAAACACTTGTCTGTAGATTGACTAGTGCATCTATAATAATTACAATATTCATTATTATTAAAGGATTTTATTTTTTGTTTATTCATGTAGAATTCATATAGAGGAGGCAAAGTGATTAAGTGACATTAAAAAAAAAATTGTATTAATTTTTAATATGGTTGTAATAATATAAATATTTTCTTTGTATCTGAGAATAACCATACATAGGATTGTCTAGTCTCCTAGAGAAACAAAGAAAGGAGAAACTAGTGTGAAATGTGAATGTTGTAAATTAACAACTTAAATAAATTGTATATTTATAATATATCACTTTAAATTAGTATAAGGAGTAATAATTTACACCTTTTAGATGACACAATATTATATAATCAATAAGGTTTGATAGGACAAGTATCTAAACCCTATCAAGGGGAAGGTTGTGATGTTTGAAATAGTGTTACAAAATGTAAAGAATAGAATTCTTCTGAAGGACATTTTATAGTTGTAGACACATAATTTTATGGGTATATTTTTTGAATAATAAAAAAAATGGATTAGTTATAAATTTGATAGATATTATAAATTTGGTGAGTAATCTATGCAACAAGGACATATCATAGAATATATCTAACCTGTTACATAATTTATTGGAGTATGTAAAAATAGGTTAGTAGAGAAAGAAAAATATTTTCTAGAAGTATAAACTAGGAATCCATGGGATTTTTATTCTTGAATGGATATTAAACTTGTGGGATATGAAGTCCAAAATGTTGTCTTAGATTTTGGGATCATAGTTAACATGATTCCTTAGTCCACATAAGAGGCCATTGGATGACTTGATCTTCACTATACCCCAGTTACACTAAGTCTCAAAAATTATGGAAGGGTAGAATCCATTAGGAAGTTATAAGATCTAGAAATAAAATTTGTTTATTTAAGTATGTGAGGTGACTTTTAAGTCATTGATATGAATATATTTTATCTAAAATTAAATTAATGTTGAAATTATTCCTAAATTAGATAAATATAACATAAAAAATAAGGGTGATATAAATACAATTTTAAATGACAAAATGAAGAGAAATGATTGAAATAGACAAAATGGAACATAAATGAGCAAGGATAGAGAAATGAACTTATATTTTTTAATCATTAGGTGATTTCATAAGAATAAATAATGATAAAAAGTAATGCAAAAACACAAAAATATCTTAGAAGCTATGCCTAAGTGCTCTTGATGGACAAGAATACTCGGTAGAGGACAAGAGAAACTTACACTATTGTCCTTATTGATTGATTATGTACTTTTGTATAAAACTATAAATTCTAGAATAATTAGGTGTGATAGTGGTAGTTAGGTGTTTTTGCACTGATTTAATCTTCATAAACTGTGTAGAGACATGTTTATGCCTTCTTGAAATTACAAACCCTAGATTTTTTTCCATAAGGATACAAACATATGTGAAGGAGTAAAAGGGGTTAATGGTTGGAGTTGTGTTATATATCAACACCCCACTATATTAAGTGTCACATATATACCAATACTATGAAGAGGGATCAAATCTCCATGTAGTTACCCCACCTAAGTGTTTTGTGTAATTGTGCTCGTTTGACTATTTGAGTGGATCTATAATTAGATTTATTACTTTATCATGTTTGGTTAGGGTTACATAAATCTGAATTCAAACATGGCTTATGACTACTTGAAGTTAGTGGAAAGTTATTTAAGAAGACTAGGGAACTTTTGTTCAAAGTAAATTTGTGTCAATAAGATTTTTCAGTATAACTTATAAGATTTCTAGGTCATTTGAAATGAATGTGATTTTATAGTGATTCAAGAGGGAAAAAGACCCATTAGAGGGTTTAGGAATATAAACTATAACCCTAAATATACTTTCCTTTTTTAAAACTTGACTCTTTTGAAGGAAATACATGATTGGTAGATAAGGATTGGAATGGTGGGAGTTCTTATCCCATGGGAACTTCTTATCTCCTAAAAAAAGGTATTGTGTTCAAGATCTAGTTTAGATAATATAAATGCAGAAAGGTGTTTTCAATAGTAAAATTATTTCTATAAATTATAATAAATGGCCTTGTAATTAATTTAGGTCTCTTCTTACACTTAGGATATTTCAAAATGAAAAAATAGGTGTCTCTTAATTATAAATGTTAATTAATGGTAAAAATGGATAAAATAGGCATGATCAACTATTTGTGATGAGATTTAGCTTATTACAAAAGATTGATGAAAAACACTACCTTTTACTAATTAGTAAAAAATGGGCCTATAATGGTATTATGACCATAATTATAGTAGAAACATAATTTGAGTCTCATCAAGGGGATTATATCATAATAATTCATTTGAAAAGGATAAAACTAAAACATATATAATTATTAGGGTTCCTACATCACCATATTCCTTTGGATAAAAAATCTAGTTTAAAGTAGAAAAAAACCAAAATCACAAGCTCTATGCACTAGAGGGTTTAAAGAGTTTTTATAATATACATAATCAATTCTTAAATCATAACATATAGATCAATTCTCATACATACCTATAAAAAATCCATGGATCAATTTTGATAGTTCCACATGGAAGAACGTAAGTCTCCATCTATGCAATCACCCACATGATCAAAAGTGTATTTATTATATTAGGTGACTCTAATATAATGGAATAAATCAAATCCATTTATGAGGATAATCTACCATTGGAAGATACAAAATTTAGTTAGTTTTTATTTATGTGCACATTTTCTAAACTGGGCACAAGGATACAATCAGGTAAGACAAATGAGAATGATATTTTCTATCTAGTGATAATTAACCTAGTAAATCATAAAAAAAGACTTAGTGAAATTAAAATATAATTTATAACATGATGTTAATAATGTAGATGTCTAGGTTAGTGTACTTAAATATGCACTCAAAGTTGTTATTGTGACATGTTGGGTAGTTCACCATTCCATGAAATTGTACTTTGAGGAATCTTCCAATATGATATGAGCTTGGTTATAAATAACATCCATGATCTTTAATTAGTGGCTATTAATATAATAAGGTAAATACCCTGATTGAAAGATTCATAAGTGTGTCAATATCTTGTCTTTATAGGGTGTGGAACCAAAAGACTAGGTACATATATTTAAACACACTTTTAGAAAATTATGCAAACAAATAAATAAATTTGAATTTTTATAAAATTTGTTCATTTTTTATGATTATAAATATTCAAAATAATAAAATAGAGGGGTTAAGATGCCAAAAATTCCATGAAAGACAAGGTCATATAAAGTGGATCAAGTGATCGCAAATGTAAAAAAATGAAATAAGAATATGCAACAATAAGAAAATATGTACAATTAATTAATTTATTTATTTTAATATTTTTTATTTTATAATTTCACAAGCTTTCCAATGATTCCATCAAGATCATAATTGACCCAATCAATAATGCACAGTAAATGTCCTTCCTTAGTTAAGTGAAAAGTATGTAGTGTGCCAATATTAGAATCAAAACATATATCATATTCAATGATACAGCTATTTGAGTGGCCATTCATGTAACATTATGTAAGCGACATAGATTTAAGTGATTTATTACTAAAAAAAATATCATAAGATGATGTAGAAGATTGCATTAATTTTTGGATTTCTTGAAATATATGGTTAGGAGATGCTATAAGTGTGTGTGATTGTTGAAAAGTAAAAATTTTAATATAAAAATTTACATTTTGTTTATTTTTAATTGAAAATTTTGCAAATCTTTATTATGAATATTTTAATTATATTTCAAAATCATGATTTTCTTTTGCTTATATGCATCATTAAACTATGGTGGTGGATAGGGAGGAGGTAGCATATAATCCATAAGATGTTTATACTTTATCCCCAAAATAGTAACAACTAGATTAATATAAATATATTTCAAACATATATGAATAATATAAGGTACATCACAATTTTTATGTAACCATGGGCATCCCAATATCATATCAAAATTTCCATTTTATGGTAAAATGAAAAAGGGAGTGGATAGTATGATAGGGCATACTTGAAGAGGTAACATAATATGGCCCAAAGTGGCTTGTTACTTACCATTGAAAGTTTTAAAATATTTAGTAGGTTCTTGTATGTCACTTTGTGTGTAACCTAATGAATGATGTAGCATAATTTTTCATGCATTTTTTTATTGATTCATTATAAATTAATATGATATGAGTAATTTTTGATAAATATGAGATCCTATACATAAATCATGAATATTAGAATCATCATTAACTATTTCAATATCATAAAAATTAATCATAAGACATGATATAAAAATTTTAATAATTATACCAATAATACCATCCAAAGGATATGATGTATGAGGTGAATAAGCTTTGTATTTAAGATCTACATTTTAAGTGTCCTTGTTGGTATCATACTTAGTAAATAAATCAATGAAAAATATTGAGATTAACATTGTAATTTTATTGAGGATTTTTTTCCTCTATAAGGTAATCTACCTCATTGAATCTATTCTAAATAAGATCCTAATTGAGATGCTTGAATTTAAACACTTGTTTGTATATTGACTATTGTATCTATAATAATCACAATATGAATTACTTTTCTAATTATTGGTAAAGGAGGGTTTTTTGAAAAAGGAATTGACCATTTTAAAATAATCTAAAAGAATTGGACAAGAAAAATAGAAGAGACATTAAAGTCTTCCCAAAAATTCATACAAAATAAAGAAACAAAAACTAAATAGCTAAAAATAACAACTAAACAACTGAAAAAAAAATAGTTAATCTACTACTAAAAATAAGAGTGTTTGAAACTTCAATTAATTTACCCTCCAAGGGCCTCATCCTAGGTTTCCATAATATTATTTAAGTCTAAATTCATGTGTTCCTCTCTTGATGTTATAGGTCTCCATCATTATCCTTCACTGATCTTTTATCTATCTTGCTCAACCTAGTTGAACTCTCAATTTCTAGCCTCCTCCCAAAAATCTATCTCAGCCTTTCAGTGCTAGCAAAACAATTGTGGATAAATAATTTTCTGAAGTTAACCAATATGTTTAAATTTTCCTTAATATTCTCATTATCTTTCTCCATAATGTTAACTTTCTCCTCCATCCACTTCACCTATAGAAACAATTACTTCAAATCATCTTTGCTATAAATGAAATATCCCTCTACATTGTGTCTCTTAATGGCATCCTTCAAATAATTAGGGTATTTTAAGAACCATATAAGGAAATATTTATGAAAATAAATCTATTCAAACATAATCTTATAATTACTCTACCCCATAATATCCTCAACAATTTCATTAGATTATTCTCACACATTTTTATTTCCCTTATTCATATCAATAGTTTATTTCTTTTTCAACTCATCCACTCCTTGGGATTTTAGAAGTCTTAGGCCTATAACCACATCCATAATTATTTCATTAATATGGCATGATATTTCAATTTTCCCCTCTCCGCCTTATTTACTATCCATTTTATTATTATTATTAGCCTCTTTAATGGGCTTATTCTCTTTACCTATGCTTTTAAGAATCCTATCACTCAAAACCTTATCCACACCTTGAGATATATCTATACTAGCCATATAAAATGGAATAATCTTCATGGACCTAATATGTTTATAAATTAGAATAATGATATTTTGGTGTAAAATAAATATCTTTTTACCCTTCTTGACATCTACCACTAAACTTTCCAAATATTTTTGGATGTAGAACAAAAGAGTGATAGGTATATGGTGTCTAACCTAAATCATAAAAATAAAATGAAAAGTATGAACCACTTTTTACCTTCCTTAAAGGGTAATAAAACTTCTTAATTTATATTACAACTTCACCATATGGAAGAAGGAATGAATCTGTAAGGTATCCACCTTGAAATTCAATCAGTTCCTCTTCTTCTATCAATAATTTCACATTTTCCTCTTTGTATTCTCTATTTTATTTGAAAACTTTATGCTCCTCCATTTTCATACCAATAACTTGAGAAATAATCTCCTCTATAATCTCAGTGATGATCCCCTTCATCTTCACCTCTTTTTCATTATAGTTATTGGAAAACATATTTTAAATATGTGGATCATACCCATCAATTTTTTCGTATAAAATTGGTTAATCCACCTTATTTAAGAATCTCCCATAGATATTAATTCTTCATTATATCTATTTATAAGGAAGTATAAACCCTACCAAAATATCCACCCATATTCACATAGCTATAATTGATACAATCTTGAAAACAAGAACAAAGACAATCTCTAAATTTACCAACAAATAAATTCCATATCCTCATAGCCTTAACATGATTTCAGTGCCAATCATTATGAAACTTTAAACTAAATTAATCATGACATGGAAATTATAGATATAATTACTCCCATGAGTGAATATAAGGCCTTACAAAATATCTTTATAATAGAAATCATTCAACTTACCTCTCTTAGTGATGATAATACCAAGCCAAAAAATCAAATAAATGAAAAAGGGAAAAAGTACCCCATCCTCCCTTATATAAATATTAACTATAATCCCAATGTTATTTATTAGGATCCTCTATATAATGTTTTTGGAAAATAACATTGGACAATTATTCTTTTTTGATTCACTTATTTATTTTTCACAAGACTACCCTTGAAATAGAAACCTAGTCTAAAATATGGTTCCATTCCTTATACACATGGTAAATTCAAATTGATTAAAAAGAACCTATAATATTAAATTCCTTTTCCACCATATTTTTAATAGTACAATTGGATTCATACTTTACAAAAATATATTTAAAAATATTACGGGAGTTCCCTTCACTAAATAATTAAGTTACCCTCTTATTTAGATAATTATAATCCCCAAAGCACTACAAAATTTCTACCTAATGATTAGTTTGAATGCCCATGTTTCCTATATAATCCACCAAAACCTCTTCCTTATTGTGCCTAAGGATTTCCCCTACCTAATAGCCTTGGATTTAATTTGGAAGCCCTGTTAAAATTCAATTTGATCCATCCAAGAGATGGGATACACCATTTCATACTCAACATAAAGACCATTCTATGATCAAGTACTGACCTATTATCATTATTTAACTACTAATTTCATGATACTTAAATCTTAGCATCACTAAATAGATAATTTTTATAGTATTAATGTTTTTAAAATTATCCATCAAAAGATATTTGATTTTACTAGCTATCCTTTTACTAGAAGTCTTGCAATCTCTAAACTTTTTTTTATATCTCTCTTTCCAAAGACCCCAAAAAATATGAGGAAGAGATAATTACCATAGTTTTTCAAGCCTTTTCTTATTGAGAGTATCTCTCTAACAATTCTACATCTCAAGCAGTGAACATGGTTAAACCAAAAGCATTTGAAAATTAACTAGAATACTACCCCATACTATAAAATCAAAGGGACATTCTAACATTAAATGATTAATAGACTCTTCCTCTTCCTCCCAAAAAGGACATCTATTCATGATGATCATACCACTATTACTTATGTTATCCATAGTAAGAATTTTATTTTTAACATTTATCCAGAGAAAGATGAGAACTTTTAGGATTAAATCTTCTATCCATAATTATCCCAATGGAAAACCATCCTAAGTAACCTCAATCACCATATTGTAACCAAATATGACATTATGGTTTCCATGAAATGAATCAATCCACACCATATTATCCTCTTTATGGAGATTGGTAACATGGATCCCTTTATGTAAATTATTCAAATTTGATAAATAGTGTTACCTTAATCAACAAAGTCCTCCACCCTTAGTTGTTTACACTCTATCCTTCTCTTCAAAACCTAAATATAGTCCTCCACATGAGATCTATAATCTCTTTAAAGGTGTAAACCAGTATGGTTCCAAGGTTTTAAATCTATCAGACTATAGTTTAGCACCCAAGAGTCCTCCTAGAATCTCACTTTATCCCCATTTCCAAATTTCCATTTACATCCCTTAAGTATTAATTACCTACGAGTGAAAAAGAAATTATAAAAATAAGATCCTCTAATGAAATGATCCTTTTAAATTAAATTAACCACCTCTCTAGTATCCAAATATTAAATTTTCGAATATCTATCCATTAATTGGATTCCTTAATAAACCTCCATATTAGCTTAACCACAAGGGATTTATTCATAGACTTCATCTTTCTAAGCCCAAACCCACAAATTTTTTTTGGGAGGTAAATCGTATCCCAAGACAATAGTAGGAATCTAATTTTTAATTTTGAACCTATCCAAAAATATATTTTTTGAATCTTTTGAATCTTCTCTATTATTAACTTTGGATATTTAACCATAAACATTTAAAAAATATGCAAAATCTACAATGTGATATTAATAAGCATTAATTTACCTTTTTATGAAATTACCAAACCTTTCCACCTAGAAATATTCCTTTGAAATATATCCAAAAATAATTCCAATCTTGTTGGGGAATGTTACTACTAAACATTGGCATCCCTAAATAAATAGGGGGTATATCTTTGATTTATCAGTCCATAATGAGAGATTTTTTGTTTTGCCTTTCCTGTGGGTTATTGAAAAAAAACAAAGAGCTTTTATCCAAGTTATTTTTTTGTTTGGAAGCCTCCTCGTAATTTTTTATGATCTCTTTAAGTTCCTTGGCTTTTTTTACCAGATTATCTACTAGAACAATTGTATCATCAAAAAATTGTCGATGAGAAGAGGGATCCACCTTGCCTATAGGTCTAAATCCTTTCATTATACCTTGTATTATAGTTGTTAGCAAAGACATACACAATGTTTGAGCTATTATGATAAATAGAAAATGAGGAAAATAATCCCCTTTTCTAACACCTATCCTACTACCAAATAAATCTTTAGGCACACTATTGATCATTATTAAAAAATATTATAAATTCATGTATGAATCAACCTTATAACTTTTTCATGAAAATGAAATTGAATAAAAAATATATCTAGGAACTTCTAATCAACCCTATAATAGGCCTTATTCATATCAAGCTTAACAATCATATGTAATTGATTTAATTTATCCATTGAATGCATAGTCTAATTCACCACAATGATACCATCATACATTTATATACATGAAACAAAACCTCCCTAATTTTTAGAGGTCATTTTATCTAGTAAGGGTTGTATTATAATAGATAAATTCTTCATAAACACTTTGTAGATCATATTAAAAAGACTAATGAGGTGATAATCCATAAAATATGAGGCTCCATTATTCTTATAGATCAACATAATAAATGCATTATTTAATCCTCTTAATAATTTACATGAATAAAATAAATCATACATAACTAAATTGATATCCATGTTAATAATATCCTAGTAATGTTGGAAAAATGCTACTAGAAATTTATTATGATTAGGTGCCATATCCTTGTTCAATAAAAAATAAAAGTTTACATCCAAAATTATTACAATAGATAACTTCTTATTATCATCTTGGGAAATCATCTCAGGGATGTTATCAATGATATTTTTCACTATTAATTCATTTGAACTAGTGTTAGTAATAACATATTTTTAAAATAATGTATAGGTTCATCCTTAATGTCTTGTAATCCAAAGCTCACCTAACCATTTACCTTCATGATATCCATAATTTTATTATGAACTCAATGTTTAAGCATGGTAAAATATAAAAATTTGGTGTTTCTATCACCCTCTTTAAGACAAATCAGCTTTAATTTCAGCCTCTATAATTTCTCCTCTATAGTGACAATAAAACAAAATTCACACAAAAGGTTCCTTTCTTTAGATAAGGTGGCTTAATCCAAACCACTATAAGTTATCTACTCTTCTATCTAAAATAACTTATATTTCAAGATTTTTTTTCTCAAATATGTTTCCATAAATATATTTCTTCCAACTTATGATGTTTCTTTTAACATTTTTATGTTTTTAAACTAATCTAAATGTAAATTTCCTTAGAAATTTAGCAAACCACCACTCCTTTATTTTGTATTTAAGATCAAGATGTTGGAACCATGTATGGTCAATTATGAAAGGATTTCTAACCTTTTAATAACACTAATATGTATTAATAAGTAACAAGTTATGATCCAAGCATATCCTAGGCAAAGAGGTAAAGAAAAAATCTTGTTTCACAAACCAATCAGACGGAATTAAAATTCTTTTAAACCTAACCTTGATCAATTTATCACCTAATATTATATTATACTAAGTGAAAAGAAGACCTATAAGCTCCACATCAACCAAAATTTTATTGGCTATGAACTTTAATTAATAATCCATGCTATCATTGTAATCTTGATTTCCACCTTTCTTCTCCAATGGGGAAGTGAAGTATTAAAATAAACACAATCATCCATAATAAATTTCCATAATTGTACCTAAAATTTCCAAGTTCATAATAAAATTTTATTCATCTTGAAAGATAATTAGGTGCATAAATGCTGGAAAGAATATAAAGGGAACTATCAACATTATTCACAAATATCAAAGGTAAATTATTAGAGATTTTGAAAAATAATATCCCCCTTAACCTATTTGTAATTCCAAAAAGTTTCTAACCCATCATAATCCCTAATGGAATTAAAAATTTTAGTAACCATGTCATTCTAAATTTTATTCTTACTATCAACTAATAAATTCTCATTCATATTAGTTTCTTGAAAATCCAAAATTCATAAATTATAATTCTTATTTAAATATCTAATGTTCTAAGTTTGCTACTTATATTCATACTTTGAGTATTCCAACTAATGATCTTCATTTGGATCCTTTGGTGTAAATTTTGTTACCCCTCATAGGTAATGTAATTTCAATACCATCAACAATCTCTTTCTCTCTAGTTTTATTTATGTTTTCCTTTAGTGAAGGATTACCTATTTTTTAATTAAAACTACATTTGATTCCTTTATTATACACCTTTTAATTATACTAGAGATCTCCTTAGACTATTTACCTTTTTTTATTTGTGGAGAAAAAACATTATGAACTAGTTGAAGTATAATTGATTCCTCAACATTAAAAATAATTGTTTTTTGTTCCTCTTCTCCCACATTATATGCATAAATAACAAATGGAGACTATTTTAAGGGTTTTAAATCTCCTTTACCCTAAAAGAAGGAGAATATGAAGGAGCCTTATCATATTATTCTTGTATTAAAATTGGTTACATTTCTATAAGAATCTCTCATTTCTCACTGGTGATGGTCTCAATCCATCTAATTTTTTAATTCCATTCTTGGTGATATCCATTCTCCTTCCTCTAGAGTATTTGAATAATTATTACCCTAAAACTATAATTATTTAGGAATATCCCTAATTTCCTCATTTTCATTAAAATAACATTCTTTTTTATCCTTCCCAAATTATGAAATATACTCTTTCTCCTCTACATCTATTTCCTTTCCCAATCTATTCTTTTTTTGACCTATAAAGATGGAGGCTACCATCTTATGTATCACCTCCAAGATTTTTTTGCCATGAATACTTGTATTTTTTTATATTTTTTCATTACCATTATTATTGATAATAATAAAAATCATGGTCAAATGTCCAAGCTTATGATAATTATTACATTTTAACATCGAATCCTCATATTCAATATGTTGGACCTATTGGCCATTTTTACCATAAGCCAAAATGGGTCAACCCCTTATAGTCAAAATATTATATAGGGTATTTTTGTAATGTCATAGGGAATCTTGTAGTTCATTTGATGTCATTTAATATGAAATTATAGCTTTGGTCATAGTCTAGCTTAGTCCTTATGTCATTTGGTATATTAGGGGTTATTTTAGAGTCATATATGCAAGTGCTTGGATTTCATGGTGTCTAAATAGTCAAGATCATTAAAAGAGTTCATAAAAGCATCAAGAAGTTCATTTGAGATTTCAAATATCAAGTATTAGCTTAAGCATAATATTAAGTGAATCAGGTCCTCACCAGGATGTCATCCAAAAATGAATGGACCAGCTAACTTGTGTATTTGATAAGTTCACTTAAAAAGCCTCATGAGCCACAAGGTTGTAGTGTCATGGAGTTATTCATGGTAATAACATGTTTTGTAAATTTCAAATCCATTCAAGCTTCATATCTCAAGTTATGAGCATTCACAGTTAGACCTAAAACATAAGACATTCATGCTAACATCAAGTTTGAGCTCTATAAAGTAACCATTTGGATTCTAAATTCCTTGAAAGTTATAAAGCTGATACATGAGATCTAACAATCTATCTAAGCTTTCATATTAAAAAATGAGATATAATAGTTCACACTTGGGTCAAACACATCAAAAGGTCCCTGGGTAAAATCCCTTTATATATCTATAAGTTGGATGAGATCCTAAAGTGTGGGTTCATCGAGTAGATGATCCAATGGTGTGTGATCACTAACAAGATAGTGGGTGCAATGAGATCTATGGATAGTGTTCACTTTTACATCTTGATCCAATGATGCAAATAAAATTCAACATGTCAAAGGATATTCATGATAGGAAATAAATGGATCACATTCATTTTTAAAAAGGAGATCAATGGTGTGTAGGAGGTAAAAAATGACAAGATCTAATAATGGGGATCTATGAATCCAATGGGAATAAAGATAGGTTGGAGCATTTTGATTATCCCAAGAAATTTTTGATAAACAAATTCAAACCAAAGGAGAAATTTTAGACTAATTCAAATAAGGTCTTTCAAGGGGCATCTCATCACCATTGGATCTTTACTAAATTCCATTAAATGGATAGATTGATGTAGTCACATTAAAGGACACAAAGGGACCACCATTAAAGCTTAATATAGACCTCTGACATAAGGGTTTATGTCATGAAAGGTTTATTTAATGATTATATTCACAATTTTTAAAAGAAATATCCATGAATATGGTGAACTCTTAGTTCCTAAAAAGATATAATGGGTCTATTTTAGACCTAATATAATCAAGAAACAGAGATATGTATTCTATAGGTCTGCATCAACATAATGACTATAAGAAAACTAATAGTTTGATACTAGTTTTCTATATATAGTGGACCTATGAACATGGGGATGATTTTGAGCATGATACAATTTAAACAAGAGATAGAATTTCAAAGGATGCCATGAGTCATACACATAGACCCCAATGGTTTCATCTCGAGGACCAACTACATGAAAAGGACTCTTGTATCCAATTTTACATGTCATGATAAACTAGTGCTTAAAGTTATCACTAGAATAAAGCTCTAATAGATTGATTTGATGGTTTTAATTTCATTTATGTCAAGACAAAATTTAGAATAAATTGATCCCACCATTACAACCATCAGGGAGCATCAATGAGGAATAATGTAACTGTGTAAAAATTTGAAGTAAACTGGATCAATTAGGAAACTTGAATGAGAATATATGCAGAGGCAATTGTAAATTTGATTTAAATGGATTTGAGCTCATTTATTCCTATTTTAACACTAAAATTGTTCTCTAAAGGCAATTTATTCTATAAATATATCCTTTGATCCATTATTAATCATCCCTCAGATTGGTATGACTAGACTCTACCAAAAATTATATTTTGAACTTATTAGATTAATGAATAGAGAATTTTTGTAGTTGTTTACTAATTTGTGCTTAGTGTTTTTTATTGTTTTGATATACAAAAGTGGTTTTCATATTCCATTTGTAGGTCCAAGTTTAACCTAAGTTCTAATAAACTTTTTATGCAGGTCATCTAGCATGTCTTCAGGTTGATGTCTTAGGTATAGAGTGGATAGTTGATTATAAGTGCTTCCAATAAAGACTTACCCTCATTTAAATCTTGAATAAGTCCATATAATTTACCTATAGGTGAATAATTATTACTTGGAAACCAATATAGACACTACATTAGTTCTATTCATAGTCTATTAGTGTGTTAATGAGTTCAATCTTGAGAGTGGATATTTGAACATTTAGTGCATCACATCATTTAGAATAGGTTTAATTCATGTAATCTATAAATATTTCCTCATAATTAATTATTTTTAATAGATAAGAGCATTTCAATAGACATTATAGGAGTGATCCCTTAAATCCAGAGGCTCATTTCCAATATAGGTACACCCACATACATTAAAATGTTCTTATGTTGCCCAAATATAGAATAAGCTTTAAAAACTTATTCTATGCTGTAATATTTGGTCAAAATAGCTATATAATTATTTTTAGTACCCATTTTATTCAAGAAAACTTGTCAAGGTGATCATTGGTCTTGACAACATTAGCTATAAATTGGTGTGCTACTTAGCATTTGGTGACTCCTTCAAGGTAAATCTAGCTTAAGGCCATTATTTTTTTTATAAATTTTACTTCATAATTCATGGTTCTCACTAGGTTATCCTATGGTAGAACATTAAATCCCATTAATCCACCCATTTATCCTAAAATTCCTCTTAAGGTTCGGTATCCATAGCCTAATCTTCCTTTTGAAAAATAAGTAGATTTTGCTAGAAAAGAAGAGAGTGAAGATGCTAAGGAAATTAAAGATATTGAATAAGAATACATGGATATACCTCATTATTTACCTACCTTAAATAATAAAAATATTATTCAACTTCAATTATATGATGCCATTCCTCCTAATGCCACAAAATTTAGGCCCACATTCAATGGTGAGAGTCATGCCACACCTAGTGAGCACATTATAGATGTTTTAAGTTTTTTAGTTTACACAATATTATGGATGAGAAAATTTACATTAGAATACTTGATATGTACCTTAAGGGAAGGATAATTATTGGTATAAGACTCTATAAGGTGAATTCATCATAACATGGGATGAGTTTGGAGTGTTTTTGACTTCTAGATTTAGAAATGAAAGTGGCAATGCCTCTCTCATACATCAACTCAATGTGATAAAAAGGGGATCCAAATAACCAATGCATGACTTCAAAAAAATGTTTTATAAGACATTACATGTACATCTTCCTCCCATGAGACCACCTGATATCATTGTGTTCCCTACTTAATTAAAATCCATTGGGATTGAAATTGTTATCATGCTTCAAACTATGGGAGGTTCCAATCTTCCTGAAGTGTATGATCTTGCTATAAAATATGAGAATATTCTCATCCAATATGTAATATTTCCTCCTAAGATGTATATTCCTCATTTTTATCATACTTTTGATAGTACTCTGGAAGTGGATAAAATTCATTATTACAATACTAAGTCTAGGGTTGCTCCTAATAAGGTAGAAAATATTATGAATCCATATGAAGAAAAATAAATCCTAAAAACTCAACTTAAGCAAGCCAATATGTAATTATATTTTCATAAAAATATATAACCTTACCAAAAAAAATTTGCCAAAAATATGGAAGAGGAAGAGGGCAACAGAAACCTAACACTAATAGGCCTACCAACGTATACAATCCTAACTCTACCACCAATGCAAGGGAGATGATACTAGTTTCATATCAATTCAGTGCAGGGAGAATATCAATATCAAGAACAACTCATTGATTCTAATTATTATAGATATCATGCTCTAGCATATCAAATAGGATTTACTCCCCTCCTATCAAATAGGGATGGGGTGGTGATGCAAGCTAATGAGGATTATCAACCTCAAGGAGAGATCTTTACCAATTTTTTGGTTGAAGACAATTTTTCTCTAAATCAAGGAACCTCTATTATATAAAATACAAGGGATAAGAGTAAGGATATTAAATTTTTAATTAGTATGCCCATGGGCTCATCCAATCCTCCTACAAGGTAACAAGACATAGTTGCAAGTGTGATAGTTCCAAAAACTTCTACATCTACATCAAGTCAAAATATGGTAAGGTTTGCTACTATTCCTCAAGTTCCAAGTAATTTTATGGAAAAAATATCCAAATATAAAGTAGGTATGGATTATTTAAATATTTTATATTATTTAAGTAACACTAAAGCATCCATTTATCTTTAGGATGTTCTTCAAATGCCTAGTCAAAAAGGACTCATACAAAAGTAGTTATTTTTTATCCCTACTAATGTCTCACCCTCAAATAAATTCATGGACATGTTTCTATTTAAATTTATCCTAGTACCATTATTTATCCATCCAATAGGTCTGATAAATGTCCACCATTTTATGTCACCCTCATTGTAGGTGACACATTGGTATACAATTATACAGTAGATAGTGGAACTTTTACTTCTATCAATTCCAAAGTTGTAGCTGATAATTTGTGCCTAAAATATGAGCCAAATGGAAAATTTGTCCTTAAATAAAATGTTAAACCTACCAATATATTAGGAATGATAAAATTCTTGATGTTTTTCTTGCATAATTATCCTATTTTTCTTATCTTGCAAGACAAATTTATGGTTAATCTCCTAGCCCACTTTGTAATCTACCTATCAAGGGAATTGATACACAAGATAGGTGGATATATATTATATGAATGGTATTTATTATTGTTTAGAACAATATATATGTCCAAGGTGATAATTAGGACATAACCCCTTACAAGGTTTCATATTGGGCCTTATATTGAGATACGTTCTAATCTGAATTGTGTGGCCTATGAAGAAAATGACTGTATTGTAGATGATGGCACTTATTCCAAGCTTGAAGTTATTATAAAATAATAATTATGAGTATAATCCATATGTTTTTGTGGAGGAAATTGATTTAGGAGTGTATTGTATACACGAAGGAGTAGCAACCCCTTTACTTGTCAAGTAAGAGGATAAAGATGATGAGATTTGGAAGATGTTTTTAAATGGTTCAAGAAGTAAAGTTTGTGTAGGATTTTGTGTTATATTTTTCTCCCCATCTAAACAAAAATATTATGCTTCATATATATTTCATTTCAATTGTACATTTAGTGTGGTTGATTATGAAGGTTTAATTTATGGCCTTCAATGGGCAAGGAGAAAAGGAATCAAGAAATTGAAAGTATATAGAGAAAGTGAATTAGTTGTGCATCAAGTGAGGAATGTATTATCTTTAAATATATTAATGCAAACATAAATTTTAATGTATTATCTTGTTCTCTAGAAGTATCTAATGGATTAGTATATGTACTCTAAGTATTATACTAGACTGGTTTTATAGAAAAATCCATGAGAATAATATAATTATGTAAAGGATATAGATGTTGATAATATTCAAAAGGTTATTTATCCATAATACAAGTATAGATATGACCTCATAGCTGAAACTTAAACATGTATGTAAAGTGGAAGGAATTGCATGCATATCATGAATCCATGGTCTTCAAATTAAGATATTGTAATTAATATCATTAGGCATAAATTGGCATGTTGTAGGTAGCATTCTAGGCCCTAATGTAAGGTTTAGTGTGATTTGACCCAAGAATTTGTGTGGAATATTATTAAACTTTAGATATTCATATCATAAGGATCCAAATAGTTAACATGTATATTAAGAAGTCAAAGAAAAGAGATATTGTAAATGTTCAATCCTGATCCATTATCGAATAAACCACATTTGACACTCACCTCATTAATTCATAATGCAATTTAGAGAGGCAAGTTTAAATTTATGATGTGTTGAGTTGGGATATCTAATTTTCTGAAGGAAATACGTTCTTCGGTCCATTTCATAGTATTAATTTTGGAAGCAATATAAGCTTGCTCAAATGTTTGAGGCACCTGAGTATCATGGAGTGAAACATAAAAATGTCTTTATATGTGTTGAAATTATATATGTAATATAAATTGTAAATAATAACTAAATAATCACTCCTCTAGTCAACAAATCTATAGTCATGGGTGTTTCTAACTCATCAAGCTTCGGGACCACATGTAGACATCATAACCTAGACAACATGGTATAATAGGAGCATAGAGCTATTAGTAGAGGTGGTATGGTGGATATATGTTTGTGATTGATAATAAAGAGGGATAATGAAGACCACTAATATTCTCTTATGTCTAGTTGTGACAGGAAAGGAATTGAAGTGAACCAAAGAGAAAAATGTATCTAAAGGAGACTTGTTAATTTTAGGTCATGAAGTTGTTATATTATGTAATGTATTCTCTATTTGTTTAAATATTTGTGTCTTAATTAAATTACACATAATATAGAGATATCATGATAAATAAATAATGAAACATGACAATCATTTTAATTGATATAAAGCATCACGTATACATGTGTTTATGTCTTTTATTAGTTCATTCTGAGTTAAAGGGAACAAACATGCAAATGAAAGTATTAAAATTTTAAACAAAAATGATAATCTTATTCTATAATTATTATATAAAATAAAATTATAAAAAATATGAATCTAAAATTTGAGTGCTAGAAATGCAAACCATAGGGTTATTTAGGGTTAGGGTTTTGTGTAATATTTGAAGGAAGTCAGGTTCACCAAATGTTTTAAGATTTTAGGAATTAACAAGTGTAAATTTATGTTTGTTAAATAGTTGAGTAGAATAAATTATGGGAATAATAAAAAATAAATACATCCAATGATTTTTAATAGAATTGACTAGATTTGACCTTTCTAAAAATAGTAATAAATAGTGCAAGTAATAACTTAGCTAGAAAACAATTGAGACACATGATTTGGAGGATAAAAACTAAGGTATAAGTTGGTGTGAGTATAATAAATAAGATCCTAATGTTTTGAGTTTTAATGTTTATTTTTCATCCAATTTCCATCTAGTGGTTAGATAGATAAAATTCATGTATATATACTCTTTAAATGCTTGTGTGAGTGATAAAAGAGGTCTAGGCAAATCCTAGGATGTTATATATTTAAAAATATATTTTTTTGTGAAAAAGGATAAGGAAAGGATACTAATTCCATTTTTGGGATAATAATGCCATATAGTTCTAGTTTCATTATTATGGTGCTAATGTCTAAGTGGTAGAACACTAGGCATGACGGGCCACGATCAATAAATGATGATCTAGGAATACTTTACAGATGACTAGGGATGTTTGTGGCCCACATGAAGGCTAGATAATTGTGATAATATTATCTATGATAGGTCTAAATATAATATATGGATATGTAGTTTCAAGTATAATTTTTATCACTTAAATAACAATTTTAGTTGATTTCATTATACATTCTTAAGGCATTATATCGCAATATGTATTATTATCAAAGGATTTATTTTGTGGTTTATTTGTGTCAACTTCATATAGAGGAGGCAAAGTGACTAAGTGAAATTTAGTTAAATTTTATATTAACTTTTAAGGTGGTTGTAGTAATCTGTAAAATTTCATAACATTTGAGTAACATCATATAGAGGATTATCTAGTCTTAGAGAAGAAAATAAAGGATAAACTAGTGCTCAATGTGAATATGGTAAATGCACAACTTAGATACCCTACATATTTATAAGCTATCACTAGTAACTAATACAAAGAGGAAATATTGATAGATTTGGTTATTCCAAAACAATCTATAACTAGAAATGTTTGGTAGGATAAGTATCCAGACCCTATTAAGGAGAATATTTTGATGTTTGAAGTAGTGTTTCATAATATACAATACTAAAATTATTTTGGAAGAGATGATATAGTTGTAGAAACATAAATGTATGGGCATTTTTTTGAATAATATGATAGAATATATTACTTAAGACTTTGATAAATATTCTAAAATCGGTGAGTACTGTGTGTAACAATGTCATATCACAGAATATCTCTAACCTATTACATAATCTATTAGACTATACAAAAAGAGCTCAGTAGAGAATGGAAAGGATAATTTCATATGTGAAAACTAAGAAGACATTAAATGTTTATTCTTGAATGGATATTAAATTTGTGGGCTATGAGTCTCAAATGTTGTCTTTGACTTTTGGAGCATAGTTAAAATGATTCCTTAATCCACATGGGAGGCCATTAGATGACTTGATCTTAGCTATAATCTTGTTACATTGATTCTCATAGATTATGGAAGGTTATAACCCATTGGGATGTTGGAATATGTATAAATAAAAGTTTCTAATTTAAGTTTGTGTGGTGACTTTGAAGTTGTTGATATGAATATGTTTTATCCAAAATTAAATTAATGTTAAAATAAAACTTAAATTAGATAAATGGAAGAGACCCCCTTCTAACTATCTGGGAGGGCCTATCTAATTAATAAATCTATATGGTCTCATCTCACCTCCTCTATATAGATATGGGAATCTATATAGATATAGAGAATTATACTCCTAGATAGGATAAATTAGATATATTTCCCATATCTATATGGAGGATCCCACCTTCCCCCATTCCCAAAGTATAGATTCCATGATATATATATATATATGGTTATGAATAATAAATTAGGGTTGTATAAATATAATTTTAAATAAAAACTAAAGATAAATGACTAAAATAGACCCAAAAAAAATAAATGAGTAAGGTTAAACTATGAAAAAGAGAGATGAGCTTAGATTTTTGAATCATCATGTGATTACACAAGAATAAAGAATGCAAGATAAAATAGAACATATAAAACCCAAAAATATCAAGGAATTTATGCCTTAGTGCCTTTAATAGACATGAACAATTAGTAGAGGGAAAGAGTGATTTTAACTACTGTCCCTATTGGTTGATCCTATATTTTTGTAGAAATATGTAACTTTTGGAACAATCAGGTATGACAGTGACATTAGGTTTTTTTGCATTAATTTAATCTTTAAAAACTATGAAAATACCTATGTATGCCTTCTTTAAGTTATAAATCATAATTTTGTGCCATATGGAGATAAATGGATGTAAAGGAGTAAAATGGGTTAATTATTGGAATCATGTTAAACCTAAACACCCCACTGTGTTGAGTTTTGCCTACATACCAATACTTCAAAGAGGGATGAAACTTACACATAATTATCCCACCTAAGTGATTTGTGAGATTATATTCATTTGAATATATTAATTCATCTATAATTGGCTTGAAGGCTTGATTGTGTCCTATTAGGGCTGCACGAAATTGAATTTAATCTTGGCTCATGAATAGCTGAAGTGCTTGAAAACTCATTTTAGAAGAATAAGAAAATTTTATTCAATGTACACTTTTGTAAATAAGATCATATAGTAGAATTTATAATCTTTCTAAGATATTTTGAATGAATGAATCGAATGTGATTTTATAGTGGTCCAAGAGAGAAAAAGACCCATTAGAGATTTTAGGAATATAAAGGTTCAACTTAAGGATAATTTCCTTTTAAACATTTTTACTCTTGTGAGGGAAGGACAAGATCGGTAGATAAGTACATGAACATTGGGATTTCATATCCTATTGGGATTTATTGTATATTTTGGAATTTTATTGATTTTGGGATATAAGTCAAAGCATACAAATTCATAAATGTGTTTTCAATAGTAGTAATATTTCTATATATGGAAAAATTTATTTGTAATGAAGGTAGGTCTCCTCTTACACTTAGGATAGGTAAAAATGGAAAAAGAGGTGTCACTTAAGTTTACATGCCAATTAATGGTAAAAAGATTTAAAATAGGCATGATCAATTATTAGTGACCAATTTAGGTTACTATAGAAGACTAACAAAAAACACTACACTATGATATTTAAAAACAATTGGGCCTATGATGGTAATATGACCATCAATATAATATAAAATAGATTAGATAATCATCAAGGGGAGAAGATCATAATCATACCCTTGGAAAAGGATGAAATAAAATTATATATAATTCCTAAGGAACCTACATCGCCATATGCCTATGGAGAAGAAAGATGGTTAAGAGTAGGAAAAAAACCAAATTTTCAATATTTATGTGAAAGATGTTTTAAAATGTTCACAAAATAGGAAAAATCAATTCTAAAATCACAACACATAGCGTAATTCTCATACTTTTAAAAATTATGCATCAATTTCCATAGTTCTACATTGAGTAATGTAAGTATCCATGTGTATGATCCCTCACATGATCAGAAGTGGACTTATTTTACTAGGTGACTCTGATAGATATGGACTACATCAAACCCATATATGAGTCTACTATATGATTTGAATATGCATCTTTAGTTATTTGGGATTTAAGTACACATTTGTTTAATTAGGAATGAGGGGACCATGAGGTAAAACCAATGATAATGGTTTTTGAAAATGAGTGTCAATTACCCTAATAATTCACAATAAAAGACTTAGTGTAACTCATTTATAGGTTGGATCATGATATTCCTAATGTATATATCTAGGTTAGTGCATATAAATATGCACTCAAAGGTGTTATTATGCCATGGTGGGTAGTTCACCATTTCAATAAATTACATTATGAAGAAGCATGTGAACCAATATGAGCTTGGTTAAAAGTAGAATCTATGATATTTGATTAGTGGCCATTATTTCAATAAGGTTAATTCCATAAATTTCATATTTATAGGTGTATGCATCATAACATGGGATGAGTTTAGAGTGTTGTTGACTTCTAGATTTAGAAATGAAAGTGGAAATGCCTCTCTCATACATCAACTCAATGTGATAAAAAGGGGATCCAAATAAATAATGAATGACTTCAAGAAAAGGTTTTAGAAGACTTGGCATGGAAATCTTCCTCCCATGAGACCACCTACTATCATTGCATTCCCTAATTAATTAAAATCCATTGGGACTCAAATTTCTATCATGCTTCAATCTATGGGAGGTTCCACTCTTCTTGAAGCATATGATCTTGCTATAAAAGCTGAGAATAGTCTCATCCAATATGTAACATTGCCTCCAAAGTTGTCTATTTCTCCTTTTTCTCATACTTTTGATAGTACTTTGGAAGTGGCTCAAATTCATAATGTGAATCTTAAGTCTAGGGTTGCTCCTAATAAGGTAAAAAAATATCATGAATCCATATGAATAAAATAAAATGCAAAAAGCTCAACTTAAGCAAGTTAATATGTAATTATATTTTCATCAAAATACATACCCTTACCAAAAATAATTGGCCAATAATATGGAAGAGGAAGAGGCCAATGGAAACCAAACCCTAATAGGCCTACGAATGTATATAGTCCTAAATCTACCACCAATGTAAGGGATATGATACTAATTTCATATCAATTTAGTGTAATAGGAATATTGGTAGCAAGACCAAATCAGGGATTCTAATAAGTATGGAGAGCAAGCTCTAGTGGCTCAAGGAGGAGTTACTCCCCTCCTATCAAATAGGGATGGGGTAATTATGTAAGCTAATGAGGATTATTAACCTTAAGGAGAGAAATTTACCAATATTTTTGTTGAAGACACTTTTTGGCTAAATCAAGGATCCCTTATTATACCCACATGCTCATCTAATCTTCTTGTAACATAATAATACATAGTTACAAGTGTGATAGTTTGAAAAAATTCTACATCTCCATCAAGTCAAAATATGGCAAGGTCTGCTCTAATTCCTCAAGTTCCAAGTAATTTTATGGCTAAAATATCCCAATATAAATTAGGTATGGCTTCTTTAAACATTTTAGATTATTTTAATAACACTAAAACATCTATTTCTCTCTAGGATGTTCTTCAAATGCCTAGTCAAAAAGAACTCCTATAAAAGTAGTTATCTATTGTCCCTACTAATGTCTCACCCTCAAAAAAAATCCATGGACATGTTTCTATTTCAATTTATCCTAGAAAAATTATTGAACCATCCATTAGGGCTGAGAAATGTCCACCATTTTATGTCACCCTCATTGTAAGTGACAAGTTGGTATAAAATTACATAATCGATAGTGGAGCTTCTACTTCGATCATGCCTAAAGCGGTAGCTAATAAGTTAGACCTAAAATATGAGCCACATGGAAAAGGGGTCATTAAATTAAATGGTAAACCTACCAAGATATTAGTAATTATAAAAGTCTTGAAGTTTTTCTTGCACAATATTCCTAGTTTTCCTATCTTGCAAGACATAGTTATGGTTGATCTCCTAGCCCACTTTACAATCTACCTATCAAGGGAATTAATAGAAAAGATTGGCAGACATATATTATATGAATTTTATTTATTAGCATTTATAAAAATATATATGTCCAAGGTGATAATTAGGACATAACCCCTTATAAGGTTCCATATTGGGCCTTATATTGAGATAGGTTCCAATCTGAATTGTGTGGCCTGTGAAGAAAAAGACTCTATTTTAGATGATGGCACTTATTCCAATCTTGAATTTATTTCAAATTTTTTTCTTGATTAATATGAAAATAATGATTATGAGTGTAATCCATATGTTTTTATGGAGGAAATTGATTTGGGAGTGTATTTTATACATGAAGGAGTACTAATCCCTTTACTTGTCAAGGAAGAGGGTGAAGATGAAGAGATGTGAAAGATGTTTTTAAATGGTTCAAGACATAAATTTGGTGTATGATTTGGTGTTATATTATTCTCCCCATCTAAACAAAAATATTATGCTTCACATATATTTAATTTCAAGTATACTTTTAGTGTGGTTTATTATGAATGTTTAATTTATGGCCTTCAATGGGCAAGGAGAAAAGGAATAAATAACTTGAAAGTATATGGAGAAAGTGAATTGGTTATGCATTAGGTGAGTAATGTGGTTGATTCAAAGAAAACTTTTATTAAGTCATAAAATCATAGGATATGGGATTTTCTTGAAGACTTCAATGAATTCATTATTCAATCAGTCCCAAGGGAACAAAATAGTTAGGCTAATAGACTAGCTACCATAAGAGCTCAATTTGATACTTCAACTACCATAAAATAGGAGGGAAAATAGTCTAATATTAAGATCGTTATCATACCTTATGTACCTAATAATGAAGTGTCTTAGAAAGTTTTTTATAGTGTTAAACATATTGCATGCTTCTTATAAAATGAGGATGAGTTTTCTTCAATGAATCATAGGAGGCTTCAAAAATAATTGGGTGTTCAGATTATGAAACTAAGAGCCAATACAATACCTAAGGGTTTGGTAAACTTAGAAATTATCTTCAATGAGAATGATCAAAAGAATAAGGATAAATTGAGTATGTCTATAAAAGAGGAGAATTAAGAAAGTCTTGATCTTAAAGGACAAACTCCTAAAACTCATCAAGGTATGTTCTACATTAGAGAAGCAATAATTCATCAAGTTGTGTAGAGAGTTTCATGATATCTTTACTTGGGAATATATGGAACTCAAAGAATTTTATCCTAGCCTAGCACATCATACCATTGAGTTGGAACCTAGAGTTAAACTAGTTAGAAAGAAACAAATACCCATCCACCTTAAGGTTGAGAAACTCATGAAGTTAGAGCTTACAAAACTCCTTGAATCTAAGTTAATGTTTCCTATCAATCATTAGACATGGGTGGCTAACTTTGTGTCTATTAGAAATAATAATGGGGAGGTAAAACTTTGTATAGACTTTAGAGATATTAATAGAGTGTCACTTAAAGATCACTATCCTCTACCCTTAATTAATCATATTTTTCAAATGGTTTTAGGTTCTTAACATTTTTTTTCTTCTAGAGGGATATTCAAGATATAATTAGATTTTAGTTAGTGAGGATGATCAGTTTAAGACAACTTTCACTACTAAATGGGGGACTTTTGCTCATAAGAATATGCCCTTCGGTTTGTCTAATGTCAGTACCACATTTCAAAAAGCAATGGAGATGGACTTCAAAGGTTTGATTAATGATATGTTATTATTTTATCTAAATGATATAATACTATTTTCTAGATATTCTAATGAACACATGCAATACTTGAACACGTTTTTGAAATATTTAGGCAATATGGAGTATCTCTTAATCCAAAGAAGCTCATCTTTGCTATTCATGAAGGTAAGATCTTAGGACATCATTTCCAAGGATGATTTGACTATTGATCCTAAAATAATAAAGGTTATTCTAGGATTATCATTGCCATTATATAAGAAAGGTATTCAAAGTTTCTTAGGAAAGATAACTTTTGTAAATAGGTTCATACCTAGTTTTACATCTTTGGTGAAACCTATCACAAATATGGTCAAGAAGAACCAAGTATTTTCTTAGACCAAAGAAGGTAAGAGAAATTTTGAATCCATAAAGAAAAAATTGGAAAATATCCTACTCTTGTGAATCTTTATTTTAATAAAGACTTCATGTTGTATTCATTTATTAACCTTGATACTATCTCAGCCATGCTACTGCAAATGAATGACAAGGGTGTGGAAAAACCAATCACATTCTTTAGTCAGGGTTTAGATGATTATGATGTTAAGTACACCTTTATGTTGAAACAAGTACTTGATGTTATAAGGGGAATAAACAAGTTTAGATGTGGTTTGAAACAATAGGATTCATGTTATGGCTTCTCATCCTATTATCAAGGAGTTTCTCTTGAGCAAAGATCTCAGTGAAAATAGGGTAGGGTGGATCACTAAAGTAATGGGATATGATGTTTATATGAAGGTGATAAAATTTATAAGGGTTAAATGCCTTTATGAACATCTAGATTCAAATATTCATAAGTTAAAGGAAGAGGCTCTAATAAATCATGATTATTCCTAATCAACTGATTCATTGCCTCCACAAAGTTGGACATGGGATGTGATCATATTTATTCAAAATGGTGAGTATCCTAATAGAATGAGTAAATCACAAATGAGATATTTAGGTTGTAATCTATTCCTTTTTGTCTTGTGAATGGTGTGTTATTTAGATGCATTGATAATGATCAATTTGGAGTGTTTCTCGAGAAGTTCCATGATGGGATAGTAAAAAGTCATTTCACTCCAAGAACCATAGCTACCAAGATCATGAGGGTAGGTTATTATTGGCCTAGACTCTTGAAGGATTTATATGCTTGGGTGAGAAGGTTTGTATAATGGACTTTATTTATAGGAAAATAGAAGCTTTAAGCTCTTCCTTTGAAGCCTATCAAAGTAGATAAACCTTTTAGGAAATGGGGTATTGATTTTTTTAGTAAGATAAACCACCCATCAAGTGCTAGTCTTAAATGGATACTCACAATAACTGATTAATTTACAAGGTGGGTTGAGGTAGTATCATTGAAAGAAGCCAATGATAATGTTATCTTGGAGTTCTATGAGAGCATCATCACAAGGTTTCACACTCCTAATATTATTTTAGACAATGATATTACTTTTATGAGTGCTAAAATATTTTATTAGGTAAATAATACTAGCATATTCTTGAGAAATTCATATATCTATTACCCTCAGAGTAGTGGGTTAGATGAATCTACTAGCAAGAATTTGATCAGAATCATCAATATAACTTTAGAGCATAACCAAATATCTTGGCACACCAAATTAAAGATAACCCTATTGGATGGTAGGATAACTCCCAAGAGGTCAATAGGGAATTATCCTTTTTTCTCTTATTTATGGAAGGGAAGATAGGTTGTCTAGCTCTAAAAATCTACCTACCTTAGAGTTAGAATATCAACTAAAGTTGCTTGAGAATACCCCAATGTAGGTGAGATTGATAGAATTAATTGAGTTATAAGAGACTAGATAAAGATCCTCAAGCTATGGAGCACCACCAAGTACTAATGAAGTGGTTTTTTTAGAATAATTCAAGTCCAAGATCATTTAAATAATGTGACACGATATTGAAATATGATGAAGATAGCTAAAAACTAGGGAGACCTACCAACTTTGATACACTATAGAATAGATGATGTGTCATCATCAAGTGCAAGTAAATAAACTCTTTTTAGTTAGAAAATATGAATGGAGAAGAGATACCTATCCTTATGAATGAGATAAATTTGAAACCATGTTATTGAGAACTAAAGGTCAGTTGTGTAAATATTAGATCATGTGTGTGTTTCCTTTCTTATTGTTTTTTGTTTCATAAGTACTCATGAAGAACATGTGTGTTTCTCTCTTGGTGTCTTATTATTGGTTTTTTTCTATTATTTTGTGTGTTTTTATGGAAATTTATATGTCAAACTTGTATACTTATGAATCTATAACCTAATGTACAAGATTAGGAAATTGGTCATAGCATAACAAGCATACCACCCTTGGGAAATTACCAAGAAAGTTGACAATTTTTACCAAAGGCTAAAATGGGTCAACCCCCTATAGTTAGAATCTTGTATAGGGGATTTATATAATGTCATAGGGTATGTTTTAGTTCATTTTATGTCATTTCATATGCCATTATAGATTTTGTCATAGTCTAGCTTAGTCTTTGTGTCATTTGGTATCTTAAGGGTCATTTTAGAGTCATAAATGCAAGTGTCAGGATTTCATAGTGTCCAAATAGTTAAGATCATAGAAAGAGTTCACAAAGGCCTCAAAAATTTCATTATAGATTTTATATATCAATCAATAGATCAAACACAAGCCTAAGTGAATCAATCCATCACTATGATGTCATCCATAGATAAATCTACTAGCTCACTTGTGAGTTTGATAAGTTCACTCAAAAAGCTTCACAAGACAAAAGGTTAAAACACTATGGATTTATTCATGGTAGAAACATGTTCTACAAATTTCAAGTCCACATGAGCTTCCTAACTCAAGTTATGAGCATTTAAAGTTAGACCTGTAGCATAAGATGTTTGCATGTTTGAGATTCATAAAGTAACCATTTGCATTCCAAATTCCTTAAAAGGTTTAAATTTGATCAAGATATAATGGAATATATGAGGTTACATACTAACACATGAGATATATTGGTTTATACCAAGGTTAAACACATTAAAATTTACCTATTTTAAATCCCTTTAAAGAAATACAAGTTGGATGAGATCCTACAGTGAAGGTTCATCAAGTAGATGATCCAATGGTGCATGATCATTTATAGGAAAGTGGGCCCAATGAGATCTATGGCTAGCATTCACTCATACATCTTGATCTAATGGTGTGAATGATAATCAACATTTTAAAGGATCTTTATGGTATGAAATCAATGGACTACGTTCATTCATACCAAGGAGATCAATGGTATGTAAGAGGTCAAAAAGTCAAGATCTGACAGTAGGGATATGCTAGGCTAATTGGAATAAAGATAGTTTGGATAATTTTCATTGGCTTGAGAATTTTTTTATGGATAAATCCAAAACAAAGGAGAAATTTTTGACCAAGGCAAACAAGGTCTTACAGGGCTCATTCTATTACCATTAGATCTTAGTTGAGCACCATTAAAGGGAAACATTGATGTGTCAGGTTAAAGGACATAAAGGGACCACTATTAAAGCTTAATATGGACCTCTAGCTCAAGGGATTGTGTTATGTAAGGTTTATTCTATGACTATGTTCACCATTTTGTAAAAGTATTCTATGTATATGGTGAACTCTTAATTCCCACAAATATAGAATGGGTCTATTTTGGACCTAATATAATCAAGAAAGGGGGATATATTATCTATAGTTTTTCATAGACATAATGACTATAGAAAACCAATAATCTAAGATTAGTTTTTCATCTATAGTTTACCTATGAACATGGAGACAAGTTTGAACATGATCCAGTTTGAGAAAGAGCTATCATTTCAAAGTATTTCACAAAGGAATACATTTACACCCCAATGGTTTCATCTCCAAGACCAACTACATGAAAAGGACCGTTCTCTCCACTTTTGCATGCCATGATGAACCAATTAAGAGAAGTTAGAACTAGGATAAAATTATAATAGATTGATCCAATGGTTGTAACTACATTTATGCTAGGAACCAAATTAGAATAACTTGATCCTACTATTACAACCATTACGGAGCATCAATGTGGGAATAATGTAACTATGCAATAACTTGAAGTAACCTAGATCAGTCAAGAAGCTTGAATGAGAATAAATACATAAGTAGTTATAACTAGGTTTTAAATGGATTTGATCTCATTGATTTCTCTTTTATCACCAAAATCTCTCTCTAAAGTCCCTTTCTTATATAAATATAGCCTTTGAGCTATTGTTAATCATCCATCAGGCTAGTACTACTAGACTCTACCAAAAATTGTATTTTGCACCTCTTGGAGTAATGAATAGAGCATTATTTTAGATATTTACTAATCTATGCTTATAATTTTGTATTTGTTTGATATAAAAAATTGGTTTTCATCTTCCATTTATGATTTCATGTTCAACCTAAGTTCCAATAAACTTTTCTTGTAAGTCATCTAACATGTATTAAGGTTGATGTCTTAGGTATAAAGTGGATAGTTGACTATAAGTTCTTATGATCAAGACTTACCCTCATTTCACTATAGTCTAAGTCTATAAAATTGACCTCTAAGTGAATCAATATTACCTGGAAACCATTGTATACACTGCATTAGATCTATTCATAGTCTATTAGTGTGATAATGAGTTTAATCTTGAGAGTGGATCTTTCAAAATTCAATGCATCACCTCCTTTAGAGTATGTTTAATTCATAAAATATTTAACTCTTTTCCCCATAAGAAATCAATTGGCATAAATAATATCATTTCAAGATACATTCAAGGATCTAGCCCTTAAATCTAGAGGCTGATTTCTAATATAGGTATACCCACTTACATAGAAATCTTCCCATGTTGTCCAAAGCTAAAAGAATCTTGAAAAACTTCTTCTAGGATGTAATATTTCATGAAAATAGGAACCATTAAACCTAGCTATAATTTAGAATAATGAACCTGGGTAGGTCCTAATTAACTAAGGCATTAACATAAAACATCACATGAACTAGTTTGGTTCTGACCTTAGTAGATGCATGAAAGGTAATGAGATAACTAAAAGTGTTGGCTATTTTTATCATCATATCTCCTTCCCAAAAATCTAGTGGTAGGATTTGTATTCTAAAACATTGGCATCAATTTAATATCCTCCCTCTCATGCTAAAAACTAGGTTTCTATTTTCATAGGAAAAGTCTCGATCTCCCCTAAAAACATGGCCTAACTACCAAACTATGAGCAAAATCTTCCTCATTATTAAGGTGAATCATAAAAATCGATTAGACATGGTAGATATCTCTAAGTATCCCCATGGCATAAAATTTATTTTTACCCATTTCCTAAAAATATCAATGTTTGGGTGATCTCATAAAACTTCTCAACTAAGGCACAAGTCATTCTAGCCAAGGCTCTAAAAATCATAGATTCAAAAACTTGAATATGAAAACCTTTCATATCCTTTGAAATATAAAGTTCCTAAAAGGGGTGAATCTCCTCTTATTTTAATATTTTCCCTTTAATTCTAAATCAAAAGACTAAAATGAGTAAATAAGTAAAATTGGGTAAAGAGATAGGAGATAGGAAAGGAATGGATATACCTCACTGGGTATGCAAACCAATGCATAAACCTAGTGATAACTTTTATGTGTGCATGAATATAGTGATTAATCAATAAATATATTGGATTGAGATAAAAAAATTATAAATATTAATATGTGGATGGCTTAAGAACTCAATCTAGTTTTGACTCCATCATTTCCCACCACTAATTGGTGGATCATGACCTTGAATGGATTGGATTGGACTAATGGTGTGTCTGACCCTCTCATGTAGGTAGATCAATAAATCAATTAAGATATGAATCTATAATTTCAAACCCATGTGTAGTAGATGCATATAAAACTAAAAATACATGATGTAACTAGAAATATTTAATTAGGTATGTTGACTCTGCAACCATTCAAGTACATTAGGTATCTCTAGGCCACTCAGGGATGCCAACTACTATAGATGGAGTAAGGAATGAAATTGATATGTAACTTTCAATAGATATTGATTTTATATATTTTTGAGAATAAAATATAATTTATCATTATATTTGATAATCTAATGTGTAAGTGAGCATATGGAAATAATGTGCCACACACATGATCCCAAATCTAATATCTGAGCATATAGATTCTAGTCTTAGTTGTAATAATTTATATCTAGGTATATGAATTTAATATGGGAATGGTAATTCAATGAATTATGCCCATAATTTGATAAATTTAGTATGCATTTGATCAAAACTGATATGAATTGATTAAAACTAATAAATCTATAATTGAATTTATGCAAACTTGTACTATACCTATTGTACTTTTTGGCCAATCTATGTTTTTTCTACAATTGAGGCTAATAGATAATAACACCGTGTCCTATAAAATAATTCCATTATTGTAAATGTGGTCCTAGTATCCCAATTTGGGCACTAATGTCCTTCTAGTGAGATTTTTATGTAATTGTGTTGCTCTCTATGTCACTATTTTCCCATTATGTTTACCTGAGTCTAATTTTTTATAATATGAGCCTAGTTTGATAAAAATGTACTTTTTATGCATTATAGGAGCTTGATATCTTTTAAAAAGCCCTATGACTTACACTTATTTTTATGGGTGTTGTTGAACCTATGAAATAATTGTACTCATAATAAAAAGATCTATAAAATTTGTGTTACTTAGAGCATATATTATATATGTGTAATAATCTAATATAATGTGCATACATAACATGAGAATGTAAGATAATTTAAGCATATATTTCTAATTTAATATGTATTCCATGTATATTATTCACAAGGGCATTAAGATAGATATAGCAAAGTATGTAAAAATAAATTTGAGTAAAAACTAGGTAGTTACCTAGGGGGATGGGACATGGTGTCCATCACGACACCCAAATAGGAAGGGGAGATTCATGAGGTCACTCATGACATATAAAACTAGAGTGTGTAACAATCAAATATAATTGTCATGGTCATGATGTATACAAAGAATCATACATACAAAACAAATGAGGTGCACAAAGTAGGACAAGGGGACATAATGCAAGGTACATGGGAACATGTCACTACATCTATTAAAAAGGAAACACAAGGACATGTTTAAATGTATACATATGCAAACAAAAATAAAGTTGGCTTAGAGCCATATAGAAGGACATGTTTGAATATATGCATATACATTCAAGGAAAATCACACACAAGGACATGGGCACATGTCCAAACCATAAATACTATGACTATAAGTGGCATTTATCCAAAGCATAATGTCATATTAAAATGCCCTAAAATAGAATAAGCGTAGATATACAATAAATTCTAAATTATCAAATATATGAATGAAAGTATGCATGAATATGTAATACAAATCTATGTAAGAGCTAGGTTGTACATAGATTGAGATTAAAGTATTAGTAGCTGATACAAAATATGGGTAAGTGTAGCATGATCCATATCAAGATATAACAATGTTAAATATTGATGTAGAGTATATAAATATATAACATAGTAATAAAAAATTATGTATAGGGTTCCCCTAAATGGGTGAATGTGTCAAATGAAGGAACCCATGTATCTGTGTAGATTCCCATAGTGGATGGATAATAGTAACTCTAGATTGTTGTAGTGTACCTAATTACTATATTAGTTTTAAAGAACTCAACAAGAACAAGTCAAGCATATATATATGATCAAATAGACTATACTAAAATAACTAGCATATGTAGTGTCTAGAAAATATAAGAAATGTAAACATAACATTCATCAATATATAAATTTTGTTCTCTAGGTAAATATTTTAATGTTTTTACATTTCTAAGATATTGTATTATGTTTTTAAATTATGTATATAACATATGTACAATCCATGAAAAATAGATTGTTAGTTTTTATATGTAAAATATCCTTAGATGCATGATGTTCAATGGGGTTTTTATTGATTATTCATTAAATTAATCTAAATGGTATATTTTTGGGCTAAATTTTTATGTGATTATATACATTCCAATCCAATTTGGTTTAAAATTTCCTTTTTAATCTTCTTTGGTGTTGACATTTCTTATATTTTCTTTTTAAAACCAAATCATTGATTTCAAATTCCCTATTGTGGACATGGTTATTTGAGGTCTACTAGATTCATTTTTGATATGCCTTGAGATGTTATGTTTCTTGAATTTGCATGCGATCCAATTATTCTAATTCATAGATACATTTATTTTTGTATTGACCATCTATGATGAGCCCTTTTAAGGAGACCCATATGGATGGGATTTCTAACTCTAGCAAGATATCTGCTTATGTTCCATATACTAGTGAATAAAGGGTAACTCCTATACATGTGCATACAATGGTGTAATAAACCCATAGTGCATAGATGAGTTGATTATGCTAATCATCATAAAATTTGGTACTTATTTGGCTAAGGATACTATTGATTATATTATTTTTTTATTTTTCTTGAATATTTCCCTATGCATAATATGGAGTAGAGAATGTGTGCCAGATTTTATATGAACACAAAAATTATTTTCTCTTTTATTATAGAAATAGGTTCCATTATTTGTGATGATGGTAATTGGGCAGCCAAAGTGGGAAATAATATTTTTCATGAATAAATTACATATATCTTCTCACTTTGTGTATTTTATTGGAATGGCTTCCACCCATTTCATAAAATATTATGCAGCTATGATAATGAATTTGTGACCTCCTATGGATTCTAGATTTACCTTAACAATTAGATCAAAACCCCATAGCATGAATGGCCATGGGGATATGATAAATTGTATTTGTTTTGAAGGGACATGGTGTAGGTTGTCACATCATTGACATTTATGGCATAACTTTGTGTATTCCTTACATTATTATTCCATGGTTGGATAATAATAACCTTGTCTGAGTAATTTGTGTGACATCACTTTACTGCTGAAATGACCACAACATTCACTATCATGTACCTGTTTGATAGCCAACTTAGTTTCTTTTGATGCCAAATATTATAGTAAGTGTCCCTCAAAATATCTTTGGAATAAGTACCTACCAATAATGGCTTATCAAAGGGAGTTATTTTATAGTTTGGATTTTTCATTTTTTGTGAAAGTATCAAGTATAATAGTTTTATGTAAAAAGTTGTATATGTTATAGAACCATTCAGACGTTATTATGATACATGTGTTACCTATAATTTTTAAATTTATGAGGTCTGTATGGGAAACTAATGGAGATTATAATCATTTATAATGAATATATACTAGTATTCATATATGTCATTTAGGATCAATGATGTATCACTGGCCGTTGGATCGACATGATGATTATCTTTACGTGGGATGTTTTCAATAGATAAGTTTTCAAAATGAGACTTTAGACATTGAGCCATATTATTTTAGGGAATTAGGAATTCTTATTTGGTTTGGTAGATATATGTAACCTAATTAATAGTTAATTATGAATCCATGTAAACTTTAATTGATTTGATCTAGAGATCTTGAGTTACTTGAAGGCCTAATATAAGAGATTCATATTATATGATGTTATTAGTACATGAAATACTAATTTAGTAAGTGATGTGAAATATATTCGTAACTAGGTCAATGAAAATAATTCTAATTTTGGAACCAGATGTACATCTAGAATCATCAAATAATATTATCCATGTATTTGAAATAGTATTATTTAATATGAAATCATCTTTAAAATCATCATTAATAATATTTGTATCCAATAATGGATTTGTTACCAACTAATATGTGATTATATATCATTTAAAATTATCTTAAAGTTGAATTATGTGAGTAACATAACATATTTTGCAATATAGGTTGAGAGATGTGGTTTTGACATGACGAACTTTAAAGGATCAAATTTTGTAATGACTTGTGTCTCATTTTTAATCATATAGTGTCAGATATTTTGAGTAGTAAATACAAGTTATAATTTTTTTTCTATTTTTAGATAGTTTCATTTGTAATCAACAAGTGTATAAACTATGTGATAAATGGCCAACTCTTTATGTTGATCAACACACTTTACTAGGAGTGCATTGAGTACATGATATATCACTAAGAGGTAAAGTAAAAGTGGCTTGTCAGGTATTGTTAGTACCAAGATAGGTGGGTTTAGTAGGTATTTATTTAATGTGTTAAATATTTCTTGGCATGTGATGTCCCATTCAAATTTTATATCCTTTTTTAAATAATCTAGTGAATGATAGAGTCTTATTTGTGAGTTGTGATAAAAAGTAGCATATTGCCCAAATATTGACTTGGAGGGACCAAAGTTGCTTTAAATTGGTAGGATGAGCCATATCCATGATTTATTTGACTTTATTGGGGTTAACCTTAATGTTGTGTTGGGATATTATAAATCTAAATATTTTACCTCATGAAACCCCAAAGATGTATTTATTGGGTTTGAGTTGTACATTTTATTTTCTTAGTCTCTCAAAAAACTATCACAAATATATTACATGGTATTGTCACTCTTTTGAATTTTTAGGAAAACCATCAACATAATATTTGACTATTTTATGAATGAGATCATGAAATATATTTATCATTATTTGATGGTATGTTGTGATTACAATTTTTAAACCAAAAAGCATGACTATATAGAAAAAAGTTCCCCACGGTGTGGTAAAATAAGTTTTTTCTTGGTATCCTTTAATGATCTTTATATGATTTTAAGCAATGAAGACTTCCATAAATGAAAGAATTTAATAACCTAATATGGATTTCACTATCATATCAATTTTGGTTATAGGAAATTCATCCTTAGGACGTACATTGTTTAGGTATATATAATCACAAAAACATCAAATTTGACCATTAGGTTTTGTAACAAGGAAAATATTAGCAACCCATTTGGGATGAGCAACTGGTCAAATGAAATTGGCATCCAAGAACCATTAGATCACATATCTGACTAAAAGTGGAACTATGAGGTGTATTTTTAGAACCCCTTAAATTTTTTAGGATCAGGATAAATTGTAATCCTATGTACTACAATTGAAGGATAAATGTTAGGAATATTGGAATAATCTTAAAGGAATACTTCAAGAAAATATTTTAAAACCTAATGAATATTTATAAATTATTATTTATGTAAGACAAAAACCAATAATATGATCCATGGATTAGTATTTGTGTTATAATTAAATTTGAATATCTCTTTGTTAAGTTATTTCAATTTATCCATATTGTATGGGGTTGTAGGGATAATATCATTAGTATCAAGTAAAACATCATCTAAATGTTCACCAAAGTATCACTGAGCATTTTTGGAATGAGTAAACCTATTATTATGATATAAGGAAGGGAAATCCTAATATGCCTCTAATAATTATATGAGAGCCTCATCATTAGTGAATTCATCAAAATTAGGTAGATCTAAAGAAGTGGTATCATCACTAAGATTAGGGTAGATAACTGAGAATGTAGAAACATGAGAGCCTCATCATTAGTGAATTCATCAAAAGCAGGTAGATCTGAAGAAGTGGTATCATCAATAAGATCAGGGTAGATAACTGAGAATGTGGAAACATGGTTTACCATACCATGTACTCATGGAATAGGTGGACAAAACATGATATGTCAGAGAAGTATGGTGAGAGAACTTGCCATTATATTTTTTCTCTTTATATCCAAGTACTTTCCTACCCTAATGATCATATGTTTTAATGGTATTAAGGATTCCATGTTCATGTTTACCAAGGTCCTATCCTGTGTAAGCCATTATTTTTAAATATATTGATGAAAACATAAAATTGAACATATTATCTTGTTCTCTAAAAGTATCTAAGGGATTAGTATATGTACTCTAAATATTATAATAGAGTGGTTTTGTAGAAAAATCCATGTGAATAATATAATTATGTGAAGGATCTATATGTTGATAATATTCAAAAGGTTATTTATCCATAAGAAAAGTATAGATATGACCTATATAGCTGAAATTTAAACATGTATGTAATGTGGAAAGAATTGCATGCATATCATGAATCCATGGTCTTCAAATCAAGATATTGTAATTAATACCATCAGGCATACATTGGCATGTTTTAGGTAGCATTATAGGCCCTAATGTAAGGTTTAGTGTGATTTAACCAAAGAATTTATGTGGAATATTATTAAACATCAAATATTCATATCAGAAGGATCCAAATATTTAACATGTTTATTAAGAAGTCAAAGAAAATTGATATTGTAAATGTTCAATGCTGATCCATTATCGACTAAACCACATTTGACCCTACCTCATTAATTCATAATTCAATTTAGAGAGGCAATCTTAAATTTATGATGTGTTGAGTTGGGATATCTTACCTTCTAAATGAAATATGTTCTTTGATCCATTTCATAGTATTAATTTTGAAAGCAACATAAGCTTGCTCAGATGTTTGAGGCACCTGAGTATCATGGAATGCAACATAAAAATGTATTATTATGTGTTGAAATTTTATATCAGATATAAATTTGAAATCATAACTAAATAATCACTCATGTGGTCAACAAATCTATAGTCATGGGTGTTTCTAACTCACCAAGCTTCGGGACCACATGTAGATATCATAACCTGGACCACATGGTATAATAGGAGAATAGAGATATTAGTAGAGGTGGGATGGTTGATATATGTTTCTGATTGAGAAGAAAGAGGAATAATCAAGACCATTGATATTTTTTTATGTCTAGGTGTGATAGGAAAGGAATTGAATTGAACTAAAGAAAAAAATACATCTAAAGGAGACTTGTTAATTTTAGGCCATGAAGCTATTATATTATGTAATGTATTATTTATTTGTTCAAATATTTGTGTCTTAATTAAACTCCACATAAAAGAGAGATATCATGCCAAAGAAATAATGAAACATGATAATCATTTTAATTGATATAAAGCATCATGTATACATTTGTTTATGTCTTTTATTAGTTCATTCTAAGTTAAAGGGAACAAACATGAAAATTAAAGTATTAAATTTTGAAAAAAAAATGATACCCTGTAACCAAACACAAAACCTGCTTCCTGCAACCTTAGCTCTGATACCACATGTTGGGAAATAAACCAAAAGCACACAATTGATTACCAAACCAAGCAACTTAATATGCAGAAATTAACCAGATTCACCAAGTAACTAGAATTCAGAATAACACATGATATGAGAGACAATACACAAATTGTATTAACACTTTATATAGAAAAGAATACAATAAAGAAGATGCCACTTCTTCTCCACCACCTCTTCAGAGGCTCGCCACACCTCAAGTGAACAGTAATTCTTCTCCCCAAATCTCTCCCTCTCAAGTCCCAACACCCAACTCAAAATACAGAGTTGGTGTTCGCCTCCTATGCTCCACGCACACCACAAGTGCTCCACGCACTCCACAAGTACTCCATGTACTCCACAAGTACTCAAGGTACTTCAAGTAGATCTCCCATGAACCTGCAACAACCTGCAATTCAATAGACCATACTTATGGAAGGAACTCCCTTGCCTTCCTCTTAGCTCTATCTGAGTACACACCTGTACTCCAAGTAGATCCTACCTGATACTGCTCCCTGTTGTGTTGCTGTTTATATGATCTTACACACCTACAAATCAAACACGGTTCTGCACACCTGTGAACCTTGACCTTGCACACACATACACCTACAGATCAATGATCTTACTTACCATGTAGATCACTCTACACCCTGAAGAACCCTTGTCCTTGCGTCACCAAGTCCTTATGATTCTTCAACCAGTACCAAGCTTGGCACTGATAGGGAACTAGGAGGAACACCCTTACTCACTTCACACAGAAGGAGCAAACTTTGCTCAACTCAAACTAGAACACCTTTTCCAATACAACCATGAGTCTATTATATAGATCTCATCCAAATAGTGATTAGACATCTAATTACAATAATTAGATCTGTAGCTCTCAGTCTAAAAATAGCTCTCTTCATGCAAACACTTGGTTCGTTAGCTAACTGCCCGTAATAAGCACAGTCCGAACCACACAGGCGACCGACGTCGGTCCCTGTTTGCCTGGGGGTCATCGACGCCGGCCGATCCATGACCGACGTCGGTTGCTTCCTGTCTCCTACCTGCCAACGTCGGTTGGCCAGACCAATGCCAAAGACTTCTGACACTCAGCAACTCAACCTGCAACCTCCTCCATGTCTGCATCAGTGAAGCTTTTAGCTCCACAAGCTAACAATCTCCCACTTGGAGATAAACAGCTGCACTATACCTGTACCTGTACCTCATCTAATCTATTTCTTGGTTTGTATCCCTCTTCAAGATCAATCTTGAAGACAACCCACCACACAACCTGTGATGTACCTCCTGTCATCCGAGTACCCTGCCACATCCGAACCTACAAATACATGTAGTGAAGTCCTGACCCTGCATAGCATGAATCCCTACTGCCAGTCCCTCTCAAGTACCTGAGAACCCACTTCCCCGAATTGGCTCTTAACTCTCTGACATCTCCCACTGCATGGGAATACTCAGGTCTATACCAGACCTCATGTGATTTTGGACACTGTACCTGTCCAGCCCTTAGTGTGCTCTGGCTCTATATCCTGAACCTCACCAACACCTGATTCACATCAGCTCCCACTCGAGACAAAATCAACCTGTGATCTCCATGTCTCCCATGTCAAAGAATTTTGTTGCTCCAAACTCCTCCTGACATGCCACTGAACTAATCTTACCCTTAGCTCAGCAAAACCCTATATGTACAATCCTGATAGCAAAACATACCATCCACATACAGCAATAGAATGATGTCATGACTCATCATCCTCCTGGTAAGGCAAACCACAGTAGTTACCTGACATTGACTGAAGCCATGCTTCGTCCTCCACCTGTCAAAACCTGTACCACTATCCTGTAGCTCCTCAAGACCATATACCTGGTCTTCCGTCTCATGTATCCGTTCTCTCTATTCTTCTACTAAGGAGTCCATTCGTCTCTGTGCTTTCATACCTGCTGACAACCCTACCAAAACACACCTGTTTGGTTCTCCTCCAAGGAATCACATCCTCATCCATGCCAAGCTCACACCTGTTTCCTGGATCCTTCCTGCTCTATAATCAGTAACATGTATAAAGAAGAGGAATAACGAATTTGAGGGCCTACTTACATCTTCAGTCCTCCGTATGGGTGTTTGAGACTCCTTGACAGCGTGCTGTCCACCCAAAATCTGTTACAGTGACCGACCTCAGTCACCCCACAGTCTACATCCGACCGACGTCGGTTCCCATGCGTCTGTCCCTGACTACCGACCTTGCGGTGTCCCTACTGCCGACGTCGGTCCTCCTGACTGACATTGGTCTTACATATTGCTGACGTCAGTCCCATGACCAACGTCGGTCTTACCCTGCCTGACATCACCAGCTTCGATCTGCACATGACCGACATCGGCACCTATCTATTCGACGTCGGTTCCTCCTGACTGATGCCAGTACTTGTGTTTGCCTGTGAGTGATGACTTTTTACCCACAAGCTCCTTTGAATCAATACCCATGTCCAAACTGCCCTGCTCAGAAGTATCCAGCCACATCCACTGGGTTATGTCTGCCATCTCCTCCAAGAACACCAAGGCTTTCCAGTTCTTAAGCCTGTCAAATATATCTGTCTTCCGCTTAAGAACATGCATCTCCTTCCTACTCATGTGACCAAGCCTACGAAGCCACGTCTCTGCAACAGAAGAAGAATTAGTAATATAAACAAGTAGATAAAGGGTACCTATTTTCTTACCACCAGCTAATTCAAGTGCATCCATTGTGAGAGTTCTTGTGCATCTCTCATCACCCAATCTTTCTGAAGAAATTAGCCATATCTCCAAACTTGGGACCTGCATGACCTTCATCAACACCTGTGTGTTGGCCATCTGCAATTTCAGATTCACTTCCCCTTTGCCAATTCTTTGGCAAGGCTCACCAGCTCCTCTACCTAGGGCTGCATGGAAAGAGGCAACCGAATCTTTTATCCAAGATTCAACTTTATCCAAGAAACCTCCCAGAGCATCCTGTGTAACAACACCTGCTACATCTGCTTCTTTAGTTTCTTCATGCTGATCTGCTACCAACCAACAATAATCTTTTACCTGCTCTTTCTTTCCATAGGACCGTGAGTGACCATCTGTGCTTTTCAACTCCTCCATTCTTAGCTTACTTTGATCTACTGTTGCTCTACTCCCACTCAATTAGAAACCCCTGAGAGTGCCCTGTAACCAAACACAAAACCTACTTCCTGCAACCTGGATCTGATACCACGTGTTGGGAAATAAACCGGAAGCACACAATTGATTACCAAACCAAGCAACTTAATATGCAGAAATTAACCAGATTCACCAAGTAACTAGAATTCAGAATAACACATGATATGAGAGACAATACACAAATTGTATTAACACTTTATACAGAAAAGAATATAATAAAGAAGATGCCACTTCTTCTCCACCACCTCTTCAGAGGCTCGCCACACCTCAAGTGAATAGTAATTCTTCTCCCCAAAGCTCTCCCTCTCAGGTCCCAACACCCAACTCAAAATACAGAGTTGGTGTTCACCTCCTATGCTCCACGCACACCAAAAGTGCTCCACGCACTCCACAAGTACTCCACATACTCCACAAGTACTCAAGGTACTTCAAGTAGATCTCCCATGAACCTGCAACAAACTGCAATTCAACAGACCATACTTATGGAAGGAACTCCCTTGCCTTCCTCTTAGCTCTATCCGAGTACACACCTGTACTCCAAGTAGATCCTACCTGATATTACTCCCTATTGTGTTGCTGTCTATATGATCTTGCACACCTGCAAATCAAACACGGTTCTACACACCTGTGAACCTTGACCTTGCACACACATACACCTATAGATCAATGATCTTACTTACCATGTAGATCACTCTACACCCTGAAGAACCCTTGTCCTTGCCTCACCAAGTCCTTATGATTCTCCAACCAGTACCAAGCTTGGCACTGATAGGGAACTAGGAGGAACACCCTTACTCACTTCACACAGAAGGAGCAAACTTTGCTCAACTCAAACTAGAACACCTTTTACAATACAACCATGAGTCTATTATATAGATCTCATCCAAACAGTGATTAGACATCTAATTACAATAATTAGATCCACAGCTCTCAGTCTAAAAATAGCTCTCTTCATGCAAACACTTGGTTCGTTAGCTAACTGCCCGTAATAAGCGCAGTCCGAACCACACAGGTGACCAACGTCGGTCCCTGTCTGCCTGGGGGTCGCCGACGCCGTCCAATCCATGACCGACGTCGGTTGCTTCCTGTCTCCTACCTGCCAACGTCGATTGGCCAAACCAACACCAAAGACTTCTGACACTCAGCAACTCAACCTGCAACCTCCTCCATGTCTGCATCAGTGAAGCTTTTAGCTCCACAACCTAACATTTATGTCTAGGTGTGATAGGAAAGGAATTGAATTGAACTAAAGAACAAAATACATCTAAAGGAGGCTTGTTAATTTTAGGCCATGAAGCTATTATATTATGTAATGTATTATTTATTTGTTTAAATATTTGTGTCTTAATTAAACTCCACATAAAAGAGAGATATCATGCCAAAGAAATAATGAAACATGATAATCATTTTAATTGATATAAAGCATCATGTATACATTTGTTTATGTCTTTTATTAGTTCATTCTGAGTTAAAGGGAACAAACATGAAAATTAAAGTATTAAATTTTGAAACAAAAATGATACTCTTATTCTATCATTATTATATCAAATAAAATTAGAAAAAATATGGATTTAAAATTTGAATGCTAAAAAAGTAAACCATAGGGTAATTTAGTGTTAGGGTTTAATGCAATATTTAAAGGAAGTCAGGTTCACCAAATGTTTTAACATTTTAGCAATTAACAAGTGTAAATTTATGTTTGTTAAAGAGTTGAGTAGAATAAATTATGGGAATAATATACAATAAATACATCTAATGATCTTTTACAAAATAGTGATAAATAGTGCAAGTAATAACTTAACTAGAAAAAAATTGAGACACATGATTTGGAGGATAGAAAATAAGGAATAAGTTGGTGTGAGTATCATAAATATGATACTGATGTCACAATCTCTCCTAGATAGTAGTTCCCTAATTATATAGTAGTGCCATTATTGGAAATATGGTGGTAGTACCCTGATATTGGTAGTACTTTCCTCTATGCAAATATGTCTCAAGCTTTTAGGTAGACCTGTGTCTAGATATCTGAGGTTTATTAATATATGAATGAATTATGAAACCATATGTATTACCTATAATGTATATTTTTATTATCAAACCCTTATCCTCCATGTGGCCAGGGAATTTTATTGATAAAAGTTGAAATGTGTGTTTCTTAGTAGGGTAGGCTAGACATCCTCAACACCCTGATGTGATTAGAGTTTCCTACATACCAATAATCTAATCAGGGATCAATCTCAATTTATTTATCCCCACTTAAGTATTGGTGAAAGTGTAATTGAATCTAGTATGATAGTGGCTTTAAGTGCCTTGAATGTACTTGAGAATGGAATCTAGGTAATGTGAGCTTAGGACAATTGTATATGGTAGTATGCATAAATAGGGTAGGATAAGTATTGATAAACTTAATTCTGCACAAATTTTTTTGAGTTTGATTTTGTATTTTCCTTCCAATTTTCATCTAGTGGTTATATGGCTAAAATTCATGTATATACACTCCTTAAATGCTTGTGTGGGTGATAAAAGAGGTATAGGCAAATCCTAGGATGTTATATATTTAAAAATATATTTGTTCATGAAAAAGGATAAGGAAAGGATATTAATTCCATTTTGGGATAATAATTACATGTGGTTCTAGTTTCCTTATTATGGTGTTAATGTCCAAGTGGTAGAACACTAGGCACGATTGGCCATGATCGATAAATGATGATCTAGGAGTAATTTAAGGATAACTAGGGATTTTTTGTGGCCCACATTAAGGCTAGATAAGTTTGATAATATGCTCTATGATAGGTCTTAAGATGCTATATCTATATGTAGTCTCAAGTATAATTATTAGAACTTAAATTCCAATTTTAGTTGATTTCATTTATACATTCTTAAGGCATTATATCACAATATGTATTGTTATCAAAGGATTTATTTTATGATCTATTCATGTCAACTTCATATAAAGGAGGAAAAGTGACTAAGGGAACTTTAGTTATAATTTATATTAATTTTTAAGGTGATTGTAGTAATCTATAAAATTTCATAGCATTTGAGTAACATCATATAGAGGATTATTTAGTCTTAGAGAAGAAAACAAAGGAAAAACTAGTGCTCAATGTGAATATGGTAAATACACAACTTAGATACCCTACATATTTATAAGCTATCACTAGTAACTAATACAAATAGGAAATATTAATAGATTTGGTTATTCCAAAACAATCTCTAACTAGAAATGCTTGGTAGGATAAGTATCTAGAGGATATTAAGGAGAATATTTTGATGTTTGAAGTAGTGTTTTATAATATACAATACTAAAATTCTTCTGGAAGAGATGATATTATATATAAAGGCACTATCTATATAGATATATCAATATATATATATATATATATATATATATATATATATATGGGGGTCCCTTATCTATCTATATACCCCTATCTTAATTACAAAGCATAGGTCCTTTATATGTAGATGGGAATTACCTTGGCACTCATAGTCTATATAGAGGGCTCTCGAGAGACAAGGAATGGAGGGGCCGACATCCCCCCCCCCCCAAAGTATAGATTCCATGATATATAGATAGGGCTATGAATAATAAATTAGGGTTGTATAAATATAATTTTAAATAAAAAAACTAAAGATAAATGACTAAAATATACAAAACAAAATATAAATGAGTAAGGTTAAACTATGAAAAAGAGAGATGAGCTTATATTTTTGAATCATCATGCGATTACACAAGAATAATGAATGTAGGATAAAATAGAATGTATAAAACCCAAAACTATCGAGGAAGTTATGCCTTAGTGCCTTTAATAGACATGAACACTTAGTAGAGGACAAGAGTGACTTCAACTATTGTCCCTATTGGTTGATCCTATCTTTTTGTAGAAAAATATAATTTTTTGAACAATTAGGTATGACAATGATAATTAGGTTCTTTTACATTGATTTAATATTTAAAAACTATTCAAAGACCTATGTATCCATTCTTTAAGTTATAAATCATAATTTTGTTCCATATGGATATAAATGGATGTGAAGGATTAAAATGAGTTAATGATTGGAGTCATGATAGACATAAACACCCCACTATATTGAGTGTTGCCTACATACCAATACTTCAAAGAGGGATGAAACTTACACATATTTATCCCACCTAAGTGATTTGTGAAATTATGTTCATTTTAATATATTAATTCATGTATAATTGGCTTTAAGTCTTGATTATGTTCGATTAGGGCTGAACAAAATTTAATTTAATCTTGGCTCATGAATAGTTGAAGTGCTTGAAAACTTATTTTAGAAGAATAAGAAAATTTTGTTCAATGTGCCTTTGTGTAAATAAGCTCATATAGTAGAATTTATAATCTTTCTAAGATATTTGAAATGAATGAATCGAATGTGATTTTATAGTGGTTCAAGAGGGAAAAAGACACATTAGATATTTTAGGAATATAAAGGATGAACTTAAGGATACTTTCATTTTAAACATTTTTACTCTTGTGAGGGAAGGACAAGATTGTAGATAAGGACATGAACATTGAGCATTCATATCCTATTGGGATTTATTGTATATTTAGGAATTGTATTGATTTTGGGATCTATGTCAAAGCATACAAATTCATAAATGTGTTTTCAATAGTAGTATTATTTCTATTTATGAAAAAAAAATATTTGTAATGAAAGTAGGTCTCCTCCTACACTTAGGATAGGTAAAAAGGGAAAAATATGTGTCACTTAAGTTTACATGTCAATTAATGGTAAAAAGATTTAAAATAGGCATGATCAATTATTAGTGACCAATTTAGGTTACTATAGAAGACTAAAAAAAAACTACACTATGATATTTAAAAATAATTGGGCCTATGATGGTAAGATGACAACCAATATAATATAAAATAAATTAGATACTCGTCAAGGGGAAAAGATCATAATCATACCCTTGGAAAAGAATGAAATAAAATTGTATATAATTCCTAAAGAACCTACATCACCATATGCCTATGGAGAAGAAAGATGGTTTAGAGTAGGAAAAATTCCAAAATTTCAAGATTTATGTGAAAGATATTTTAAAATTTTCACACAATAGGCAAAATAAATTCTACAATCACAACACATAGATTAATTCTCATACTTGTAAAAATTGTGCATCAATTTCCATAGTTCCACATTGATGAATATAAGTATCCATGTGTGCTATCCCTCACATGATCAGAAGTGGAATTATTGTACAAGGTGACTCTGATAGATATAGATTAAATAAAGCCCACCTATGAGTCTACTATACCATTTGAATGTGTCTTTAATTAGTTGGGATTCAAGTGCACATTTTTTGAATTAGGAATGAGGGGTCCATGAGATAATACTAATGATAATGGTTGTTAAAAATGAGTGACAATTACCCCAATACTTCGAACAGAAGACTTAATGTAGTTCATTTATATGTTGGATCATGATGTTCTTAATGTATATATCTATGTTAGTGCACTAAAATATGCACTCAAAGGTGTTATTACGACATGGTGGGTAGTTCACCATTCCAATAAATTACATTATAAAGAAGCATGTGAACCAATATGAGCTTCATTAATAGTAACATCTATGATATTTGATTAGTGGCCATTATTTCAAGAAGGTTAATTCCCTAAATTTCATATTTATATGTGTATCAATATATTATCTTTTTATGATGTGAACCAGAATATCAAGTACATGTTTTTCAACATAATATCACACCTTCTCCATGAGCAAGGTATATGCACTAAGAGCACATAAAGGAGACCAAGAATTAGCCACAAGTTTAGCATTATTTTATAAAATCTTTTGTATTTGAAGATGATAACCCCATAGTATGAAAATATATACAAAAAATGAAGATGTTTTTATGTGATGAGTGGGAGGAAGACATAAGAATTGTGAAAGATCAAACATTATAAAAAGAAGGAAGCCAAAGAATTGAGCAAAATTATAAATAATTACAAGGCCAATAAGAGAAAATATGAATATTTGTTTAAATATTTTAATAGGATTCTAGATAACATATATTTCATAAAATCTAGTGATGATGAGGAAGATTTAAAATTCTTGGAGCTTGAATGATTGATAGAAGAACTTAAATCCAACATTACAGAGAAAATAAAGAATACGTAAGTGTGAAATTTAAATATTCATGAGTATGAATGGTAAAGGACACTTTGAGACTCTCTTTTAAAAGGGACAAATAAGATATATAAATAATTAGTATGAAAATTAATGATAAAATTTGTATATAATTTGTACCAAAGATGGTGACCATAGGAAACTATTAGATGCAATAAAAAATTCTATAAGGGATCTAATTGTTGTGAGATTATGAATATGTATTACCCAAAAGAAATAATAATTCAAGGGTTTAAACCCTATATTGGGGTAGATGCACATATAAATCAAAGTGTATGCATTACCTATCAATAAGTTCCCTTTCAAAATAAATCCCAATATGAAGCTCAAAGTCAAGGCTAAATTGACTAGATGAAGTAAAGATCATATATCTAGTAGAGGAAGTAGATTGGGTAAGTCAAATGGTTATTTAACACAATAATCTAGGATATATTAGAGTCTATGGTGAGTACAGGGCATTGAACAATGCCTATGTAAATGACTTATTTTGATTACATTCACAAATGAAGTTCTCGAGTCAATTGGAAGGCATGGAATATATTTATTCACATATGTTTTGAGTTGATATCATCAGATTTTGATCATAGTAGAATATCAAGCAAAGACCACTTTTAAAATAGAATGGGATTCATTTTCATATAAAGTAATGTTTTTTTGGTATTATAAATACTCCTATTGTATTTTATAGAGCTCTAGCCACTATGTTTAAGGACTTCATCCATGAATTTTTAGAAGTTTATGTAAATACCCATATTTTCTATAAGTAAAATTTCCTAATATGTTTTCATATATTTCAAATGTATAGGTTTTTTTATAGATATGTATATATATAGTGTCATAGTCTCATATAGACCTCTTTGGTTCAATCTCATTCCACTTACCTGTCTGCCCCTTTGGGTGAATATATTGTGAAATTGCCTTTTAAAAATTGTATGCTAGGGATCCCTACTTGTGTTTCGATTATATCTATGTTTTTACCCTATAAACACCTACATCTAGGTTAGACACCTCAATCTATATAGGAACTGAACTATGACACACATGTCCAAACTTGTCTTTTGATCATTTTCCATACTTTTCAATTTTGTGACCATTTTTTAGTCTCATATGTTTATTATTTTTTTGGATTTTTGTGTTCCACTCAGTCTTAATTCAAATCAAATATATCCTTTTATATATAATAATATGTGGTTTTATCCATATCATCAAGTATTACCAAGCTATTTTCATAATTTGAAAAACACTTTATAATCCAAGCTATCAAATTTCGTAATAATATTAGAACTAAAAGTTAGAATCATTCAAAATGTCAAATTAAACATGTATTACTTGTACCAAGGGTTTTAATATGAGAAAGAGAATATAGTTTCATGATCACCATTTCACACACATACATAAGAGGGAGAACTAAATGCAATTCTAGGGCCCTCTTTAGAGTATATGCCTATGTAGGTAGCACTTAGAAATAACTAGGGTTAATGGGGTTAGCTTGACTCATGTGTTAACCCATTTTTACAAATGTCATAGGAGGTCTATGATAAGAGATCCAAGGTTTTATGTATATTCTAGAATTGGTGTAAATTTTGAAATATTTTAAAGGATTATATAGATATACAAGTGATAGTACAAGTTAAATAAAGATTTAGGTCCATTACTATACATATTCTAGACTAGACACTTACAATAAACCCATACATTTGTGTTGATGCTAGTGTCAAAAACATAATGCAAGCATCCATAAGGTAAAAATTGTCAAGGTAGAGAGCAAGCTAATCTTGAAACTTGTTCACTATTATGAGTTAATTCTAGGGTACCACTATAGTCTAAAATAGATAATTAAATAACATATGTTCTTTATCACTTGATTATTTAGTGTTTTATTGTATTTAATTCATGGGTAAATAGGTAAATTTCAACAAGTTGGCCTCATATATTACTAAATTATGAACATTTTCATATTACATTCAAACCATTTTATTTTCTCGATGTGTTTGTGTATAAAAAAAATCAGCATAAAAAAATATGGTGAACCCATCCTATATATTTGAACCAAACCCTAAATTCCTCTAGGGTTTCTTCTTCCCAAAAAGGTTTTTTGTCATATTCCTTTATTTATTATTTAGATTCGATTTTTCTTATATGTGCATAACTTAAATAATGTTTATTCATATCTTTCCTTTAAGTATTGTGATTATTTTATTTATACTTATGCCCAAAATTGGAGTCCTTATGGGTTCTCTCTTTTAATTCCAAAGAAAGCCCAGTCATTTGGATATTTTGTTTAATGTTATTGATGATAAATGTATTGCATATGAGGATCTCATGGAATATTAAAATAGATTCAAACCCTTTATTTTATTATAGCTATGATAATTAAACAAATGATAATGAAAATGCAAGTGTAATGGAATATTTTGATAATCAAATCATTTTTACATATGGTTATGTGTGTGACTTTGTTCACTTGAAATGTGAGTATGAAGATCCTACTTTTCCTATGTATTCTATTTACATTAATGAAAGGAATATTGGTTTAAAATGATGAATTTTTCTAGTGCCTCACATAAAGATGATACAATATATATACAAGAAGTTAAAATTCATGAGGTTGAAATTCAATATTTTTCATGCATACATTCTCTAGATGTATCAAAAATTGAATTCTCCTCTTTTATTTATAATGATGCAAATGTTGAAAAAATTGAATGTGTTCCTTATTTTCATAAGGATGCCAATATTGAAAAAATTTAATGTTTCTCTCCTATTTCCAATGATGTCAATGTTTAAAAATATGAACACCTCTCTTATTTTCACAATGATGCTAATGTTGAAAATATTTTCCCTTATATAGATGACTCAAATGAAAATAGTGAATATATTTATCTCTTTAGTTTATAAAGATCAAAATGCATGTAATACTTCCTCTCCTATCTTTTTTGAAGGTAAAAATAAAAATGCATGTGAAATTACTAAGAAATAAATGGGATCCATTGTTTGAAGATACAATTAAATTTTTAAATACATTTGATTCATCTCTTTCCAACTCAAGAAATATATCTCAAAGAAATTCCAAAATTCATTACATATTAATAACGATAAGGTTGCATTAAATATCTCTTTGGCACATGATAATGACATACATAAATTATAAAGTACAATTTCATTGACTCTCCCTCCTTTGGAAAATACAAAAGAAAGTAAAAATATCATTTACCCTCTCTTACTATCACAAATGAAGTAAATAATCTCTTTTTCTCCTTCCTTCACATTTTATCATAAAAAAGATCATGTATTTACAAGTCAAATTATTTCTCCTAATTTTATTTTATGTCAAAAAATTCCATGTAATATATTACTTTCCAATGATAATGATATCAACCTCTATGCTATTTAAAATGATATACATGCCTCTTTAGACATGGGTTTTTATTTACATTATATTTCAAAACCCTTTGAGATTATATTTTATAGTATGAGAAACTATTTATCATCCCTATGTTTCATATGGATGGTTGGTTACAACATCTAAGAAAATAATCAACCTATTTTACCAATCTCTCATTGTGATATGCTATATATCATGACCACTATGGGAGATAATCAACAATAATTGAACACCCTTAAGTTACAAGTTTCTTCTCATAAGGCTACTATTGATGCTTGGATTTTCACCATCGAGAAGATGCTCAACTCTCCTCATCCAAGCGTCAAAATGGAATCATCTCTCTTACTATGGGTGATAATTTCATTGAGATGAATCTCTAGATTAGGGGCTATCTCACCTTGATGCACCTTTTAGGATCATATTCCTAATTTTAACAACTCAAGGGGATTAACAGGGTTAAAATAACTATAATTTAAACCTATTCTACTGGGGGTGATGCAAAAAAATATTTGCATTACTCATACATTAAACATACACTTGAAACAAGGACAAGTTACATATACACTTCACTCAATATAGACTCTCTCTCACATCAGTGTTTCAACATGGGGTCCAAGAGATGGAATAAATTTAGGAAGACTTAAGAAATAGTCATTTTAAGACACTTTATTGAATTAGATATTCACTTTATCTACAATCTCTTTAGACACTTCTTGTTGTATTACAAGAAGAAAATCATAATACACTAGTCACTAATGGAATTAACATGTGAAGATAAATAGAAATTACACTTGCACAAGACTAATACCAAGAATGCACACTTAATTCACTCTTTAAATGAGGTAAAACACTGTGTCTATTTATTCAAGGTAAAATTTTGGTAAGGCTTCACCATACTAGGTAGAGAGATCCTCAAATGAGAAAAGATAATCCATATTTATAGCCTTGAGAGGTAGAGAAATCAAATTAAGTCCAAGGGTCACATACATATGTGGCATCTTGAAATAATTAGTTACATTTTCATGGGAAAGAAGTGGGTGAGCTATGCCATGTCACTAAATGGATCAGTTATAATGAATTATAATTGAACCAAAAGCATTAGTTACATTTATTACAATTAAACAAAAGCCTCAATTACATTTGGCCATTTGTTATCTCTTTTTTTTCCTTCAAGTTCCCATCAAGCCTTTTTATGCTAATGGCTATTTCCCTTAGTTTGAAATTCATGTGTTGTAGGACACCACTCCTTTGGGCATTTTTTTTAGACTTTTTGTCTACGACCATTTGTCTTCTTTGTATCAACCAAGTTTTTTATAAGATTTCATTTCTTTGGACTTTCTATTTGGCCCTTCAAAATGTTACTTTAGGTTTCTTGAATTGGACCTTTTCTTGTAAGAAAGATACCCTTTTGTAAATTTGTTTTACACAAAATGTTTGAAATAATTCCTTTGAAAAGATTGAAGTGGACCTTTTCTTGCAAGAAAGATACCCTTCAGCAAAGTTATTTTAGACATAACTTTTGAAACAATTATTTTGAAAAAATTCCAAGTTTCCCTTTAGAAAAACTATCTCAGACAAATTTTCCAAGATAATTCGGCACTTAAACAAAAAATTTGAAGACAAAAACCTGAAGACAAAACCTCCAAAAGAACAAACACTTATCAAAAAACCAAAACAAACCCTCTGAAAGAATTAGAGTTGTAAATTTGTGATGATTTTTTTCAAATAACACTCCTTCCAAAGAAAAGCTAAGTACTAGACTTGGCCAAAGATATAGACTTATATGGTTTTTTAAAATAGGGGTGCCCAATTTTGGCTTAAAAGGCCAAAATTTGGTCAACAAATTAGTGAATTGTAGGGGTAGTATGCCTACTATACTAACTAGATTGGTAACCTAAATATTCCATTGGGCATGGAGTCAATTAAGGATTGAAATAAACTACAAATCTTAACCATGATTCTAAACTTGATCAAAAATACAACCATTGACTACCTCCAACACACAAAGGAAAAAGACACACAAGAAAGACCAAAGCAAAGTCACATGTGCTACTTAGCACTTAGGAAAAGACAAAAAACAATAGAATAAAAAAATAATTATGTATAGCTAACCATATATTCTTTTCCCTCTCCTAGATTAAAGGGAAAACTTCTTAGGTCTATTCCATGAAAATAAAACTCATGATTATAGACAAGTGGTTGGTTAGAGTGGGATCTTGGTGACTTATCCTTATTGTTCTCTAACTTGATCAGAATGAATCAAAGTGGATTAGGTTTATACATGTCTCTAACATATATGTACTCATATTGCTCTTTAAAGCATGTCTCATACTGGTACTTCATGTTAACATAGTCCATAAATGGGTCAAATGTTGTTATCTCATCATCATAGGCTTCATTTGGCTCATGGCCCTCTTGGTATGCATCACAGAAAAACTCATTCTTTTATATCTCTTTGATAATATTTTCAAACTGATCTCTTCCTTCATCATGGATCTCTTAAAGAATGGTGGCTGGTGTGATGTTTGAGTTGTGACAAAAAAATATATAGCTCATTCCAGAAACCATCATTTTCTCACTCAAGAAATCCTTCTTCAAAGCCCCTATAAAAAAATAAAACCTCTCTCCTTCTTGCTAAAAAAATATCTAGATTCTCAAAAACAATGGTCTTTAGTTGATCAAAAACATGCTCATGAACCTGATTCAACTTAGGTCCCATGGCTCGATCATTATCTTCATCAAAGCAACAAGAAGGTTCATCAGATAAAGGGACATTGCTAGAACAAAGGGACATTGAAGTTTGTCAATCTAGTCTTCATATTTCTATAACATTTGCATGTATATGTGACCTATATATTCTCTTTGAATCATGTCACCTTCAAGAGTCACTTCTTTAACCTCATTTTCATGAAAACCTCCTAAAATAACCACCTTTTGAGATATGATTTGACCATGTTATTCATCTTTGATAATGCTTTCCACTTCATGCTCAAGATGGTAATCACTATGATGATGTTCATATGGAGTAATTATGATGATCTCATCTTCTTTCTCAATCATGATAGTCTCTTTATTAGCCAAGAATTACATTTTCTATTGCTCACTTGCCTCCCTTAACATAGGTTCCTCTTTAGGGTGGAATGAAATGAAGGGTGAATGGATAGGTTCATGAGTTTGAAATTTATGAGTTTAAGTATGGAATTTAATAAAAGGTGAATGCAGTGAAAATGGATTATGGGATGAAGGAGAGGACTTAGGAATGGACTTTGAAAAGAGGCAAGCACTAGTGACCTCAACATCAAATTGGGAATGAGAAGTGGGGTTTTATTTGAGAAGCTCATGAGGAAGAGGAGGTAAAACTTGGGCTAAAATAAATTGATTATCTTCCTTTCACTTGATCAAAACTTCATCCACATTAGTTATATCTTGATAACTCTCTTGAAGGGGTGTACATGAGGTGTATTTATACATGGGATCTTCTATTGGGTCTAAACCATTCATTATACCTTGACTAAGGAATCTTATTATTAACTTTAATTTTTAAATTTATTTAGATATATTCTCTTAGAAGAGTCTTTATTATAGATCATGCACATCATCATGATGAGGAGGAGTAGCTTCATTTTCCACTTCATACTCTTAAACAATACTATTCTCTTCTTTTTTAGCCTATGATTCCACTATTCCATTCCATCTCATGATTTTAGGATTAGAGCTCTCTTCTTAAGGATAGGTAGTCACTTCATCTTTCTCAAGGTCTTGATCTAGTTCATGATAGACATTTCTCCAACTTGGAAACTTAACATCACGTTGAGGGGCTTGAGAAGATTGAGGGGAACTAGGAAGAGTTTGCACATGCATATGAAGAGTTTCTTGTGAATGTACATGTTGTTTTCCAAAATAAGTAGGATTATTTTATTCAAAGGATGGCACACAATATAAAGAATTAAAATAATTAGTTTCTATAGAAGGCAATTCTAATGTCCTTTGGTGTTGGATTGCTAGGTGCAAAGGATTATCAATAAGAGTAGCTAATGCATTAGATGGGTTAGAATGCTAACTTATTTTATTTTAGTGAGCAAGTTTTATTTGATAAAAATGATTTGGTTTATAGAGGTAGGTTTCTTTTATATAGGAGGAGGCTATTTTTGGATGGAAGAAGGGGTACAAGGTTGAATAAATTGATTGGATTGACTTCTCGACCTTACTAGTTTCTCCTCCATGGATTGCATGACTTGAGCTTGCTTAAACAAGCACTATTCCTTATACATAAGCTCTTGGTAATATATGTTTCACTCATTAAACCTATCTATTTTAACCATTTGCTTCTCAAATTCAAACATTATCTCCCTAGCACTCTTGGATTTTCTAGGAGAAGGGCAATTAGGAGGGCTACTTGAGGTGATTTCATGAACAACATGAGCTTGATTAAAACTATATGAAGGAACACAAGATCCATACTACTAAAAAATGGGATTATACATACCAAATAAGATTTCTTGATGCACTAGGGCTTCTTGACTAGCTGATTCAACTCAGAGTCACCATTGGTGTTGATTGAAATGCCTCTAAAAGGTTGATTGATTAAAAAACACACCAAGAATTATTTAATTCCCTAGATAAATGGTCTCATCAAGGATGCCAAAAATTGTTTTTTCTTGGATTTTTACCCTTGAGAAGATTCTCAACTCTATTATAAACTTAGGGGGATGAAAATGGTTAAAATAACTAGAATTTAAACCTATTCTATGGGGGGGGATGCACCAAAAGATTTTCTCTACTCATACCTTGAACATACACTTGAAACAAAGACAAGTTACATATACACTTCACTCAATATCGACTCTCTCTCTCTCTCTCTCTCTCTCTCTCTCTCTCTCTCTCTCTCTCTCTCTCTCTCTCTCTCTCTCTCCTCTCTCTCTCTCTCTCTCTCTCTCTCTCTCTCTGTCTCTCTCTCTCTCTTTCTCTCTCTCTCTCACACACACACACACACACACACACACACACACACATTAGTGTTTCAACATGAGGTCTAAGAGATGGCATATATTTAGGAAGACTTAATAAATAATCATTCCAAGACACTCTATTGAATTAGTTGTTCACTGTATCTACAATCTCTTTAGACACTTCTTGTTGACCTACAAGAAAGAAATCATAATACACTAGGTAGTAATAGAATTAACATGTGAAGATAAATGTAAATTTAACTTACACAAGAGTAATACCAAGCATGTACACTTAATTCACTCTTTGAATGAGGTAAAACACTTATATTTATTTATTCAAGATAAAATTTTGGTAGGGCTTCACCATACTAGGCAGAGAGATCCTCAAATGAGCCAAGAGAACCCATATTTATAGCCTTGAGAAGTAGAACAATCAAATGAATTCCAAGGGTCACTTAGACATGTGTCAACTTGAAATAATTAGTTACATTTTCATGGGAGATAAGTAGGTGAGCTATGCCATGTCACTGAATGGATCAGTTATAATGAGTTATAACTAAACCACAAGCATTAATTACAACTAATCTAAAAGCATTAGTTACATTTTTTACAATTGGACCAAAACCTTAATTACATTTTTCCATTTATTATCTCATTTTTGCCTTCATGTTCTTGTTAGTCCTTTTGATGCCAATGATTATTTCCCATAGTTTGAAATTGATGTCTTGCAGGCCATCACTCCTTCAAGCATTTTCTTTGGACTTTTTGTCTGTGATCATTTATCTTCTTTTTATCAACCAAGTTTTCTAAAATAATTCATTTCTTTAGACTTTCTATTTGTCCCTTCAAAATTTTCCTTCAAGTTTCTTGAAGTGGACCTTTTCTTGTAATAAAGATACCCTTTAACATTATTTTGGACAAAATGTCTAGTTTCCCTTCGAAAAAAGTGTCTCAAACAAATTATTCTAAAGAATTCAGTACATAAACAAAAATCCCAAAGACAAAAACCTAAATAAAAAACCTCTAAAATAATAAAAACTTAGTAAAAGACCAAAAAAAAACCCTCCAAAAGAATTAGACTTGTAAATTTGTGATGAGTTTTGTCAAAGAACACTCCTAATGAAAAGCTAAGCACTAGACCTAGACAAATATATAGACTTAGATGGTTTTTTAAAATAGGGGTGCCCAATTTTGGCTAAAAAGGCCAAAATTTGGTCAATAACTACCTTTTAAGATAATATATTAAAGAAACAACCTCTAACTCAAGATATTTTTGAATATCCTTATCCTTCAAAATTTAAAATGCATATGTTCTCTTCCTTCAGTGGTTATAGGAATCCTACTAATGATTTGAAAAAATATATACATCCCTTTAAACATTGGGCTAAAGATGGATAATTGTTACTAAAATATTTCCATCAAAGTTTGAATCAAGAGGATCTTAATCTCATTTATAGCTCCAAAATGGTTTTGTATCAACTTTTTAAAAAAGAGATGTATTTTTATCCAATTTTCATAGACATACCTTACTTAAATTACCATTAAAACATTTTCAAGTATTAAAACAAAAGGATTATGATTTCATTAAATACTATTCCATTATATTTAAGGATATCTTATAATCCTTAGACTACACCCCCTTAGATTTGGTAGTGCAATTTATATTTAGTAGGGGTCTTCTTTCTCCACTTAGATAAATATCATTACACAATCCATTTGCTCCATTCAAAAATTTATATTGGGATGTGAATAATATTCATGTGCCTTAGTAAATACCAAAACTAAATTATGTATTTATCCACCTAAAATTTAACTTGGAATAAACAATGATTTCAAAATAATCACCTAAACCAAGGAGGTTCATTAACTACACAAAAATGATTAAGAATCAATAATACATACCAAATAAATAATAATAAAGGTCTTGAATAGAGTAAAAGAAAATTCTTATAAAATAAATCTTATATGTAAACCATCCACTGATACTAAAAGGTAACCACTTCAATTTTATTGGTTTTAAGATAGACCACATGATATTTTTTGTACATTATTAGATTAATAAATGATAAAAATTTATCCTAATTACCTCCATCCACCACCCATATTTGAAAAATTAAAATGACAACCCTTTTACACTTACCTTGTATAAATGAGAACTAAGATAAAATTTTTCCTCTAAAATTTTTTTACAATATTAGAAGATTAAGGACTCATCGCATTTTATAATGGCACATCTAGATCTCTTTCTACTACTTCTTATAGAACTTATTGTAAGAGGGTTGATACATTCCATGCTACTCCTTTTAAGGAATATGTGGTCTCAACCTTCATATAAGAAAACCACTAGTGAAAGTCCTTCTCCTAGTGTACCCTATACCAAGACTAATATTTCTCACACTGATCCTACTAAGGAACCATTGCTTGATCAGGTTATCAATATAGGGATATGTTGAAGAGGCATACCTACACATCAGATTTAGGTACATAAAATTTCAGCTATAGATACGTACGATATTTATATACATACATTAGTAACAATGATAAACAAAACTAGAAATTTCATTACCAAATGATCATTATAGTCAGTCTTTATTATTTCAGACCGGGTTTCATTACATACACTGACTGCTTTATTTTCACTAGATTTAAAATTTCATCAAATTAAATTTTTTTACACCACCATGAAAACTTATCATATATAAATATTCATTAAATTTTTTAACCCTAAATTGGATAAGGAATCATTACTTGGGTAGATAGGCTTAATAATATAGAAATTACAATCCACAAGGGTGATGATCATATCTACAATAAGCCAATTGCATGTTAAACTCATATATAAGCATATGCTGAATTTATTAAACTAGGATAGGATAAAAATAGTAATTATAACTATATTAGATATGAAAATGACAAATAATTAATGTAATTAGCTTGTTTTGATTCTAATACAATTTTGGATATAGAAAAAGATGAAAGTAGACTAGAAGAGGATTATGAAATAGTCATCAAATTATATATTTGAAGCCATGGACACTAACATTAGCCTAGGATGGTTGTCAATACTATTTTCTGAACATGATGTAAATGTCTTGTACAAAATACATATTTTAAATGGATGTGGCCACCTATATTATTCTTGGTTTGAATTTTTCTTGACTATGGTGAATTCATATGTAGGTCATAGACTATCACTCCTCATGAATTTGATAAATTTTAGTTATTAATCTTCATAGTGACCTTGGGGAAAAATTGGTTAGTGGTCACATGGTATCGAGATAACCCTAAATACACCTATATCAATGAGAATTATATACATATCCAATACTTTGAAGAGGGCCTCATACTGAGGTAGTTTTCCCCTATGTGTTGGCTTGTGTGTGAATCATGAAATATGTGCAAAGCAAGTACAATAGTGACCAATATAGTAACTTGGGAAATATATCTCTTAAGCTGCTCATTTAATACTTTAGACCTGTATATTTGTTATCCCTATGATTGATGTGGAAATATGGAAGATTTACTCAATTAAATGCTTGATTAAATGATTTTAATAAGTTATCTTGGTCTCTTTTGAACATTTCTAGGTGAAGATTGAATAATGGTTGATATTATTTTTATATCAATCCCTCTGGATAATCAACTCACATTAAATCACTTAGGCCAACCATTAAGATACATTACATTTGTAAATTAGATGACTTTAGCACATTAAACACTTATGTTGGAGTAGGACACTAACATCAATATAAGTACCTTTCTCAGACATTAGTGTTCAAGGAGTAGTAAAGTAAGTAAAGACTCAAAACTTGTAGAAGTGAAAGATAATAAGTTTTTAAGCATTATGGGAAAGATAGAAGGTCTGGGTTATAAACATAAGACTTGATGAACTAATTTATAGGCCAAGACGTGTCAGATAGAGTAGATGTGAGACTTTGAAAAGTGGGAAAAGACCATAACTGAGAGGAAAACCCATGTTTTGATTTTGTCAAGTGTACAAGATTGAGGTATTCTATATAATACATAAAATAGTGTCTACATTTCTCTTCCCCATTTAATCTAGTAATTAAATTTCTATATTAAAGGAAAGGAATGTCTGGGTGTGTATAACACACCTTGCCTTTGCTTGAATCCAACTTGAGTGATTTTTTGGTGACTGGCCTATAACTAAAGAGCATGCTAAAACACACAATTATTGCATAAAATTTAGAATTAAAATTATTTGAAAATATTGAAATTTAAAGAACAAGGTTTAGGAGTACACCTAAGTATTAATGTAACTACCTTGCCTATTGGTAAGTTGATTTGAAATATGTATCATTATAAAGTTCTAAAATAAAGATTAGGACAAATATATATATTTATAAAGTGCATATATATATATATATATATATATATATATATATATATATATAGAGAGAGAGAGAGAGAGAGAGCACATGCACCCAACCTTGGAGAAAATATGAGTTTCCAATTGAAATTTGATATTAGATCAACCATGCAATCCAATCATACTTGTAACCTAGTGAGCATGAGTGAACCAAGTTAAATCATACTATCAAATTGGTAAGGCTAGATGATATAATTAAACCCAACTTAAAATATTGAAAATATTTATTCATTTAATCACTTCAACCATACCAAAAATGAACCAAATAATATATTAGATTGGTTTAATATAATCTGTAAAAGTATATCATAGGTATCAATGCATAAAAGTACATATTGGTGGTTAATGATAGTACCTAAGAATATTTTAAAATATAAAGTGATTTGGATTTTGAAATATTAGTTTCACATTGTATAACATATGCACCTTAGATATGTATCATGTTAAAAATATGTATAAAAATTGTACTAATGTATAAGATTCTACCACAAATATTAATCTGAACATATAACTAGGGGTTTTGTTCAATTCAAAAAATGTGTAAGTGTCAATAATATGCTTCCTATTTTATTATTTTTAGAATAATGAGGTTTTATTCCTAATTAAATAAAGAGGTCTAAGAAAATTAAATCATTAAATAATATGTAGGGATTAAGCTACTAATTTGAGTAAATAGATTTGTATTTTTGCCTTTTCTAAATATAGTAATAAATAAGAGAAATCTAACTTAGCTTATTATGAATGATCCAGACTGAGACAGGGTCTGAAACTGGAAGAGAAAGATTGGGAAACTATCAAAAACTAGATCTTAAGGTTCATTTCTAGATTATATAGGAGCATCAAAAGTGGGACACCCTATTATCTGGTGCTACAGTCCTTTTCTAGTGATATTATCTAGGTGGTCAACCTTTGGGATTCTATGTGGTAGGCCTATGTTACCTTGTCAATGAAATATTAAATCTTACAAAGCTTGTTGTGTGTCTTATTTTAATCTTCAAAGCCCTAGGAGTTATTTATGCTTGAACTTGAATGGAAACTTGAAAAAAATAGATAAGGGGTTAGTGTGTAAGGGATACATTGGATGCACTTCACACGTTTTGTGTGGGTATGTTGCCTACATAGTAATACTCTGAGGAGGGATCAAGTTAATTTAATTCTCCTATTGAAGTGATTGGTGCAATTATGTATGATAAATGCAACTAGATTTGAAATTGGATATAATTCAGATGGCTAGGGATTGTAGCAAAGGTTTGAATAAACTTGAAATGATCTTGGAAGGTTGTATGTAAGAATAGGGAAGAATGCTTGAGTGTACTTGATCATATTCTTACTTTTTTTATATCAATAAGTGCCAACCATTATAAATGGACTTTTAATGGCCTTTTATAAGGTAATTAATGATAATATATTAAATTAATTCGCATTAGGATGACAAAAAAGGATAAGGATTTAAAATAATCTAATCATTATGACCAATTTTATACTTGGACAATAACACCAAAATTAAGAAACCTTAGGATTTAGTGCTCATGTGTAAGTTGGGAAATATTTTCTAGAGTGAATGAGACATAAGGGGGTGGATTTTGGCTTAAAATATCTAATTGGATTTGTAAGGATTAAGTTTGGAAGGTTGTGGATGACTAGGAATCAGTGAAAGAATAACCTAGAAGGGTTGTGTAAGTAAGTAAGAATACCTATGGATTGGGTGTCATTATCCATGCTTAATTCAAAAAAAATTGCATTTTATATGACTAAATTTACCCCCCCCATTTATTCTAGTGATGTAACAAAGTGAAATAATAAGATAAAGTAAAGTAAAAAAGCATACCCAAACTCACCTATAAGGGAGAAGTTCATGAAGCTATATATATATATATATATATATATATATATATATATATACAAAATTTGATTGAGAGTAAGAGAAAGGAATGAATACACCTCATCAGGTATGTGAACCAATACAAAACCTATTGCGATGCTAGATTGTGTTGGGTGTGTGTTGTTCCAAAAGTAATATCATGAATAGAGATTAGTTCTCAATTCCATATAAGTGGTTCAAGAATTAAAAGGTTGGCCCTTTGGCTCCATCATCACCAACTAAGTGAAGTTAACAAATTATACGTATGCTAATCAATATCTAGAATGTGTGTCCAATCCCTATAAATAGGTGGCTCAATAATATAAATGTTTTCCATTTGGTTCCATCATTACTAACTAAATGAAGTTAATGAATCATGCATATGCTAATCAATGTTTAGACTATGTGTCCAATCCTTATGAATAGGTGGCTCAAGAATATAAAGGTTGGCCCTTTGGCTCCATAATTGTCCCATGAAGTGAATATATGAAGTGATACCAATATAGAATAGATGTCATACGTGATGTCTCATGGATCCCATGGATGTTCTATAAATATAGAAATTTGGCATGGATAACCTAAATGTATGTTGAAAACTAGGCCACTCTTAGCCATTTTGAAAGATGGAGGCTAGGCTTGTATGAAAACCACTCTAAAACTGATGTATTAGGCATATATGAAATATAATTCATAAATTTGGGTGCTCAAAAATCAAAACTTGTATGAAAGTTCAACTTGAAAGTGATTACAACCACCTACAAATGGAATAAGGCATACAACTATTGAGAATGCTTGGATAATAAACTAAACTTGGAAATAAAATAAGACCAATGTGCCATGTTCAATGTCCCCAATCATTGGTGTTTGGAACATGGATTCTGATCTAGAAGTTATGTCATCTACCTATTCTAAAACTAAAAGTGGGAATCATCATGCCACACATGATAACCCCTATATCTGGATTCTCTAAGAAAACTGTATTGAACTACTAATTCTGACTGATTTGGATGGTCAAAAACTATATCTAAACTAAACTTTTTTCCTTTTTCTAGAAAACCTAAGTCTTTTTATGCATATATATGAGTGATAAAATAAGGTCAATCCTATTTTTGGTGCTACTATCCATTTGTAGTGATATTATCCTATGATAAAAATGGTTGTTGATCTGGAACTGTCACTATTTTTTTGCTCTATTTTGATTGGTTTGACATATAGATTTTGAACTAGGTGATCTGAATGTTATTGTTTCACTGGTTAGGAGTTTTTATATCTATGAAAAAACCCCTATTTGTCCCTCCCTTTTTAGGGTAGGAATGATGAACTTATGATGACTACCCTCAGGGAAAAGAGTCTTACAAGTGTGTTAAGTTGTATATATATATGATAAAGCAATGATATTTGAAAATATATATATATATAGATATATATATCAATGTTTATATTGATAGATTGTTATATCAACATGGGTATGCCCAGATAGATATAACAATGTAAAATCATATACAAAGTACTAAGCTATAACTATAAATGTAAGATGTGATTTTTTAGTTGTAGGGATGGAGAATGATGCCCATCATGGCATCCAAGAAATCAAGGGAAACGCATGATGTGGATCATAGTATTTCACATATTGAGAATCAAAAAAGAAATCAAACAAACAAGCAAGAAGCAAGAAGCAAGAAGCAAGAAGCAAGAAGCATACATGGATAAACAAGGGGTCATGCAAACAAGGGATATGGGCATATGTCACTCAAACTAGAAAGAAATCATAGAAGGCATGTTCAAATGCCACATACACATACAAGTGAAATAATCAAAGTTGACACAGGGGCCATAGGCACATAGAAGATCATAAGTAAAGGACATTGGCAAATGTCCTAAAGCACACACATGAATAGAATCAAATTACATTTGAAAATTTACTAAGGCATAAACATTAGATAAAAAAGAATTGGAAATGTAATCACACAAGCTATGCTAAGTAAGAGGGAAAAGTATGTAATAAATAGAAAGGTAGAATCACAACTAACTAATCAAAGAAAATATGAAATTATGAAAAACATGTGTAGGATAAAACTAGGTATATACTAAGAAATACACAAGTGCTAGATATTAGTGAAATGTTGATATGGTAATATGTGTAATCTAGAAAGTAGTGTACATCAGTATGATAACTCAAAGTGTGTAGTGTAGGATTGACATAACCTAGATGGTGTTGTCATGTAGAAGATGCCCCTAGTTGGTATGTATATCAATGAGTGTCTCAAATGTAGAAGAGTGCCCCCTCAATGGGTAGAGTGAAGCAATACAATAGTTGGATGTCACTACACACACTCAAATAAGATCAAGTGAAGCATGGTAATGTATAAAAATCAAAATACAATAGCATGAAATAACAAATGTAAGTCCTAGCATGATAGTAGTAATGAAAAGGATGGATGATGCATAGAATCAAAATAGTTTTGGTATTGTTGAGTTTTTTTATTTATTTTTATTTTTATACAAGTTATGTATAGGTAAAACTAGGAATAAATGATACTAATCGATGAGTCTCAGATGAGACTCCCTCTTATGGTATCTTATATCAAACAACTGAATCATTTGTGATTGTAAGGCATGATTAAATGTCTAAGATTATGAAGCTGAAATTTATGCATGTTTTTTAACTACTCTAAACTCTTTGAAGTTTAAACCAAATGTGGGGTCCCCTTGTAACTTTGAGAAGTGGATGAAACTATATGACTCTTAGGGATGCATCTAGAAGTAGAAGAAGATCTTTGAATAAGTGCTCCTGTATAGCTACATATGACCTTAATGTTACTACTTTGGGTGTGAACACTATATCTAGAAGTTGTCTAGAATCCTAAAACTATGGAGGTATGTGAACCATTTGTACTAGTGATGGATGCCACACTATGGTCAGATCTAAAGTGGAAGCAAAAATGAAATTGGAGAAGAAACTAAAATAAGTGGAAGAACTAGAGTTAGTGTTTGTAAGCTAGTAAGTGGCTCTAAAGTGGGGAGTGGGGACTCATAGGTAACTCCATAACTATAATAACCTGATTAACATGAATTAATTTCATGCATATATGAACTATAGAGGGTACTACCCTAAGTTTTTGAATCCATGGTCAATCAAGTAATATGTTAAAAACTCCTACACTATGAACTATAGTGAATGGTGTTGCCAAATATGTAGGACCAACTTGTAGTGGAATTGATATCTTACCCAATAAAATTTTTATATGACCATGAAAACCACTAATAATTATGTCTCTTAGAGTGATATCCTACTATGAATAACCCAAATGTTTTAGTACTGACAAGCTGCACATGTTAAGGCTAAAACCATTATCAATAAGCACACTATGAATAGGCTAATTATGAATATGTGCTATGATAAAAAGTGCATTATAACCTATATTATCCTCCATAATTTCTTTATCTAAAAATGATATCGAAGGTTTAGATATAAATTTGGACTCAAACACACATATCATACCTCTAAAAGGATGTGCCTCAACTAAAAATTCTTGGTATATATTTGCTGAAGGATGTGCATGGTATGTATGGTGAACACCTAAGGTGTCCTCTTTATCTTATTTAGAATGTTGTGGAAATAGATTTGAGAATATTTTAAAATCTTTATATAATGTATGATTTACCTTTGGAGGCTCAACTAAAGTGCCCAAGTCAATTAAATTATCATCTATCAAGTTTTGTATCTTATGTCTCAGACTGATGCATATGTTATTGTGTGGCTTGGTGCCCTATAAAATTTTAAAAATGCATGCTAATAATGTCCCCATATAAGAGGATTCACTGAGTCAACTTATTGGATAAGAGGGAGAGTGATTATTTTACTTTATAAAAACTATTGTAAAACACTAGATGGAGAAAATGGTAGATTGGTAAATGCACGATGAGGAGTTGTTGATAAAACCACAAATTAAGGGGGATCTTAAGTTGCATTGACTATTTGTTGATTCTAATTCCTATTGTCATTGATTTTGAACTTATATGGGACTTTTATATTACTATTATTTGATGTGTCTAAGAGACTTGAGTACTTAAGTTTTCCTATTGAAAGTAGCTTGACTTCTCATTCCTTAAGCGTATGACACAATTTGGTGAAGGAAGAGAGTATTTTAAACATAATATATTCATGCAATGCTAGTAGAAGGATCTATTTAAATATGTCCTATAACTCTTGATCAACCATGGGGATAGTTAGCTTAGCCATAATAGTCTTGTATCTAAGAATATAATCTATGAAGGGCTCATTTGACCTTTGTTTCTGTTGAAATTTTTTTGCATAAGAAACCTTATCACTAATGTTGATACTAAAATCTACTAGGAACATGTCTGCTAAAGGATTGAATGTCATGACTGATTGATTTGATAGACTATAAAACCATTGTAAATCATAATCCTTTAGACTCTAAGGAAATATCTTGGTATGTAGCTAGTCATTAGGTATATAATCCAAACATGATACATGAAAATATATCAAATGTGTCTCTGGATCACCCTTGCCATTGTATAGAGTGAGCTTGGGTTGAAAAAAACTTGATGGTAAGGGTGTAGAAGTAATGTGACATCCCAATGGTGTATACAGTAAGGAAAAATAATCCAATGCCTATGTAGGTCTAGAGACACCTTGATATATATGTTTCACCTTGGATTGAAGAGATATTATCTCTTGCATAAGGGTACCACATCAAGAGATAGGGATGTATTAGTTGTAGCTGGTGGCATATAAGAAGGTTAGGTTGTTATAAGAGGTTGTTGAGACATAGTTACCCTATAGTGTCATTTGAAATTGGCTTATTTTTTTTTGAGAATATTTCCCATTAGTAACTTTTCATTGTTCTTCTTTTAGAATTATAAGCATGTCATCTTTCATATCTAGATGTCTATTTAAGAGTTATTGAAGTTCTCTTTTATTAGTTTCATCAAAACTAGTATATGGAGCCATTGGTAAAGTAGGGAAATGATTTGAAATGTGTTTGAATGTTTTTCAATAATTTTTAATAGGTAATTGTGTTATAAAGGGAAAGTAATGAATATAAGAAATTTAAAGTCTAAAAAATAGTGAATTAGATTTTGCGCAAAAAGGATATTGAGCTACCAAACATGTAAGGTGATACCTAAAAAAGAAATTAAGTGCTAGTATATGCAACTAAAGATTTTTCAAAAATATTTGTACAAAATACTATGAATTTGTTATTTTGAAATTGATTTTTTGAGATTGATATGCAACTAAAAATTAAAAAAAAAAAATGAAAAAACTATTGGAAAGTATATAGGAGTTTAGTTGATGCAATCTAGGGATTTTGAATGAATTTTAAAAATTAGTGTGATAATTTTAAAATTTTGATATGAATTTATATAAAATTTGTATAATTTTTCTTGGAAAATTTAGAAAAAAAAAAAAAAAATTATATAATTAGCAATATATTTTTCCTATTTTTTAAAATGTGTTGTATGCAAGGAGGACCTAGTATTTGCAAACTAGGGGTTTAACAAAATATGTGATATTTTTGCAATTAAATTTTAGATTTATAATTTTTAAATGTAAGAAAAATCAATAAATTATAGAAAAAAATTAAAAAAAAACTATCCCTAGGGTTTGTAGGATAATTGTGCTAAATTATAAGTTGGGTTCACCAAATGTTTTATTATTTTTAGAATAATGGGATTTTATTACTAATTTAATAAACAAGTCTAAGCAAATTAAATCAGTAAAAAATATGTAGGAATTAAGCTAATGATTTGTGTAAATAGATTTGTATTTTTTCCTTTTCTAAATATAGTAATAAATAAGAGAAATCTAACTTAGCTTATTCTAAATGATCTAGACTGAGACAAGGTCTGATACTAGAAGAGAAAGACTAAGAAATTTTTGCAAACTACATCCTAAGTTTCATTTATGGATTGGATAGGAGTGTTAAAAGTAGGACACCCTACTGATTCGTGTTGTAGTCTTTTTTTGGCACTATTATCTAGGTGGTCTAATATTTTGGGGTTCTATTCAACAAGCTTGTGTTACCTTATTAGTGAAATATCAAAACCTAAAAGCCTATGGAACTCATTGTGTGTCTATTTTTAATATTCAAATCCCCAGGAGCTCTTTGTGCTTGAACTTGAATAGAAACATGGAAAATATAGAGAAAGGGTTAGTGTGTAAAGGATACATTGGATGCACTTCACACCCTGTGTGTGGGCATGCCACTTATATACCAATACTCCAAGGAGGGATCAAGATAATGTAGTTCTTCCATTGAAGCATTTGCTACAATTATGTATGATATATGCAACTAGATGCAAAACTAGATGTACTTTAGATGGTTAGGGACTAGTTCAAAGGTTTGAATAATATTGAAATGATCTTAGAAGGTTGTATGTAGAGAATAGGGAAGAGTGTTTGAGTGTACTTGATTTTATTCTTTCTTCTTTATATGGAGATTAATGATCATGGGTTAAATGTATTGGTATTAGGCTAACAATAAAAAGGATAAGTATACAAAAGAATTCGACTGTTAGGACCAATTATTTACTTGGAAAATAATACCAAAATTATGACACCTTGGGCTTTGATACTCCTATCCAAGTTGGGTGCTATTATCTAGAGGGAATGAGACCTATCAGGATGTATTTGGGCCTAAAATATCTTCCTGAGTCTATAAAGGTTAAGTCCAAAAGGTTGTGGATGATTGGGAATTAGTGAAATAATAGCCTATAAGGGTTGTGTAAGCAAGTAGGAAGACCTATAGATTGGGTGTCATTATCCATTCTTAAGTCATTCAATTTTGAATTTTATATGAATACACTTCCCAAACATGCCCCCACTATATATGGAGAAATCTAAAAACTAGAATAGAATAAGTACTAATGTGGAGGACATGTTTATAAAACATGCCCCCAATAAATATGAGTATGCCTGATATTAAATGTGTGGAGAACATGCTTCCAAAACATGCCCCAAATGAATTTGAACTTTGAATGTGTGTAATCCTTTCCTATATCACATCCCCACTGAATCTAAAAATTGGTATAAGTACCAAATATTGAAAGAGTGTGGAGAACATGCTTCCAAAGCATACCCCCACTAAATTTGAAAATTGTGTCAAATGTGGAGAACATGCTTCTATGACATTCCCCCACTATTATACCTCCCCCCCAACATTTATGTTGAGGGAAGAATATAAAATGTTAGTTAACTCACCTTAAAAGGATAAGAGAACTATATAATCTTTGAATACAACCATGTATTATATACAAGGACACCTCTAGGTAAATGTATCATTGACTAAAATAAAACAATATGACCATGTGAAGGCATAAGATACATGATAAATATCATGTAAATATCTAGATATTAATATTAAAAGATTAAAAAAAATTTATCACACCCATAAGATAACTCAAAATCAAGTTAATATGTAATACTCCAAGGAGACTACAAATAAATGACATGTTCAAATGACACATAATCAAAGTGAAATGATATTCAAATGTCAATGAATGCAAGGATGACATGTTAAGATTTCCATACAATAGTCAATGACATAATCAAATGTTAAATAAAGCACACATATGCACAAATGATGCATATAAAGTAGCATATTCAAATGCTCGAACAAGTAATATAATAGCAAGGTAAGACACTCAAGGAAGTGAATAAAGGAAATAATGAGAAATTGATATAAACATGTCATAGTATCCCATGGACCAAATGTGTTAGTAATAAAATTCAAGTTCATAGAATATCAAGTATCCTTTTTAATATATAATCATGGATAAATTCATGTGTAATTACATATATGAACTCAAAACATGATAATATAGAGTGGTAATAGAATGATAAAACCTATGAGTATCATGATCATAGAGGTGGATGTCCCCAATGTCCATATGACATGATTAGAGTAAAGGTCTAACATCTGAAATAAGAATAGATCATGTATTTATCTATTCCTATATCAAACTCAAGTAGAAGCATGACACACATGTGTATGTAGGAGTAACCGATATGCCATCCATTAACATGGAACTAACACATATATTCCAAGGAGACAATAGAACATGTTGGTGATGAATTTCTTTTGTATTTTTTAATTGTTTTTTTTTTTTTGGTTTTTTTAGAATATTATGGAGAGATTGTTTTATGATCCCATCTAAAGTATGATCATATATATCTCCCTACTAAATTTTTGATAACCTTAAGTTAGATTTTTTACATTATTTCCATCATGATTTGATAAGTTAGAAAAGTACATATCATATTACTCCACATGTTTTACTTGTGTAATAGAATAATTAATGTTATCATTTAGAATATAAATTAATCTACCTTCATAAGGAAATATCTTTTTGATTTGGATAACTTTTTGCTTCCATTTGGTATAGCCAAAATTTTCATATTGTAAGTGCATATGGAGATGTGATAGGCATAACCCAAACCCATGTTTTAATTACTTTAGAACCATAAACAATTGGTATGATTATGTTTCCCAAAGTGTCTTTCCAACGTCTTTTATTTTTTAAGTTTTTTCGATAAAAGCCAATTTTTTTTAATCATCTTACATTACAAGTAGTTTTTATTTATTTAGGAAAAAAATGGTTATGCCATAAATAAACACCACCCGTGAATAATGTGATTATAAAATATTGCTTTTCTAGATGTTGTTTCACTAGTTTACTCTAAATATCTTGGTGTGAAGTGTTTAGTTTTTGTAATTTTTATTTATTATTTGAATGATCATGCAAATAATTGCTAAATGTTTTCTATTTCTATTGATCACTAGGTTTTGAACTTGATTCCTTGGGAGGATCATCAAATATAATTGTGTAACCATCAATGAGAACTTGGATCCTATGTTTCAAGATAAAACATATGTTTGTTTAATGCCCTGGTCCCTCATGATAATGATAATAAACATTCACATCATGTCTTTTAAGTATATGTCTACTTATATCAACTTCTATACAATGAGAGAGATATATAAACATAAAATCTATTAACCACTAGAGTAATGAAGTAGTTGACTTAGGTAAATGTGAGAACTATGTCTTTGGTACCTTAGATAGAATAATCTAATTGGGTTGTCATACTAATGTATCAATTTTGTACTCACATTCATAAGATTAAAATATAATATTATTTTTTTGTTGGACCATTTCACAATGTTTAAAAGGATTAGGATCTATCAGATATATGTAAATGAATCCATAATAATTAAATTTTAAGCACATGTGAAAATTTGGGGGAACCAAATACTTCTCATGTATCCAAGGCCATCCTAAGATAACATTATGGTTTGAATCATTTGTCATAACTTGGTACAATGTGGGTAATGTACTAAGACCCACCATAATATTCAATGTTAATTTTTCCAATAATCATTGTGAAATATTATCAAAACCCTTGATACTCATATTATATGGTTCCAAATTTAAAGGTCCAATACCAATTTTGGAGAGGAAATATATGTTGAAAATGTATATCCCTAAACTATTGTCTACAAGAACTTGTTTTATCATTTTATTGTAAACACACACTTATATGTAACAGAGTATGGGTTGGTGTAGATGATATTTTTATATTATATAGCACCTTATTCTTGTACACTTGACAAAATCAGACCTTAGATGTTCCTCTTAGTTTTAGACCTTTCCTACTTTCACAAGTCTCTAATCTACTCTATCTCATTCCCCTTGCCTATATCTCTTATTATGACTAGTCTTATGATGATGAACCAAGCCTTATATATTTCTTAAAATGCTTAAAATTTACTTATCTTCCATCTCTACAAGTTTTGATCTTATACCAATTTTAATTCTTGATAGACACTAACATCTAGGATAAACACTAGCATTGATGTTAGTGTCCTAACTTGATGTAAGTGTCTAGTTCCCTAAAGATATTTAATTTTTAAATGAAACATATCCTAATTGTCAACCTAAGTGATTTAATGCAAGTTACTTATCCAGAAGGATTGATATATATATATATATATATATAGGATCAATCTTCAGTCATTCCTTTCCTAGCATATACCAAAAGAGACAAAGGAAAATTATAAAAATAACTCTATCAAACATTAAATTGAAAAAATATTCCCTGTTTCCATACCATTCATAGTTACAACACATCTACAGGTCTGAAGTGCTAATGAATAATCTAAAGAACTTGATTTTACAAGTTATAAGATTGGTCACTATTGTACTTGATTTCCACATATTTCATGACTCACACATAAGCCAACATATATGGTAGAGCTACATGTGTTTGAGGCCCTCTTAAATATTATTGGTTATGTAGTCAATGCCCACTGATAATGAGGTCTTTAGGGTCATATTGACACCGTGTGCCCACTAACCCATTTTCCCCAAGGTCACTATGAAAATTAATAGCTAGGATTTTATAAATTCAAGAGGAGTGATAATCCATGACCTAAATCTGAATGAACCAAAGTGAAGGTGATGCAAAACCTAGAAGCATCCAGTGGTCACATCCTTTTTCTAGTAGGTATTCTATACACAACACTTATGTCAAAACCAAATAGTAGTATCAACACATTTGTATTAGGCTAGTGTTAGTGTACAAAGTTCTAAAAGCATCAAATCTATAATTTGATGATTAATCTAGAATCTCCTTCCAAAATGAATTTTGCCTATTCTAGATCTATCACTATGTTAGCATCAGATCTAGATAAGTATATATATATTTTTTCATTTCCATACATAACTTAGTCATACTTTATATATTTAACCTATACCCAACATAAAATATTTAGTGTATGATTATATCTAATTTAAAATTTTAATTGGCATGTTATATATTTGATTATCACCCTTGTGCATTATCAATTATATAATTTTAACCCTATTATACTACCAAGTTAGGATATCCCCTCTTATATAATTTAGGGTTAAACATTTAGTAAACCTGATATTTGAACATAAAACCCTAGGTTAATTAGATTTTTCTAATTTTTTATAGTTATTGTACTTTGTTTCAAATTTCAAATTTTTCATTTGTAAAGAAATAGAAAATGTTAATGTAAAAACCCAATTCAAAATGGAAGATAAAGAAACATTGATTACTCATCTCAATAATAACAAGATCTTAATGGATGGATTTTTATATGTTACAAGAGATGAAATAAGTAAACAAGATAAAACTAAGGTTACTAATTCCTTAGAAGGTACTATAACTGAGTCCACACCTATTAATCCAGCTATATTTAGTGGGGGCATAGGTTATGTATTTAAAAATTTATTCCCTAAAACTACCATTGTTACATATATCGTATAATTATAAATTATTAAAACATAAATACCATTTTTAATGCCTATTACCACTCAAAATGTGTTTTCATCCCATTTGGTGACTACTCAAATTACTAATCTAAATCCCACTGGGTATACCATTTAAAAATTCCTTAAAGTTATAAATATCTTGGAGGACAAGGTTAAAAACATTGAAAAAAATGATTTAAAATTACCTCATGTTATAGATTCACAAGATGTGTTGCATAACCCTCTTGCACTTAAGATCTATTTACACACTTTACCAACTAGATTTGTTTCACCTAAGTTCATATTTTATGATGTCAAGGGTGATCCTAGACAACATATTCAAAGCCTTTATGTAGTATTACTTGACTATGACTCCAATGATAAACTTTTAACCAAATTATTTCTAATAAGCCTCAATGACTACACTTTGAGGTGGTTCTATGAATTACATCTCTAATACTTGAAATAATTCAAACCTATTGTATGCTAATTTATATCACACTTTTAAATTAATATTTATGAAAAGGTTTGTTATGCTTAAATTTTAAAAATCAAATAATGAACCAATGAACCTATCACTGAACATGTCTTGAGATATAAGACAATTCTAGATAAACTTACCAATCTTATGGAAAATAAGGATTTATAAGGCATATTCAAACAAAATTCTATGATATGTTACATGGGCCTATTGTTCTTAAGAAGTTCAAATATTTTTATGATTTATGGCATGTTGTATGAGACTACAAAATTAAGCATATGCCATATAGTAAGATCAAGTATGTAACACACTAGTTGCATATATATCTAGTACCAAATTTATAATCAAACCATGTTACAAGGTAAAACCTCTTAAGGATAAAAATGAAACAACTACCATGGTTAAAATAATTTCACAAAAACATTAATTAACTTGTCTTATCTAATGCACCAAGGAGATAATTTACATGTTCACTTGAGTCCCCAACTTCATTACTCATGTAGTTACTAGAGTGTCAACTTTTATCTCTTATTTATCCTATTGAGGTTGATATGAGTTTACCTCTACCCAAAGGATATGATTTTAATTCTTATTTTGAATATCATCAAGGACAAGGGAATTCTATAGGAAAATGCTTTAGTTTGAATCAAAAGATCTAATATATTTTCAATGACCAAAATCTTACAATTAAGGATCCTCCAAAGGAATCATACTCATAACCTAATGATTACTGAAAGAAAAGTATTTATCAATATTTTGCAATACCATTCTAAAAATGAATCAAAAGTGAAAATGGCATATAATACACATCCTCTCCCAACATAATATTGACAACTAATATATGGGATTATCAATACTTATACACAACATTTACCTCTTCTAATTCAGGGATCCTCTATTACTTTTGATGACAATGAGATTAAGGATGATGAATTTGATCTCCATTCTTTATTAATTTGTGCATACCTTGATAAAGACCATATACGTAGTGTTATTATTGATAATGGTGAAAGTGATAATGTTTATACCATGGAATTTCATACACACTTGGGTTATACTCATAATGATTTACATCCTTCTACTATATCCGTTAGAGCATTCGACAGGACCTTCTAGAATGTTTTGGGTGAGATTGACCTACCTTTAAAAGTTAGTTCTACACATGTGGTTAATCAATTTTTAGTCATAACTTTGATGGGATTATTTGATATGTTATCGGGGAGACCTTGTATCCATACACTTTAAGTATTACCTTCTACCATACATGGGTGTGTTAAATGCATTCAATCCAATCGAGTAATTATAGTTTCCAGAATTCCATATAAATATACTCTTAAATAAGATATAATCATACCTAGATAATTAATTACCAAGCCTATTAAGTCTCATTCACCATAAAAGGGTAAGAAATAGGAAATCCCCTTTACTAAGTGTCTAGTACTTGAAATAACATTTCATTAGAGACATATATTGGATTACACAAAATCTTCATCTACTATGCACCATGTTAAAATGTCCATAACACCTACACATGTTCTTATTATGATTATTCCAAAGAAACCATAGATCACTCAATGATGGGTTCCACAAAACCCTACTCCTATTACTCCTACTAATACTTCATGACCACCGAGTCTTATTTTACATATGCAGAGCATCATAGATACTATTGTGGTAAATATTGAGCCTATAAGTTCTCAAAAACATCATAATATTATTACACCACATTTAAAGTGGGGAGATATATATGAACCTAAATTAGATCATATCATAGGATAATTTTTCCTCTTCAAAAATTACAAAAATATCGAAAGATAAAAAATGTTCAAAAAAACAAAAACTTTTTCAGCACCTACATGTTCTATTAACTCCTTGGCATCTATGTGATAGTTACATGTTGATGGATGGAATAATAAATTACTCCTACATACACACATATGTGTCACACTTATATTTGAGTGTGATATAAGCATAAACACACACACACACACACACACACACACACACACACACACACACACACACACACACACACACATGTTATATGGTTAAATGATCATATTTCATTATCGTGTTTTAGCTTACATATGTACTTATACATGCCTTTACCCATGATTATATCTTATAGAGGGTACTTGATAAGCTATACACTTGAAAATTTTTCCTAAAAAATTTGATCCATTAGCTAATATGACATGTTTAATCTAGTTTCTTATGATTTAATTTATGTATTTCCTTGAGTGTGTTTCCTTGATATTGAATTCCTTACTTGAGCATTTGAATATGCTCATTTTTTTGTGTCCTTTGTGCCTATGTATGATTTATTTGACATTTGCATATGTGATTTTTTATTGTATTGAGAATTTACTGAGTCATGTCCTCTAAATTTTGTGGTATTTAACCATACCCCTTGATTATGATCTCTTTGAACCATTTCATTTTGAATTTCTTTTGAGTGCTCTTGTGTGTGTGCTTATTTGCTTATTGATCTTGTATTGTTACTATATAGACATTTCCATGATACTTATCATGAATTTTATGCTTTCATGTGATCAAATTGGTTATATTTCGTTCAATTATATATCTACATAGACATGTTCCTTATATATTATACCTGGTTACATTCAAATATTATACAATTGTCTTATCCTTTTGAGGTAAGGTAACTATCGGTTCCTATCTTTATCTCACATAAAAGGGGGAATATTAGTGAAGACATATCATATAGTCTTGTAATATACACTTGTAATAGGTTTAATATATAGTGGGGGCATGCTTTGGAATTATTTTATATACACTCATTTAATATATGGTACATTTATTAGTTTTTAGATTCAGTAGGTGCATACTTTAGAAGCATGTTCTCTACACATATTCAATATTCAACATCCCTGGATTATAGTGGGGGAATGTTTTGGAAACATGTTCTCCACATTGGTACTTATATAAATTTTAATATTTTTCCATAATATAGGGGGCATGCTTTGGAAGCATGTTCTCCACACTTACATAGTTTTCTAAATTAGCCACAGAACACAGTTATATGATTCAAATTAATAGTTATTATATAATTCTCTACATTAGTACCATTCTTATACATAGTTTTAGCATGATACATATCTAAGGAGTATATTATATGTAATTTTCACCTAATATTGAAAAATACAAATTAGTTTTAGATTCTAAAACTCTTGTATGGATTATTACCACATCACAATCATTTTTGTATTGATACCCTGTGGATGTTTATGATATAATATATAGAGTAGCTGGTTAATTTTTAAGTATGGTTAAGGTGATAATATCACTCAATATTTTGAATTTTTAAGTTTGGAATTTATTTTAACATCCAACCTCACTAGGTTATAAGCATCATTAGGTTGCATGATTGAGCTAATCTCAACTGTTTGGTGGTAACTCACTTTTGATCCAAGGTTGAAGGCATGTGACTTATAATCTCTCTCTCTCTCTCTCTCTCTCTCTCTCTCTCTCTCTCTCTCTCTCTCTCTCTCTCTCTCTCTCTCTCTCTCTCTCTCTCTCTCTCTCTCTCTCTCTCTCTCTCTCTCTATCTCCTTGGATATATTTACTTTAAATATGTATCTATATTTTTCCTAATATTAGTTCTATAGCCTTACATTGATACATATTTCTTAAATCAACTTGCCAATAGGCAAGATGATTACATTAACACACAAGTGTACTCCTAAACCTTTTTATTTCAATTTAAATCAATCTAAATTAATTTAAATCCCAAATTATATGCATTTATTATATATTATAACATTATCTTATTTATAGTTTAGTCACCAATAAAACACTCATATTTGGTACACACAAATACAAGGTATGCTATACACAACTAGGTATGAATTCATTTCCTTTAAATTAGTAATTTAATTAATAGATTGAAGGGGTAAATGTAGATGATATTTATGGATTATATATCACCAAATTCTTGTAGAATTGGAAAATTTATACATTGGCTATTCCTCTAATTTATAGACCATTCCCACTTCCACAAGTCTCATATCTACTATCTCATTCCCTTTGGCATATATCCCTAGGCTGACTAGTCTTATGTTGATGACCAAAACCTTATACCTTGCCTAAGATTCTTAAAATTTACTTATATTACATCTCTACAAATTTTTTGTACCTACTTTACTACCCCATAGACACTAATATATGGGACAAATGATAGCATCAACGTTAGTGTCTTAACTTGATGTAAGTGTCTAATGAAATAAAGTCATCTAATTTGTAAATTAAATGTATCATAATGGTAATACTAAGTGATTTAATGAAATTTAATAATCCAAAGGGATTTATATAAGTATAGGATCAACCCTCGTTCATTCCTCACATAGTAAAGACCAAAAGAGACTAAGGCAAATTATCAAAAACACTCTATCAAACATTCAATTGAATAAAGTTTCCTTATTTACATACTAATTATAGGTAAAACAAATAAATATGTTTGAATTACTAAAGTAGCATCCTGAAATTCAAATTTACCAAGTTATAAGATAGGTCACTATTGTACTTGATTTCCACATATTAGATGATTCACACACAAGACAACACATAAGGAAAAACTACTTGATTTTGAGGCCCTCTTATGGAGTTTTGGCTATGTACATAGCATGCACTAAAAACAATGTATTTGGGGTTAGATCTACATCATGTTCCCACTAATCCATTTTTTCTCAAGGTCACTATGAATATGAATAACTAAGGTTTTATAAATTCATGATGATCAATAGTCCATGACCCAAATGAAATGCACTAAAGTAACTGTGAAGTCAAACCCAAAAGTATCCAAGTGGTCAAATTATTTTCCATTAGGTATTTGATAAATGACATTTATGTCAAACCTAGATAGTAGCGTTGAATTAATCATACTAGGCTAATGTTAGTGTCCAAAGATCTAAAAGCATTAGCTCTAGAATCTAATGACTATTCTAGAATCTCATTCTAAACTAGTTTATGTTTTTTCTAGTTCCAACACTATGTTAGCATCAAAAGATACTAAATATATTACTTATTTGTCATTTTCATGCATAGATTAGTTGTAATTTCTATATTTAGCCTGTACTCAACATAATAAATTTAGGGTATGCTTATATCTAAGTTTAGTATTTAATTATCCTATTACATATCTAATTATCACCCTTGTGCATTGTAATTTCTATATTATTAACCCTATTATATCACAAAAGTATGATATACACTCTTATATAATTTAGGGTGAAGCAGATGGTGGATCTTATTTTTCAAATGATATATTATGTTTTGTCTATTTCAAGGAATTTAACGTGAGGTCCACATATTGTGGCTCTATATTATACGACAAGGTTATTGTTACTACTTGTATTTTCATCCTTTGAGGAGATGTAAAAGCTCTCCCCATCCAAATGGCATAATGGAAACATCTCTAAGCTTATGGGTAGCCTAAGTATGAGGTGAATCTAAGATAGTTCTAGCTCCCTTGATGTACCACTTTAGATTGTAACTACACCTAACTTGGGGGGTGAAAAGGGAGAAGGATAACTGAAATCAAACTAATTAAAGGAAGGAGATACATAAAATAACATGATTACATCTAGAAATATGCATGTTATACTTGAAATCAAAGGACAAATTGAACATACACTTCTCCAATTTTCATCTTCTCACATCAATGCTACATTGTGAGGTTATGGATGAATGTGCAAAACTAGGAGGACTAGAAAAGAGACATATGAGGGAAATAATGAAAATAATAAATCACTCAATCCTTTAAATTTATTATAAAACTTCACATTCCCTGCAATAAGAGTCTTTCCAACTACAAATAGATGATAAAATGAAATAACATGCTAAAGAATCCATAGTCTTCACTTATGAAAAATCAAAGGTTCCAAATGAAAACACTAAAACAATTCATGGAGGAGGTAAACATCAATATATTATTGATAAAAAGGTAAAAATTCTAGTAGGGATTCACCATACTCAGGTGGAGCATCCAATACAATGCCAAAATGGCTAGTTCTTATAAAACATGAGAGAGAGAAGAGATAAGTCCAAGGGTCACAAGGACACTTGTAAAGATGATAAAGTTAGTTACTTCTGAATTACAATAATATGTGGGATGAAAATGTAATTTTAGAATATACAAGTGTTAATCCAAGTCATAAATCTCATGAAAAATGATAAGAAACTCTTCATTTTGGCTAAAAAAAACTACCTACATGATTAACCCTATTTTAAGGCCTTATAACTAATTAGGACTAGGTATTTTGATTTGATTTAAGTTTAATGATATTATACATGCCTCTCCATGGATTGATTATAGGCTTGGTCATCTAAAATCACCTGGAAAGGAACAATCATAATGTATAGTCTAGAAAACATTCTTTTCATGCACCCTGCACATTTAGCCTCAAAATTGGCATAATTTTCTCATTAAAATACTTGGGAGGAAGTTAATTGCATGTTTTAAGGCACTACATAGCCTTAAAATCATTAGGGACACCTTAAAAATCCATCCACTTGAATTTTTCACACTTCTCCCTAGCTTGTCCATTAGGCTAGTTTTACTGGATAAGTTGAAGCATTTGGTTTGGATACTTAGAATTTTATTCAAATAATTAAATTAACATATGTATTATAATAAGTTTATATATTCCTCCAAAATTTTATTACATCTTCAAACTCTTCCTATAGCCTACATAATATAAATAATGGTCAAAACTAGCATTTTTATCACCCCATCCATATAAGTCCATAAAATTAATTGACATGTGAGGGATATTTATTGAGTTATATAAACTTTCCAATAGGTTTCATGAGCTTATTGTGCCATTATATCAGCTTTCTAGCTCCATCTCCATCATTGGGTTTCTATAAGGGTTTAATAAGGGTTTTTGGGCCTGTTTTCCCTCTTAACCTTTGTTCATAAATGTTTGACATCAAATTTGCCAAAAAAAATCACTAATTTTATGTTTGAGGACCTTAATAACTTCCCCAAACTCTTTTGGATCCCATGCAGATCCTAGAGGAAGAAATAAGAATTTGAAGTTGCCTATTCGAGCTTTTTTCTTCTTTATTACATGTTTATGTTAGATTTTGAGCCAAAAATGGATTATTTTGTGTTTCCCCTATGTAAAAATAGATTTAAAACCTTTTTATTCACCACATAAACACAATCTATCATGTTTAAATTCATATCTCATGCCATAAATGTGACTAACTCCTCATTTGGCCACTAGGTCTAGACCTTGCCTAGTAGGTCTGAGTGTAAATTAATCCCAAATAGACATTTTATGGCTTTAATTTCTTATTTATATCTTAATAATTATTATATTAATCCCATTCACATATTTAAATCATCTAGATAACTCATCAAAAGATAAAAATGATTATGACTTCCTCATCTAGTATTAGGTTTCACCATTCCTCATAGCCCTGACTACAAACATCTATGGTTTAGACCATTAAATTGATATTAAACCTATCCATATTAGTTATTAATTATTATTTATGTTTAATTAATATTTTAAAAACTTATTGAAATGTTTCCATGTATCTTGGCTTCACCTTATCACCTATTTTCTAAACCTACTAGTGTTTGTGTATGAGAAAGTAAGCCCTATCTGAGATAAAATAGGGATACTTACCCTATTATATATATAAAAATGAATATTTAATATTCTTAATAAATTAATTAGGATCACCCATACCAAAATTTATCCCATGGTGACGTAATTTACCCTTTTAAATCCTAAAAACCCCAAACAGATTGTATGGAGGAACACTATGTGTAAGGTCCTTTATGGAAATTGTATGTTGCATTTGAAATGGGATTTATATGATTGTTTTACCATGTATGAGAGTTTTTTGATCATTAATTAGGTGTTATAATATTCACTTATCCTTCCAAACTTTTATATACTCCCCATACTTTCCTTGTACCCTTGTCTAACCCAGATTGAGCATGACATAACCTTGACTATGTTTTACCTATAGGGTTTATTGTAGGTATTTGTATCCTTAGTTGAGGTTATTATTATTAAAAATACCTTATTTATTTTAATTTAAAATCATACACCATTATTTATCACTTTTTACTCACCCTATATGGCTAAAAAACATCATAACTTATGCATATACCACTGTTTACATTAACGCACATGTCTGACCTATAGGTGCCAATTTTAGGCTTAAAGGGTGCCATACAGGTAGTAATAGAGGTATACAATGAATTTATAATCTCTAGGTATATTTAAAATTCATTTTTTTCATGTCTTATCATGTTAATCTCCTTTAATACATTATAACTTCAAAGACTGAGTCTTTTCTCCTTGACTGAAAAACTTCACTATTGACCCTACCTGTACGTGTGTATTTAACCCCTTGGTCTTGGATGATGATAAAAAAAATTTTATACACGAAATAATGAGATCCATTTGATAACAAAAAAGTAGTGTATTCACCTTGACATCCATTCAATATTGAAACCTTTACTCTCTAAACCTTCCTTCTTGATAACTGGGATACCCCTGTTGTAGGTCAACATCTACATAGTGTACGGACAGGAAGTGTCCATGCAAGGAAAATAAAATTCCATATATTCCTTTGATGATATTTTTAGGTCATGAGTATCCCTTTAATAATTTTAAACCAATACCAAATTTTTTATGATTTAGGATGGTCAAACTAGAGCATAAGGTCACTTTTGGGTTTAGGCTTGTAGATATCTATGCTTGAATTTATAGTTTTGTAGGCAACTTTAGGCCTCTAAATGACCAATATCCATTTTATTTATTCCCTTAAAATTTGTCATGGGTACTATATATACTATGGGTTACAAATTAAGGTCATTGGATGCATAAAAAAAATTGTATCTTTGTTATATGCCATTCTCAAAAAGCTCATGGGCCTCTCTTTTTATTGTTTTAGGGAAATTTTCCTTAAACCTAGATTCATGTCTTTCAATCACGGTTTAACACTCCATTTTGAATTTTTAACACATTATATGATTTTTTCATGGCCAAAGACCCTAAAAAGACCTTAAATACATGTCCAATTATTTTCATGTCTCCATGAAAGCATTTTAGTAACCTACTTAGCCACCTACAGGTGGTGATTCTCAGTATATAGGTAGATTCAGCTAGGATAGTGGTCATGGAATGAACCATATGCATTTTCATAAGCCTCTATAGGTTTAATTTATCTCTCAAAATCTTAAAATTATCTTTTCACCTCTAAAAAATATTGAAACCCAAACTAAGGCTCTGATGACATCATCATGGTTCCTGTATGCGTGCATTGGCTATGTGTATAGGAAATGAGTGTCTAGAATAGAGAAAAAAAGATGGGTAAAAGGAATTTTTGGTAGATAAAATAAAAATCAAACTTAAAATGCATGATCCCCATAAAAAACATCTTGACACAAGATAAAATACGTCATTTTCAATGTGATGATCACTTGCATGCATATAGAATAAGGCAAGCAGAGTGTTGAATGAATGGTCTAGAATGGTGGATACATAGATTTTTTTATAAAAATATGGTGTTTTGAAAAAAAAAACTAAAAGGATGTTATTCCAATGAAATATCAACATTTAAGACCATTTCTCATTCATATGAATCCTCTGTATGTAATTCAAACCTCTACAAGTGGGGAATTGATTAAAACTACTCATGATGGTACCTTATTTGAAAGTGAGATATTTTAATTATAAAATAAAATTTAAAGATGAAAATAATCATGAAAAATATTAGAGGAGGAAACTAGTATGCTCTAGAACCAAACTCAACAAGTCAATTGTATGAACCTTCCCAAACGAGAGCAAAATTTGTAGGTTATACAAACTAGCAGGCAGATTTGAAAGGTCAACTTCATGAGGATGGTTCATGAAGAAAATTCCACCATTTTTCAAATTATGTATATTTAAATTAATTTCTTTGATTTTAAAATAACATTCTAAAATCATTTGCCATGAAACTTCTTGAGTTGTTCATAGCAAGCAAAAACTTGAAGGTCACTTCTGCTTGTTAAGAAAGGTAAAAAGGGAGTTGAATAGTTTTGAGTAATAAATGGAACTTTAAAACCAAAAAAATTATGGAATTGAGAATGGTTAATCTGAATAGGCACTTCTTGACCATTTCCCATGTGGCACACTTCCCAAAGAGGTCGTACAAGTACCAAACTCTTCTTTTCCTTCAAGAAAACTACCCTTTCTTCTACATAACCTACCACATTTTAGTTTTTTTCAGTTAATTAAGACATATAAAGACACATGGGACATTGAATCATATTTTTTTTCCTTCATGTTTTCTAAAAAACTTGTATGAAGTTTTAAATGAACCTTTTTGACCCCTATAATGATTTAAAAGGACATGTTGGCTAATGAAATTTATGACCAAGGATAATATATCATTGAATAACATTAAATACATAGGAAACACCTCATGAAAAGATATTATTCCCCCAAAAACATATATAAAACAAATTTTTTACCTAGGGGTGCCCCAATTTGACCTAAAAGTCAAATTTTGTCCACAGTTATCATATATACTATTCTCATAAAAATATCTTTATAAGTTGGTGAATTTTCTAACAAGTATAAAATTAAAATAACATCCATATATGTCTTTGAAGTTGATGGAACGTGTTCATTTGGTTTTCTTGATTGAAATTAAGATGATTTTTTGAGGGAGGAAAGTCTTGATAAATGATATTATTTGAGTTCATCTCTTTACAACCAAAGGTAATAATATTTGCATTGTATGTTATATTTTGCATAATATCTTAAAAATAAGGTGATTTTATATCACTTTTTACTTGGGTATTACATAATGCCTTATATAGGATATTTTTATTGATAGTGGAGTACTTTATAAGCTTGACCAATGAAATATTAAGACATGTGTTACCTAGTTTATCAATAATACCACTGCCTATAGTTTTAGGTGGCGAAGGCACTTGTTTTAGTGTATTACAATAATAATTTTTAAGAGAGCTCAAATGTTGTTTTTATTAATAATCCTCTCATTATTGCTACAAATTTTTTTAATATATTATACAAGTTAATTAATGTATAAATCCATAGTAAATATGATATATTGAAACCAAAATGGGTGATGGATACATCCATGTTGCAAATATTTTATAATAATCAAGGATTAACAAAAGGTTAGAAAACCCTAATTGACCTAGGGTTTGATTTTAAAAGATAAATTTTACTAAATGTTTAACCCTAAATTAGATAATGAATCATTACTTTGGTAGATAAGGATAAGATTATAAAAATGAAATTGTTTAATGTGAAGATCGGATCTACAGTAGGCTAATTAGGTTATAAATTTAGATGTAGACATATGCCAAATTTATTAAACTAAGATAGGCTAAAAGTAGTAAGTACAACTATGAAAGATATGAAAATGATAAATAAGTAATTTTATTAGCTTATTATAATGCTAATATAGTTCTAGATATGGAATAGGTAGAAATTAGACTAGAAGAGGATTCTAGAACAAACATCATATTTTGAATTTGGGGCTGCAAACACTAACATCATCCTAGGATGGTTGTGTCAATGCCACTGTCTAAACCTAAAAGAAGTGTCATGTATGAAATACATAATATAAAATGATTCAACCACCTATGATTTTGGATTTGACTTCACATTTTCTATACTACATTTAGATTTGGGTCATGGACTATTGTTCCTCATGCATTAAAAAGACCCTAGTTCATCATCTTCATAGTAACCTTGGGGGAAAATGGGTTAGTGGGCACATGGTGTCAATCTAACCTCAAAAAACCCTCTATCAATGAGCACTACCTACATATTCAATAGTTTAAAGAGGGCCTCAAACTAATTTAGTTATCCCCTACATGTTATCTTGTGTGTGAATCATGAAATATGTGAAAATTAAGTACAATAGTGACTTATCTTGTAACTTGGAAAATATAGTTATTAGACTATTCATTTAGTAATTTAGACCTATAAATGTTTTTTCCCTATGACTGATGTGGAAATAAGTAAGATTTGATCAATTGAATGTAGATTGAATGCTTTTGATAAGTAGCCTTGGTCACTTTTGTTAATTTATAGGTGAGAAATGAATGAGTGTTGATATTATATTTTGTTTAGATAGATACGGTTTTGATGGGATCCATACCCTATATTAATATTGAACATTCATAATAACCAAGATAAAAACACCATGATCCAAGAGAATAAAGTACAATGAACAAATAAAAGGCTAAAAGTAAATAGGTAGAAAGCCTACCTACTACCCAAAATCCAGTATCAAACATCAACTTATTGGATAATAATATAGAATATTAGCTATCTTACCTTTTTTACCTTTTTATTTTTTTACCTCCTACCACATTTCTTGATAAACATTCAAAATAACTAATTGATTATCTGAATTATATGTTTTTGAAGTTCTATTTTTATGAAAATCCCTATCTAAGTCTGATCTTTTAGACTCTTGTCCTCTTTTCACTCCCTTGGTTGGATGATTCAAAGGGGAAATATGAATAGTTTCTATCATCTCTTCAATGGGAACTTTTCATTATCAAAGATGGATTTTTCTCCTCTCCTACTATCTTCCAATTCTATGTTGAATTGTGTTTTTGAGTCATCAAAACAATCTTCCACCACTAACAATAGATTTATCACACTCCATTTGTTTGGTTTGGACTTTTCACCCTTCTTTTTCATCACTTGCAGATGCCCCTGAGGATAATATTCATGAATATGACCTAGTATTTTGCAATTGTGGCATTTAAAAGTAGTATTCTCATAGTCTAGAATTTTAACATGCTAGTTTTAACCATAATCTAAAATTATTTTAACTATAACCCATTTTTTAAAATCAATCTCAACACAAATTTGAGTGTAAGTTCATAAGCCACTAGTAGCCCATTCATTATCAATATTTAAGAATGACCCTAAAACATTATCTATTTTTTTTGTGATCATGCCAAAAATGAAAATTCAAATTAGGAAGGTGAACTCAAATTGGCATCTTGGTGACTGAAAGAGTGAGAGGGTTGAAATCTAGAAACTAGGGAATGATGAACAAGCTCATAATGCCCCAAAACTAGGGGCCTTGTGAGAGGAATTTTTGGTAATCTTTATAATCATAGAAATGGAAAATAAAAAAACCTTAGAGAATAGAGAAATTTCATATTAGTTGGACCATGTTGCATGAAACCATTTATATAAAGTAGTCATTTATGTCCATATATAATTAAATCTATAAATGACTACATATTCAACCAAAGTATGAAAATATTCATCCACTTCCTCATTTGAGATCACCACAGAAGGAACCTCCTTCACTTGGTCAATAATGTAGAATTTAGGATGAGAATATCCTTTTACCAGATTTGGAATGGGGCAAACATTTTTGCTACATCTTTGAAGGACATAGGTTTGGGATTAGAGGAATGTTTTGGAATAGCCATCCCTCCCTAAAATCTAGAATTCATGGAAATAATCTACTATTTTCTTAAATAATAATAAGAGAGTGGAAAATAATTATGTAGTTCCTTACCCTGATAAACTAGATACTAAAATTCATTTAGAATATCTAATGAGACCTCTAGCCTCTATTTTATATATATCATGACATTAGTCTCTATTACCCAAAATTTTGTACAAGCCCTAATAAAGAGTGTACCATTAATTTGTATCTTGGGTGCTCAGTTTTTGGATTTTCCTATTTAGACATTTTATCAAACACTTGACCTCTATCCTCCATAACCAAAATTTTATGCATTACCATATCCATATTTTTAATCAATTAGTGATGCTCAAAGTGTTTTGACTAGCCTAATGACCCTACTATTTCTATCTCTACCTCCTACTGCATTATCTTAAAATTTTCCTTCCCATTTTCATTTGGTTTGCACCATGTGTTTTTATGTTCCAAATTGATAAGCATGCCTGATCCCTTCTCAATAACCTTAAGATGTGGGTCACTATATATAAGCCTCTTTATTCACTCAATCACCACCACTTTCAATAAGAAGTATCTATTCTCCAACCCTATGTGTATATAACCCTTATTCAACCTATCCCTATATATCTCCTACATCTCTTGAATCAATTTTCATGATAGCTTCCTCTGACCCAGTGCATAATTCAACCCTAATCGCTTGTTGAGTCCCCTACTATGTGAAACTTAGGTATGTTCTTCTCCTTCCTCATAGTTACCACCATATTTGATAATAATAATCCATTCTTTCATTTGTCGTTAACCCTAATAGAGTCCATATTTTTTTGTCATAACCTCCACAACTGAATACCACTAAAAATTTGGGTATAATTTTTTTTATAATTAGAATTCCCAAACCATTAGTGAATAGTATCCATATCAATGGACTGTGAAATGCCTCATCACATTGAACATAGGTTTTAATCCACTTTCTAACCCTTATCATATTTAATACCAAGCCACTTATCCCATTGCATATATATCTTTTTTTTGAAGGTGTGTATAACTTATCCCCTACAGGATTAAAACATGTGACCTCCATTTTAGGAGCATATGTTCTTCACTATTAGGCCAACTCAGGTGCATTGAATGTTGATATTATATTTATATCAATCCCTTTATATAATTAACTCACATTAAAGAACTTAGGATAATCATTAAGACACATTTCATTTAAAAATTAGATGACTTTAGGGAAATGGACACTTGCATCAGATCAAGACACTAGAATAAACATAGGTGTCTATCCAAGATGTTAGTGTCCAAGGATATGGAATGTAGGTTTAAACTCAAAACTTATAGAGGTGGAAGATAAATAAGTCTTAAGCATACTAGGAAAGATAGAAGGTCTAGGTCATCAACATAAGACTAGTTAGACTAAGAGATAGGCTAAGGGGCACAATATAAAGTAGATGCAAGAATTTAAAAAGTAGTAAAGGCATATAACTAAGATTAATAGCCAAGGTTTTATTTTAACCAGGTGTACATGACCAAGGTGTTATGCAATCCATAAAATAGTGTCTACATAAACAAATAAATGCATGTAAAGCACACATCCATGTAAAACTAAATATACCATGTGCACATCATCATATACATAAAAGTTATAAATTTTATACAATATAAAACATAAATCATACATTAGGGGAATATCCCTAGGTTTATACTCATCGTCACTATTTACATCCATAGATCCAACATATCTCAATGTAGATGCACTTGGATCTTTTTTGGGCCTATATGACTGAGATAACTGATGCACTTTCCCATAAAATGACCCTAGATAACATAACATCTCATAATTCTCACAACATAGGGTGTCATACCAATCAATCAAAATCTACATGATCTTGGTAGTACTATAATGATTGATGTCTCTTCTATAAAGCTTTCACATAACTCCTTATGCTCACTAGATACATTGTGATATATGGACAATAATATATACATTTATTAAATATGGGTGCATGGGCACATTTAATGTCCACAACCCTCTATATAAACCCCTCTCTATTAATATACATTGGTCACACTATGTGTCAAGGCCACACCACATGATATGCCATAATAGACCACTCTTGATTACCTATAGTTCATCAAAATAAAATAATAATTAAGTCATTTTACTATATAAAATGCTATATCCGTCAAATATAAATCAAGATATAATACTTGCATTTTTATCTAATGGTAGCCTCATCTAGGGTTTGTGGTCCCATGGGGGCTCTATCACTTCCATCTTCTCCTACACCTTAATTTGAAGGTATGGTATTATGCAGTAAAAAGTATAATTAGAAAAAATAATGGAAAAAACACCCCTATCCACAATAACATATAAGTATATGTGTATCTTATGTCTTATTTTTTATAAAGAGGAAAAATGGTATCTCTCTCATTACATACTCGAGGGGATAGGTTTACAAGTGTCAATTTTGGCCTGTCATTGCACCTATGTCCACTCTTGGTTATTCTATTCCATGGACATAGAGTTGATGTCACCCCTTTCTCTATATATAAATAGTAAAGTAAATTATCATACTAAACAACTAATAAAACCTAGGAAAGTGTTTAACCAACCAAAAGCTAACCTAGATCTTTTGTATCTCATACCCATCCTTGGGCCATCCATCAAATGTCCTCTATCAATTTGATGTAATATGATCTAAAATTAATCGATCTAAAATAGTATTACACTCTATTATGATGTGTAATCTACCATGAGGGAGTACTGACCACTTTTTAAATGTTTGAGGATGGGCCCATACTACTATAGGTCCACATAATGTCTATACCACTACAATATAATCATAAAATCAAATGTGTAACAAGGTACTAGCTTTGATACCATCATCATGTCTCTCCAAAAAACATATATATAAATATCTATAAAAATAGGATAACATAGTGAGACCCCATGAATACTTAGCAACCTCTTCCTCAATATGTCAAATAATTTAATACATATAAAATCATAATGGTTACACCCTTTAATACTACAAATGAAGTTAGGAAGACACAAATAAATTTTGACAGTCATCAAATGTCACATCTAATAATATGATGTAGTCATAACATGTCAGATCTACATTACCAAGTGAAATATATATGGGACAATTAGATATAACCATGGTTACATTCCCCATCAACTTGTGCACTCTCATCTTGATCAATAGTTGGAAAATGAAATAAATTTCATTCAAATTAACTATCATCTCCGTCATCAAGATTGATAAGGTACAAGTATCTAGATTCCACTTGTTGGCTAAATTTGTGATAAGGTGGATATTCTATGGAATCTTCCTTGGTTGGGAAACACTAAAATGTTTAGTCATGCCTTAGTTAGATTCATATAGACCTAAATCTATCATGGTGTAAAAATTCCTCCCATGTTTTAACTCCCATATATGCACATCCTTCTACAAATGCAAACAAGCAAAAACAAGCATTAGTCATTACATTTAAGTAATAAAAGTAAAAATTTTATGGTTAAAATTTTATAAAAATAAGTATATGGTAGTGTTAAATGATACTATCAAATTAAGATGCATAAATTATATGTTTCTATATAAATTTAGACACTACCATCAAAGTGTAAATGTTATTGTCCAAAAGTCTGATAGAAGTGTCCATCGTCCCACATTTTTTTTAAATTACCAAATTTTGAAAAATTTGTAAGTACTACATAAATAATAGGAAAATATAATGATCAGATCATCAAAATAATGGATATATAAGGCTATCCAAAGTAATTCAGATCATAGTGGTCCTAGAGCTCCCTTGCATGAAATTGTAAAATTTTATCTAGAGATTCAAAATCATAAAGAATTCAAAATGTAAATGAAATGAAATTTTTATTCAGAACACCTAATATAAATTTTTACAATGACTTCAAAGGAAAATATCTTGATTTTTATTTTTCCAAATTCAAAACAAAAATTTAAGTTAGGATCCAAACAATGAGCTCTTCTATATTATACTAATTTCATCAAATTTTGTGACAAATAAAAAATTTCCTAAATTATTTTATCATACCCAGACATCATTAAAATTTATGAATATTATTAAATTACTATTAAACTCAATATATATACATCATAACCACTTAATACTTTTATGATTATTTGAATACCAACTTCTATCCCCTCACCTCAAAAGGGGGAATCTCACTAGGGAAAGTCATAGAGGTAGGGCTTCCACATTTTCATAGTTTCAAATTGTAGTAGAGGCATGTCATAAAGGCATGACTCCCACATTTTCATAGATTTATATTTTAGTGGGGGAATGTCATAAAGGTATGGATTTGATATTTTCATAGTTTCATATTTTAGTGGGGGCATGCTAAAAGGGTATGACCTCCACAATTATTAAGTACTTAGTATTTATAGATTAAAAAGGGGGCATGTTATGGAAACATGTCTTCCACACTTAAACCAATTATTAAATCCACTAGATATAGTATAGGAATGTTATGAAAACATGTCCTTCACACACAAAAATCTTTATTGTCTTCATATATTCTTCATAGTTTATAGTCTGGATATATATTTAGATCAACATTATAAACAATGGTATTATCACTACATGCAAATTATACAATAGTGGTGCTTATACTAAATAAGATACACCGATCTGTGTAGAATGTGTTTATTCACACTAGATATGATATAGGGCATGAACAGGAGTTTATTCCTTTTATATACCTAGACATTATTTTATTTTAAAAATTCACTAGATTGTTATAGATTATTACCATATCATGGAATTTTATTACATTATGGACCATTACCATATCCATGGACTTTTACAAACTATAATTGAGCCTTATCTATCAACAATAATTTTTTATATTTATATATTGGAGTGATTAAAACATCCAATCTCAGTAGAATGATATGATGAGCTTTATTAAATCACTCATTCTACACCAGGATACATATGTTTTCACTCAAATTGTGTTGGTTGAGATGCAAAATTATTGACATATAAATCACCACTCTTCTTATATTAGGTTGGGGGCATGATCTCTCCCCAAATTATCCCTAATTTAGATACAACACAATGATAGTACAACCTTTTTGACCACCCGTTAACTCATTCATATTCTTGGATAAAATATAAGTGAGCCCTCAACTCCCCTTCTGCTTCTCTAATCTCCAAGGTGGAGCCAACATTACCAAGCCATCATTTTATGACATATACACAAGTGTATTCTATCCATGCTCTTACTTTATTTTAATTTCTATTATTTCTCATCTAAAAATTATATACAATGATTATGTTGCAACATTATTTTAGTTCTAGGTAAACATTCAAATAAAAGGTTCAAAGAGAAGCTCAAGTAAATATAAGGTGTGTTGTACATACCAAGTTATGCATTTCCTTTCATTTAAACTAGTAATTTTAATTTAATAAATTATTAGATTAAATGGTGGATGGGTGATGTAGGTACCCATATATGGTACATGTATAGTTTCAAAGTATGTTTTCATATATTTTCATGTATAGGCCTTTTAACATAGAGTTATATATCTAGTGGCATGGTCTCATATAGACCTCTTCGGTTCCATCTTATTTCATTTTCTTTAGTTGTCCATTTGGGCCTATATGTTGTGAAGTTTCCTTTTATCCAATGTTTGACAATCATCCATGTATGTGTTTTTTTCATCTCTATGTTTTTTACCTTTAGACACCTATGTCTAGTTTAGACACTTGCATCAATGTAAGTGTCAAACTAGGATGCAAGTGTCCATAATTTTATTTTTAGTGTTTTATATAATGTTTGATTTTGTGACCATTTTTTTATACCCATATGTTTATTTTATTATCATATATTTCATGCAACTAGGTCCTAATTCAAAATCAAGAGATCTTTATAGATATAAAGTTATGGTTCCATTCATAACATCAAACATTACCAATCAAGTTTCATAATTTTAAAAACACTTAATAATGTAAACTATAAAATTTCATCATATTAATATAACTAAAATTATAAATCATTCAAAAGGTTAGTTTGCACTTACATTGGTTGTATAAATGGTTAAAATAGGAGAAAGTACATATAGTTGTACAATCAACATTTCACAAAAATACCTAAGAGGGAGAACTATATGTGATTTTAAGGCCTTTTTCAAAGTATATGTCTATGTGGGAATCACTTATAAATAATTTTTGTTGACAGGGTTAGCTTTGATCTCATGCTAACCCATTTTTACCAAAGTCATAAAAGGTTTAGGAAAAGAGATCCAGGGTTTTGATTATAGGCTATAATTAATTCACATTCTAACATATTTTAAAGGACTAAAAGTAAATGCAAGTGATAGTGTAGCTTCAATAAATATTTGGGTCCATTACTATATATATTCTAGAGTAAACACTTATGGTGAACCCAAACATCTGCATTGAGGCTAGTGTCAAAAATGCGATGCAAGCATCTCAGAGGAAAATATAGTCAAAACACATAATGAGTTGATCTCAAAACCTATTCACTATTATAAGATGAATCTAGAGCATTATCAAAATATAAAATATATCATGAAATAAGATATTCTTTCTTTATCCCTTGATTACCTAGTATTTTATTATATTTATTGCATGTGTAAATAGGTGAATTTATATAAGTTGACATATATTAATGAATTATGAACATTATCATATTTCAATAAAATAGTTTTATTTTCTTAATATGTTTGTGTATAAAAATCCAAATAACATAAAATAATTTATTTGGATGATTGGGCTCTATTTACCTTATTCAAATATCACCTTTCAAATTAGTGATTTATGTTATAAATATTTCAAATTATGTGTATTACTCTAAATTTTAATAAGAGTTTATTGTTTAATCCTTTTGGTTTTGTCTTGGTTCATGTAGTTTGTCATGATGGTATTCTCGTCAATCAAACCAAAATCATAGTCATTATGGTATTGTCACCTCCTGTAAGTTATTATGGAGTGAGATCATTCTTAGGGAACATTGGATATTATCTAATGTTCACTAAAGGATATGTAGCTATATCTACTCCATTATAAATAATAATATTTGAGGTTTCAAGGTTTGAGTTGATTGTTAAATGTCAATAAAACTTCATATATTTGAGTAAGAGATTAGTAACAAATCCAATATTGGTTTTTGTAGACTAGATTAATCCCTTTCATGTCTATGTATATGTATTTATTGGATCAATATAGATTACCCCATTCAGTACATACGTAGGAAGATTTTAGTGACTAATAAGAACTACACTGATATAGAATGAGAAGATATAGATATGATGTTTATATTAAATAAATTTAGTCATTAACATTTAGTTACACCATTTGAAGTATTTATATACCTTCAAGCTCTATGATATTTAGTGAATAAGCCCATGATATTATAAATAATATCTAGATGGTTAATGTTATTTGAATAATTTTAGTCTAATATTAATTTTAAGTTAGGATGAGAAAACATAGGGTCGAATCATCTTAGTTGTATAATAAATGATAAAAAATGAAGAGATTATAAGATGATTCATTAGATTATGATCTCTTTAGATTGTCTATGATCATATATAATATAGAAGAGATGGCTACATTAATGGGATAAGGGTTTTTTCCTATGTACCATTTGGAGAAATACAAATAGTTGATCACAATATCATTGCCATTGAGTACTATAAATGGGATTCTTTACAAGATGGGTATGGATACTATGCTTTTAAAGTAGACTTGGATCATGAAATACCATAGTTTCTAAAATAAACTCATCAAGGAATCACATGAGGAAACTTCATAGGATAATCTATTTTGAGGAAGATATTACAAAGTGGTATGATGGCATTTTTTGTTTTAAGATGTGTATAGATTTGAAAAGTAATACAATGTTTGTCAATGAGTAGAAAGGCCAACTAAAAGGGATGAAATTCATCTACACCCAACACTATTAGTTTAACCATTTGAATAATGTGGAATTAATTTTTTAGGGCCTATTAATCCACCTTATAAGTGAAATCATGATAGATATATAATCACTATGATAAATTACTTCAAAAAATGGATAGAATATGATATGACACAAAGTTACAGTGTTAAAGAATCAACCAATTTTTTATGAGAACATCATAAATAGGTTTGTATGTATTATAAATCTATTTAGTGTGAAAGGAACACATTTCATCAACAATACCACTAATACTATCACTAAGGAATTCATGGTATTGCACCATAAAAGCACCATTTATCATCCTTAAGCCAATGGGCAAACTGTAACATCCCCACTACGACTTACTCATGTAACATCCCCACTAGGAATTACTATTTTTTTTTGTATTTTTTTAAATTTAATTCAATGTATTATTTAATTATATTTCACCATGAGAATTTAATTAATGGCCCTATTATAACACAGTAAGTATGTTAACTAGAAAATAAACATGTAACATTTACCTATTACTGATCAATATCATCATATAAAAGAAATAACCAAAGATTAGATATATTCATTCTAGAAAGCAATTACATAAAATCCAACCATGAATTCTACAACAATACAACCATTACTATCAATGTAAAAATGAGTAAATAATTACATTTCATTAGGAATAATTTTTCAATAATAAATAAAATACAAGATACAATACTCTATGGAGCATGAGTCTTCTAGACTCTAGTATGTATGGTAATCTCAAGTGTAATCTAAAAATAAGTAATTTTTTGGGGAGGGAGAGAATCATTTTAGATATTTGACATACCAACCATATGCCATCAATCCCCTACATAATATCCCATCAAGGAATGGCCCTCCCTTCATGGATGGGTAGATAATGACAGTGTAGGAATCTAGAGAGACAAGCTATTACCCATGTGCTATAAGATTTATAATACATGATGTGTACCATAAATAAATACATTCTAATATGATATCACATAAACATGTAAATCATACATATTGAATGAAAATATTTAACTAAACATTATGTTGGCCAAATTTTTCAATAGTTATTAATCTCTAGGATTAGTCAAATTCATACACACCATTTGATTGGATTACCTTCATGTAGAATTGGTGATGATAATTAAGATAGTGAACTCTATATCAATACTTAATTAGTACTAATAATTTGATATTTGGTTGATATAATATATAACCAACATATTCATATGGATTACTTCTTATCGTCAGGCATAACACATGCTAAATATAGAAATAATCAAAGTTCATACACTTAGTCTATCAAATGTATGCAATGAATATAATTATATTTTTTATCACATAAATCATAAACATAAACAAGTATAGTCTATAACAACTAAGTATAATATATAATTATATTGCATGTTACTAATTTGTGCAAGTAGATTCAAATATAGTACATTCTATGACAAACATGAATATCACAGTCTATTATTTTTATTTACCCACTAATAAATTACAAATAGACATTCATAATATTTTCATAGAATCAATCACTCATAAACAAATTCTTAACTCACATGAAACATAATATTTCATTTATACAACTTATTTTACTTTTAAGAGGCTGTATGCATATAATCATAGTGCCTTATCCCTCAAGATTATATGACTTAATTTAACAATCAATAAAAATATAATTATAGGCACACATCCCAATGTAAAAATATATCCTATATATGTATATGAGTACCTAAGTCCTCATATAGATATATTTAATATATACATGCACTTGTACATATTAAATGTATACATAATATGTCCTGCACACAAGTATTCAAATCATATGTAATAATTATATATAAATACCATTTTGTATCAAACCAACTATCATTTATATTTTCTAAAAATAACTTCATATTATTCCAAAAACCATTATAATTTACCTATTCACAAAATATATTCATGATCAATCATAGGATTTCAACATCCCTAAAACCACTGTTTATTTTCACTTAAAAGTTATAATCAGCTATGATAGAAACCATTCAAGTCTTTTACCCTATTTTTTCCCAACTTGGATCATTAAACTATATAACTTTACCAAAATGTTGATAAATAGAGTACTATAATAAATATACTTTTCATATCTATATTCTACTTTTTTTACTTACCATATGTTTCATAAATTATTTATTTTCATAAGTATCAAATAAATCAAGTTGAATTTAAATAAAATTCATGATGAACCGTATAACCATTGAATATTTTATATAATTATTTGAACCTTACTATAGTTAATATAATCAGCTCACATATATCATCATAAGTTTGAGCCTGTCAACTTATTTGTATATAAAAACTCATATGCTTAAAAACATAAACATGCTACAAGTTTTAATATAGAACTTGCACCTAATATATTTTCACATAAATGATATAAAATGCATATGCCTTATATATATGTATGTGAAAATCCATTTATTCTATTTCTTAATTTGAAACTATTATCCACTATATGTATGTCTTATTAATTATCCAAACTGATTATAATAGTCTCCTCACATAGCACATAATTATTTACTAAGAATGTAGAGTTGGTATAAAACATATCCACTCAATATTTTCATTCAAGGATAGTTCCATATATTTTCTCTTACCCAAGCATAATTAATATATACAGACTTAGCTTTCACACTATAATTTATGTGTATATAACCTCATATATTTTATCATGATTTTTAAAGATGAATATACACATCATTCATATATTCTCATTGTTTTAATGATAAATATACACATAGTTCATACAATTTCATTGATTTCATGACAAATATAGACATAATTCATACATATATGATCTCACTATTTGAATGATAAATACACACAATCCATTTTTTTATATGTATAGCAAACTCTAAACAAACTTAACAACAAGAAATGCATATTTTTTTATATCAAATTATTCATTGATTAAATTAACCCAAACTTCATATTTATGACCTCAAAAATTTAAAATGCATATATAGTTTCATGAGTTATATACATACACACACACACACACACACACACACACACACACACACACACACACATAGATATATATATATATACATATATATATATATATATACATATACATATATATATATATATATATATATATATATATATATATATACATATATATATATATATATATATATATACATATATATATATATATATATATACATATATATATATATATCTACATACATATATGCATACATATATATATATATATATATATATATATATATATATATATATATAATACAATTTCCAAAATGAAACTTAGTTATCATATATATCAAAACCATCTACCGAGGTCCAATATTTCTTAATCTATGACATTTTTCCATCATAATAATAAATCTATAAAACCCTATCTGATACACATACATAGAATTTTTTTAGATCATAGGGGTTTAGGGAATATATGTTTAGTTATGTGGATGGTCGATCCATCCACAGGGCTAAACATGTATGCATAATAAAATGTATAACACTTTAAAAAATAACCTAAGAGATAATTTAAACATAGATTTTGTTATTTCCAAACAATATAAAATAACATCACCAACCTTGTGATGGCATCTAGATAAAACTTCTTAAAATTGAATAGTTTTATTCTCCCTCTCTCTCCTCCTTTTTTCTTGTCTTCCTCATGTCACGTTCTCTCATTCATTCACCATATCTAATCTTATCCTTTCTCCATCAACCTTTTTTTACATCATGAAATGCATGCAACTGCTAGGATAAAGCTCTTAGTTTCCAAAAAAATCCATTCATGAAGAAAATCCATTAGCCACTAATCTCTCTGCTTTACTAGGTTAACCTTAGTTTTAATCAATTAAGAAACCTAAAATTCTCTAACTTTCCAAAAACTTTGTTATCATTATTTCAATATTTTAATTCCTACATGACTCTTTTTTAATTACATGGTCATGTATCCATATTCCCAAAAGTCCACCATTAACATAATTGCCAATGATAACTAACACTTCAAACTTCCCCATAGTCTAGGCATTCGAATATTTGATTAGGTTTAGTTAATAAGATAGCTTAGGATAGTAATTAAATTTTATTAATAGATTATAATATATAATAAACATCATGACTTTAGATACCAATATTACTAATGTAAGTCAATTATATTCCTTTATCTGTAATAATAAATCAAGCAAACACTACACCAAAACATAATAGTATTATAATAATGTAGTCATTATTATTACTAATTTATATATACTATCCAATGTATTTAGTTATATTTTATATATTATGGTGTTAATTCGAATAAGTATTTTCCCAAATATCATAATAATAACCAACTAATGTTCTAAAATATTACAAATAAATTCTTGTTAGTCTACAGATGGTAGTAACTATATACTATTCACACAAATTAATTTTTTAATAAGTATGAACAATCATGAATACAATAACATGAAATAATCATATAGTAACATTATACACTCGATCTATGTACAAAATCCATAATGCAATCACATAAGATTAATTCCACATAAGCATTAAACTCATGACAAGAAGGTTGTTAGACCGTAACATCATGATATATATATATATATATATATATATATATTCATAAAATATTGATGTAACAACTAATCAACATGATCATAATTTAGAGAATATATAATATAACTAATTCATAGTAATGAAATCATGTAATCAAATAAACATACAACTATCCCATAACAATATATGACTTACAAATTAGTTAAATAGTAATTAATAAATATACCAATCATACGAATATATGGATAATTAGGTAAATTAGCTTAGTGAGAAATCAAGATGTGACATCCTTCCCCCTAAATCTTTTCATCATTCCAATGACACTTAATCAAACACTAGTTAATAATTTACAAACATTATTTAGAAAAAATAACATAGTATGAAACATCAAATCAAGGAAACAAATGTGAAAATTGCATGTATAAGTCATCATAGTCCTCCCATGTGGAACTATCCTCAGAGTATTTGTCCCACAATACATTGTATTGTGACACTTCTCTATTACACAAATGAAGTTTTCAAGTGTTAATTACTATAATTGGTTCTACCATGACTGCTCCAGGATCCAGAACCTAAAAAGCATTCCAATCCAATAGATGTGAAGGTTCAACTATATATTTTTTAAGATAAGATACATAGAAGACATTATGTAATGGAGCTAGGGATGGTGGAAATGTAATCTTATATGCTACATGATTGACCAATTCCAAATCCTTAAAGGGTCCTACATATCTTGGTGAAAGTTTTGTCGACTTCCTAAATTTAATCGAGCTCTTTTGCAGCTTAACCCATAAAAACACTTTATCACCTACAAAAAATTGCCTAGCTATTCCCTTCAAGTTATCATAGCTCTTTTATATGTCACTTTCCTTGGCTAATCTCTACTTGATTGATCTTACTTGATCTCCCATTTCTAAAATCATCTCAAGTCCAAAGATTACCTAGTCTTCCAACTTATCCTAATTAAATGGTGTCTTGCACCTTATTCCATACAATGTTTCAAATGGTGTCATATTCAAAGCTAAGTGGTATGAGTTATTGTAATAAAAATTAACCAACAAAATATATTATTCCCAATTGTATTATTAATCCATAGAATACATATGAAGGTGAAGCTCTAACACCTGATTAACTCACTTAGTTTGACTGTTAGTTTGTGGGTGTTATGTAATGGTAAAGTTTAATTACATACCCAGAGATGAATTCAAAGTTAACCAAAACCTATAATTCATCTTCATATCATGATCTAAAATTATCTCTAAAAATCTATGTGAATGATACATTTTATTTATAAATGTCTTTGTAAGAGTAGGTGCATCATTTATCAAATTTCCTAGTATAAAATGAGATACCCTAGTTAGATTATCAACCATAACCAAGATCATATCATGTTTGTTCCAATCACCTACCACTTCCATTTAGATATGTCATGTGGATACAAAAATCTATCCAGATACACATGTTCATCTTTCACATGCTGATATTCCAGACAATACGACACCATTTTTTTTACATCTTTATTGATTCCATTATATAAATAAAGTGGTCTAAGCTCTACCATGAGCTTGGTTACTCCTAGATTTCTTAAATATGGGGAATTATGTAGCTTATTTAGCACCGTATTCCTCATATTCTCCCTATCTATTACATATATCCTACCATTATATCACAAAAGACCATCATTCATTATCTATTATGTATCCTTTATACCTAGGATTCTAAACATTTTTAGATAATTTTTTCCTAACATAATCATAGAATTCATCTCTTAGTGAGAATTTGATCACTTTATTCCTAAAATTACTCCTGATAGTAGCCATGAGTTCTATGCACCTCCTATAACTTAGGGAATTAGCTCCTTTATTTTCCTTATATTTGATATAATTGATATCAAAATTATAATTAGATATAACTTATAACTAGCATCTTTTTTAAAACATTTAGATTTAGTTTGATGAAGATGTAATTGAATCCCAATTTATCAATCTTGAAATCAAATGGTTTTTATAACAAATAATGCCTACAAAATTGTAAAGCATGTACAATCACTGTAAGTTATAGGTAATGAGGGGCATAGTTCATCTCATAAGGCTTCAGATTCATTGATTCATAGACTACCATTAAACCATCTTGTATAAGGACTCCTCCAAGTCCATCCCTAGATGCATATGTGATCACTAAAAATTGACCATTGGGATCAATAAATTTTAATACTAGTGTTGAAGTAAGCCTCCCTTTAAATTCTTAAAAATATACTTAATACGTATCTGACTAGATAAAACTTTTATTCTTCAATTATAGAGAGGTAATGCGATTAGCTATCTTTCAAAAAAAATGAAATGAATTCCCTATCATAGTCTACTAATCCCATGAAATTTCTTACCTTGTGGAGATTATTTGGTGATGGCCACTCTATAATGGATCTTATCTTTCCTATATCTTCTAAAATATTACTTTTAGAGATAATATGCCCTAGATATTACACTTTCTTTTGTAAAAATGAATACTTGAACAACATTCCATACAACTTATGCTTCTACAAACATTGCAATGCTAGTCCTAGGTGTTGAAAATACTCTTATTCATCTTTAGAATATATAATAATGTCATCTAAAAATACTAAAACAAAATAATCTATATAATCTCTAAACACATTATTTATGAAATTCATAAACATTATTCAAGCATTTGTCAACCTAAATGGTAACATTGTGAACTCATAGTGTCCATATCAAGTTTTAAATGTTGTATTTGGAATATCCTCATCTTTTATCTTTAACTGATGATATCTTGACCTAAGATCAATATTAAAAGAGATAATTTCCCATCACATTTGATAAAAAATATCATGTATACGAGGTAGTGTATACCTATTTTTTAATAGTTACCTTATTCAACATTCTATAATAAATACAAAATTGAAGAGTACCATCCTTCTTCTTGATGAAGACAATTGGTGCACCCCATGCTGATACACTTATCCTAATCAACCCTTTTGAAAAAAAAATTGGATTTGATCCTTTAAATCAATTAATTCAGTGGTTATCATTTTATATAGTAATTTAGACCATGGTTCTAATCTAGGTATGATATTAATGGAGAAATCAAACTCATGTTTAGGAGGTAATCCTAGAAATTCTTCTAGAAACACATCATGGAAATTTTTAAGGAATGGATAACTTCAAGGGATGGTTACTTATATTCCTTCATTTAATTTATCTTGACAATAAATGCTTGGCACTATTTTTTTTAGTCTTCTTGAGTTGCATTATAAAAATATGCCTAAGCCTCAAATCCCTTTTATTTCCCTAAATTAGTGTCTAATTTATAAAATGATCCTGACACTCAACATTATTTAGATAATAATCCACCTTATCCTTATGCTTTTTAATCTAGTTGACTCATAAGATCACATCACATGACCCTATAGGTATTTCATAAAGATCCAATACTATTGTGATTTTGAGAAACCTAATATCAACTTAAAATTAACACTTATCAACTTTAACCTTGGTCTCATTCCAATATTATATTGACCATGCCTTTACCATAACTCTATCTTTTTTAAATAAATTATTTATCATTTTAGGAGTTCCAAACATTTTATATCTCTTGCATCTATCAAAATGGAAACTAGACATTAAAAAAAATACCTAATAGTTATATGGGTAAAGCTTGGAATTTGGCTTGAAAATTATTAATTGTCACATGATTACATTGTTGAAACATACCTTTCTTAGGAGTATAACCTTTCTTCCTTGACTTATCCTGCATACACTCAAGAGAAAAATGGTGACCTCCACAAATGATGCAACCCCTAAGTGGTCCTTTCAGTCAAACTATTGGTTTCCCATGAAATTGCCTTTAAAACTATTACCTGATTTCTTATTACTTGAATCACTATTAAATCTAGTATTTTGATTCTTGAACTAACTCTTGGAGTCTCCACTCATATTCTTCAAGTTATTCATTTTTAAAGTTGGATTATAAATTCTAAACTTTCTCTTAAACTTATCTCTAACTTGAGAAAGAGATTTTATCTTCTATTCCTATTTGACTTCCTTATCAAAGACTTGGTCCATGGTATATGGTTATTGAATGTCCACCTCACCACCAATATAGGGTTTTAATCCCATGAGGAACTTCATAATTCTAAATATCTCATCTACCTAATATTTAGGTACATACTTTAGAAGTTTGGTGAACTATTCCTAGTAATCATTCATTTATAGGTATTCTTACTTAAGATTATAAAATTCCATAAGATTTTGGTCAAAGTATAACTATGGAAGCCACCATGGTCTAAAAAATATCACAAACTAATTCCATGTAGTGGTGGTCGAGTTAAGTTTCATTAATAACTTTGTTTCACCCACCACATAGTTGCTTCACCAACGAACTAATAAGCTCCCCAAACTAGTTTAGTGACCTCAAAGTATTTTTAAATCTTGAAATAATTATTAATCTCAGTCAACCATGATTTAGATCCATCAACCATAATGGTTCCATCAAACTTAGGTGGATTTACCTTTTTCATATCTCTAGCCAATTCTATAGCTACACATGCTCTCACATCTTGAGGGACTTACTAATGTCTTTGCTCTTGAGGTATTTCTTGATCATCAGGATGTTCTTCAAGAACATATTGATGGGCTTCCTCTTCATGTCTATGAATTTCATATTTTAGGGATACAATTTGGTCCCTAATCTCATTCATGGCAACAAGAACCTGATCCAACTTTGTTGATTTCTCAACGACAAATTGGTTAGGATCAAAATAGGATTTTTTTTATTGACATCTAAAGGAGCCTCATTAGATACTATATATTTAACCATTCTCATCTTTGGTAAATAAAAGGATAAAAAATCATTAGTGGACTCATTAAGTCTTAGATTTTGAGCCACATCTTTGATACCACATGTAACATCTCTACTGAGACTTACTCATGTAACATCCCCACTAAGACTTACTAGAATATCATTTTTCTAAAATCTAATTCCACATACTTTTTAATTATATTTCACCATGAGAATATAATTATTAACCATATTTTAACACACTAAGTATGTTAAATATAAAATAAACATGTATCATCTACCTCTTACTTATCACTATTATCATATGAAACAAATATGTAAAACCTAGTTACATTCATTCAAGAAAGTAATTACATAAAATCTAGCCATAGTTGGTACAAAAATATAGCAACTATCGTCAATGTAAAAATGAGTAAATAATTACATTTCATTAGTAATAATGTTTCAATAATAAATATAATACAAGATATAATACTCTATGGAGCATGAGACTTATGGACTTCAGTATCTATGGTAATCTCAAGTGTAATCTCTAAATAAGTATCATGGTGTGGAGGGAGAACATCATCTGGTCACTTTTCCACATCAACTATGGACCATCAATCCCCTAAATAATCCCCCATTATGGAATGTCCCTCCCTTTATAGATGGGTAGATAGTGATGGTGCAAGAATCTAAAGAGATAAGTTAATACCCATGTGCTATAAGATTTCTAATACATGATATGTACCATAAATAAATATGTTTTAATATGATATCACATAAACATGTAAATCATGCATATGAAATGATAATTTTTAACTAAACATTACTTTGGATATTTTTTTCAGTAATGATTCATCTCTAAGATCAGTCAAATTAATACACACCACTTGATCGGATTACCTTCATCAGACATTGGTGATTTTAAGTAAGATATTGAAGTATGTATCACTACTTAATTAGTGTCATCAATTTGATATTTAGTTAGTATAATATATAACCAATAGATGTATACATATTACTTATTACTAGTAGGCATAACACATGCTAAATATTGAAATAATTAAAGTACATAAATTTAGTCTTACAAATGTATGCAATGAATCCAATTATATTATTTATCACATAAATAATAAACATAAACAAGTATAGTCTATACCAAATGTGTATAATATATAATTAGACTGCATGTTACTAATCTCCACAAGTAGATTCAAATATAGTACATTTTATGACAAACATAAATATCATAGTCTATTATTTTTATATACACACTACTTAATTACAAACAACCAGTCATAATAATTTTATAGATCTAATACCTCATAAACAAAGTATTAACTCACTTGAAGTTTAATCTTTAATTTATACAACTTATTATACTTTTAAGAGGTTGTATGCATATAATCATAGTGTTTTATCCCTCAAGATTCTATTAATTAATTTAACAGTCAATAAGACTATCATTATAGGCACACATCCCAATGTATAAATATATGTTATATATGTATATTAGTACCTAAAACTCATATAGATACATAATATATAAAATTTACTTATAAATATTAAATATATACATAATATGTACTTCATACAAGTATTCAAACAATATATAAGTAAAATATATAAATACTATTCTATATTAAACCAATAGTCATTTATATTTTCTAGCAAGAAATTTATATGATTTTGAAAACCACTATAGTTTACTTATTCACAAAATACATTCATGATAAATCATAGTATTTCAAAATTTTCAAAACCACTATTAATTTTCACTTAAAATTCATAATCAGTTATGATAGAAACCATTCATGTATTTTACCCTATTTTTTCCCAACTCAGATCACTAAAGTGTATAACTTTATCAAAATGTTGAAAAAAGGTACTATAATAAATAAACTAGTCATATCTATATTATAATTTTTTTTACTTATTTTATGTTTCATACTTTCTAAGTTTCATAAGCATCAAATAAATAAATTAGACTCTAACTCAAATTCATGATGAACCTTATAATCATCGGACAATTTATATATGTGTTTGAGCCTTACAATAGTCAATATAATCGGATCACATATATCATTACAAGTTTGACTCTATCAACTTCCTTGTATATAAAAACTCATATTATTAAATACTTCAAAATGCTACAAGTTTTAATATATAACTTTCACCTAATATCTTTTCTCATAAATGATATACAATCCTTATGCCATGTATATATATGTATGTGAAAATCTAATTATTCTATTTCCCAATTCGACACTACTATCAATTATATGTATACACTATTAATTATCCAAATAGATTATAATATTCACCTCTCATATAAAATAATTATTTACTAAGAATACATAGTTGGTATAGAACTTATCCACTCACAATTTCCATTCAAAGATAGTTCCATACATTTTCCATCGACCCAAACATAACTAATATATACAAACTTAGCTTTCACACTATAATTTATATGTGTATATATCCCTCATACATATGATCACAATTTTGAAAGATAAATATACACACTGTTCATATAATATCACTATATTAATGACAAATATAAACATAGTTCATTAATTCTCACTGTTAAATGATAAATACACACACAATTCATACATATATGTTCTCACTATTCAAATTACAAATACACATAGTCCCTTTTTTTATATGTATGTTAATCTCTAAATGAACTTAACAATAATAAATAATTGTAATTTGTATATAAAATTGTTCATTCATCAAATTAACCCACAATTCATATTTATGACCTCAACAATTCAAAATATATACAGAGTCTCGTGTGTTATATATATGCCCAAAATTTCAATATACATCTAACTTAATATATATACCAAAAAAATATTCCAAGGTTCTATATTTATTAAGTTAGGGAATTTTTCCATCACAACAATAAATCCATAAAACCATATTAGATACACATATAAAAAATTTGTTCGCATCATAGGGATTTAGGGAATATAGGGTTAATTATGTGTATGCATGAACCATCCATAGGGATAAACCTGTATCCATAATTAAATGAATATCATTTTCTAAAAATCCTTAAGATTCAATTTAAACACTCATATTTTCATGTTTCCAAACAATATTAAATAACAACACCAACCTTATAATGACATCTAGATAAAACTTCTTGAACCTAAATAGTTCTATTCTCATTCTCTTTTCTCCTTTCTTCTCCTCTTCCTTATGTCATGTTCTCTCATGCCCTTCACCATCTCTCCTCTTATCCTTTCTCAATCAAATTTTTTTCCTTTAGGAAATGCATGCAAATATTATCAAAAATCTCATAGTTTATAAAAATTTCCATTCATGCAGAAACGCCATTAGCCATTATTATCTCTACTTTATTAGGTTAACCCTAGTTTGAGTCAAGCAAGAAACCCAAAATTATCAAATTTTCCCCAAAATTCCTTACTCATTATTTTAATATCTTAATTCTTGAATGGATCTTTTTGACTTACATGGCTATGTATCCATCTTCCCAAAAGTCCATAACATAATTTACAATGATAACTAACATTTCAAACATCACCATAGTCTAGGCATTTGAATATTTGACTATGTTTAGTTCATAAGATAGTAATACAATTTTGCTAATAACTTATAAAAGATAATAAATGTCATGACTTTATATAAAAATAAGAATAATTTAATTCAATGATAATCTTTTATTTTTAATAGTAAATCAAATAATTACTATACCAAAACATAATGGTACTATAAAAATGTAATCATTTGTATTAGTACTTTATATATACTATTAAATGTCTTTAATTATATTTTATATATTATGGAATTAAACTAAATAATTATATTTCCCAAATATCATAATAATAACTAACTAATGTTGTAAAACATTACAAAGACATTCTGGTCAGTCTATAGATAGTAGTAAATAGATACAATTCAAGCATATTTACTTTCTCATAAGCATTAAAAATCATGAACACAATAATGTGACATAATAATATATCAACATTATACACTCAATATATGTATAATAGCCATAATCCAATCACACAAGATTAATTCCACATAAGCATTAAAATCACAGCAAGAAGTTAGTTAGCCTAACATCATTATGTGTTATATATATACATATACACACACACACACACACACACACACACACATACATATATATATACATATATACATATATATATATATATATGTATATACATATATATATATATATATATACATATATACATATATACATATATATATATATATATACATATATATATATACATATATATATATATATGTATATATATATATATATATATATATATATATATATATCATAAAATATTTTTGTAACAAATAATCAACATGATCATAATGTAAATAATATATAATACAACTAACTCATAGTAATGAAATCATGTAATCAAAGCAACATACAAATTTCCCATAATAACGTATGACTTACAACTTATTTAAATAGTAATTAATAAATTTACCAATCATAATAATCCATGGATAATTATGTAAATTAGCTTAGTGATAAATTGGGATGTGACACAAGAAGTAACATCAAACAACATTCTTAAGAAGATGCTTACAAAAATATTTAGTGTAGATAAATGACTAGAAGGATGAAATTCCTTAAATCATATGGGTATACAATACTAACTATAAATGTGTAATAGGATTCACTCATTTTTAGTTGGTTTATTAAATGAAATTAGTGACGCTAATGGAATACATAGTTCCTAGTCTATGAATTACATTGACAATGAAACTATGAGATTAGGGATCACTTCAAGGAAATTTTATATATTTATCTCTCATGGATGAAATGCAGTAGAGAAGAATTTGGGTGCATGAAATAAACAATAATATTTATAAGGAATGCCATGATCACAACATGTGATTAGAGGAATTTTACCTAGAGTAAATAGTGTTATTATGATAACATATTTTGAATGCACCAAGGGAAGTTACACATTCAGTGGAAAGGACCATATGTTATCCATAAAGTATAAAAACAAGAAACTATAATGATTAGGGACCTTCAAGGACCTATATTTTTGAGGAGAGAAAATGGATATAGATTTAATCCCTACCACCAATGATTTTTATAAATATCATGTTATAAAAAGAGTGAATAATGACTAATACCATGTAGTTAGGTTGTTTTTTTTACAATTTTATTTGTAATTTTATACGTTTTTAGTGTAGATATGTATAGTGTGATCTCTATATTGGATAAATTTATAACATCATCTAAAATTAAAAGTCACAGAGCATGGAAAGGAAGCATCATAATAATGGGAAGTCACATATCAGTCAAAAAATTATGTCCTTGAATAAGTCATTGATAAAAATAATCAAAAAAATGTACCAAATGGTAAATACCAAGGTAGTTATTAAATAGGAAATTCAATGATTACATCATTCCCAAAATAGATAGATGTGTTAGATCTAAGTTTTACACAATAAAAGAAAGTATTTAGAAATGAAAGTATGACACATCACATCACCAAATTATGAAAGATAAAATAATGAACCTATCTATAAAAACACCTATATCACATCATAGAAACTAATAACATTCAAATTTAAAAACAAAATGATGTAAAAAAAAACTATAAGAGTTAGGTCAAAAAGGTTAAAAACCATAAAAGATGGCCTCTTGGTAATGCCAATCTATAAAAAACAATAAAATGGAGGTAGATTAGTATGTTGCTTAGTTTGAAACCTATAATGGTAGCTAAGTAATGCACAAGAGGTGAAAACTAGTAAACAAAACCTTGAACAATAACCACAATCATTACTTTTAATACAATTTATCAATGCACCACAAACAACTCCAACTCCATAATTCACACTTATTATGATTTTGTCTCTAGTTGAGACAACTATTTAAGTCTAGGAAAGTATTGGTAGTAAACATAGAAGTATAAAATCATAGAGTATGTATGAATTGCAAGTGTGTGATGTGTATTCTTTTTCATAATGTATATCATTTTTTATGTATTAGACACATGATTTTATATCAAAATTATTCAAGAATAATAAAAGACTCCTTTAGGAGAGAATGGAAAGGTTAAGAATGAGAAACACTAGAGTCTTATTATTCTATAAATGTTGTAATTTTTTAAAGGAAAAGAGTTCTAATTATGAGATAATAGATATCATTTGATGGTTATATTCATAGTTATGTGTACTATTATTTTCACATTAAACTTTATATTTTATTAAATATGTGTGATAAATATAAATTGATATCTATTCTCTTTTAATAGCCTACATTTTGATGAAAATTGACAAAGAATGAATGGAATTAATGAAAAGTATGAATTTTAATTTCATATCCCCATCTATTTATAGATGTAACTAAACTTTCAAAATAAATTATTTAGAATGTTGGTATGGGTTTTCTAGGAAAATTTATTAAAAACCATGTAGAGAAACATAACACACATCAGAATAAATCACCTTCTAGAAGATAAAAATGCCTTTAACATAATGATTTTTTTGAATTATGTAGGTCTAATTTAGTTGGTGAACAATGCCCCAATTAAGATTCCATATATCTATCCACAATTTATATTGATAAAATAAAATTATTCTCATTAAATATTTAGTTGTAGGTCATACAACTAAAATATAGAATAAATAATTAATAAATAAAATTTAATTGAAATCCTATTATCTAGGAATGAAAACTAGAGGATATATAAGCTAATGGAGAATCATGTGCTCTGATACCAATGTCAAATTAGGAAAAATAGAATGTCAATTTTTTTTATGAAAATAAAACTTATATTCACATTACTTTAAATGAATAAATATCATAAATATATATAATCAAAAATGTGTCCATTCAATTCATCTACTATGAGAGTATTCACCTTCATACATAGATTATTCATCTACCACTATGATATAAGTACTCCACAAATTACACCTAGGATAAATAATATAATGGGTTATAAATTAATGAAGAGTCAACTATAAATAAAAATAATTCCTAAGGATATACACACATTTCCATCACCTTAAAATTCACTTAAGAAATTGAGGAATTAATTAAAAATATTTTGAGACAATTTCAAAAGGCATAGATATCCAAAACCCCCTAAAATTAGAATCCCTAGAGCCATGTTTAAATACATAAAAGTAAAATTTTCATGGTGCCAATTTTAAAAGATTATAACATTACATTGTAGTCTAGATTATTCATGATATATATAATGGAATCACATAAAAGTTGAAGAATGAGTGATATGAATCATGGAAACACAATATCAACATAAACTATTAAATATATCCACATATTATCACATCAAATATCATGGACATGTTGTACACAATCAATCATAGAAACAACATGATAAAATTCTATGTCATGTAAAGAAAAATATAGATATAGACTCATAGTATAACTTCAAGTGATTCAAAAGGTGAAGCAAGGAAACCTATAAATTGAAGGTTCCATCTCTTTGTTGGGTTTAACTCAAATTTGATGGGGAATCTAATGTAAACCTATGGGCTTAAAGAGGAGGAGGAATACTTCATGATGATAAAGGTGATTTTATATCAACCTTTGTAAGAGGAATGGAAAATAAAACTAAGCATTAGGAAGAAACATTTGAAACATTATTGGGATTGAGGATGGAAACATATTTGGGATTAATAGGTTTATAGTCAAGGGAGACTCCCTTAATATCATGAATTATCTATCAATAAATAATTTTATTAGTTTTAATATTTAAAAAATTATAGATGAAGATACCTCCTTGATTAACTCCTTTCAATAAGTATGCATCCAACATATATATAAAGAGGGGAATCATTCTATAGATTAGTTTGTAAATTATGGAGTCTCTTCTATATGTTTTTAAAAATGGTTCATTAAGGAATATCTAAGTGGAACAATCTGATAGAGGATAGAGTGAATGAAAAACTTGGAAGTTAATGGATCAATAATTTATGAGTGCGCTTAATATAAATGGGAATAATGTCATTTTTTTCATCATGAGAGTTTATGTCAAGATCATTAAACCATGGTTTTCAAGGGAAAAGAAGAAAGGATCAGAGGTAATGAGTAATAATTGAAATGATGCTAGTATCTCATATTAATCTCTCAAGTGCCACCAGGAGTCCCATGTAGCTCATTTTATCATCCTTATTAATGTTTAAGGAAGGATAAATCTTTTTTAGTTGACCTAGTTGTTATAAAGGTTTCATGATGGGTAGATATATTTGTAGAATAGATCCTATTATATTAGATTATGTCAAAGATGGGAAATAATGACGAATTCTATAGGAATGGGGAATCATAAATTTTATGCAACTATTTTAATGACATGATGAACATATTTATGATATGTTTATGAAGGGTTGGAATAATAAAATTGTGGATTTCAATGAGGTAGAAATAGAGATTACTAAGGATTGTATTTCTCAAGTCACTAGTCTTAGAGTGGAGGTCACAAAAGTTTTCAAAACTAGTAGAAATTTTGAGGGCAAGAGAAAACACCTAATATAAGGGGAAGACCTAATCTACATATAAAATGGTATTTCCTATTGATATTTCCCTTGATCATTTAGAGAAGTATCCAGATAGGTAATGTCATATATCACTCTTAAAGGTATACAAAAAATGGTGCATTAGTCCAATTTCATATTTTTATTTTATTTTTCCATAATATTCCATTAATTCTACCTTTTTACATTTATAATTACCTTGTGAGTTATTTCATGGATGTTAATATTGGGAGTAAATATCAACCTCTCCATCGAGATGTCTTTTTATTGATGAATAATTTATTTAAGGGTGTTAATAAAAACCTTATTTGCATTCCAATTTATGAAAAAGTAGAGTTACATCAAGAGAGGGACCAAACGTCCATTAAGGAGAAATTAAAAATTAAACAAGGATGATTTGGGTACTAGAATTATTCAATTTGTAGAGGAAATGTCCAAGGAGAATCTTATATGTTTTCATGGGAAATAGAGCTATCAAAAGGATCATTTAAGACATAATTTGAGGAGTGATTTATAATCTTTAAAGTTTGGTAGGTGCTGGGGTAACTCAAGGTTGTGAAGGACCCTCCAAAGACAATGATTTGGATATTTGAGAAGACATAGTAGAGGAGGTTGTGGAGGGACTACATATGCTCAAGAGTAACATAGTAGTATTTTCTTATAAGGATAGAGGATTTGGAAAATATAAATCCACTGAATAGTTTAGGAAGAATGTAAAAATTATACGTCCCTTGATGGTCAAATAGCATCAAAATATCAATGTTGATTTTGATAATTTATGGGAAATGCTTAGAAATCAGAGTAAGGAAGACAATATTGGAGATAAACTTGAGATATAAATGAGGATTATCAAGTGGATTTTTAGAGAGTAGTCAACCTTGAAGGAGAAGGTGAAGAATTCCATCTAGGAGATTAATCTTCTTCACATAAATGATGACTGAGGCAAAGTGAATATTTAGTTGGAAAGGATAAAAAATAAAGTGAGTATCCAAAATCATGAAAATGTAGAAATAAAAGAGAATTTAAATGTTTTGGTGATTATTAGTGAATTTTCTATGAATAATTGTATTACAAGAATGCATTCTCTTATAATAGTGTTGGGATGAATCATGGAATAAAAAAAGATGTCTTATAGATAAAGAGTCAACTATAGTGGATGTACCAAAGGAAATATGTCAAGTTCCCTAGATACTTCAATAGTTAGATATGGATTTGAAAAGAATTACTCAGATCTAGGAAGAGTCCTTTAGATGAAAACAATATTAGTTGTTTTTCTACTATTTTTTGTCATTTTTGGGATGAATTGTTTTTTTTTTTCATGTAGCAGACATTATTGAATATTTGGGTCACTAGGCCATGTTTTTAAGATTTTTGTACAAGGTTGCGTCCTTGGTTAAAAAAACCCCTTTTTTTACCAATAATTTATGTCGTGTAGAATAAGAGTCACACATGGATTCATTCAATCTATTCATTGATTCATTCATGACTAGTTTGAAACATCAAATGATAAGAGATATGTTTTTTATAGTAAAAAAATCATTATGAGTAAATGGGATATCTGTGAATTCTAAAAAAGGTAGATAAGTGTAGATAACCTATGATTTTATGATTACACAATTAATATGGTTGAGTTAAGTAGTCTATCTTATTAAATAATAAAGTCATCCATTGAATAGTGAAGATATCATTAAAAGTATAGGATCCATTAATGAGTTAATGTCATTATAATCCCAATAAGGCATAATATTATAAATTACAAAACATAATGGAGATTAAGGAAGCATGGATTCACTCTTGATATATTTTTCTCACATTGTGTTTCTCTAGTTTATTCTCTTTTGTTACCATATTTGTTGATTTTTTTAATTTTGAATGCATGTTTTAATTCTTATAATTACTTTGTTATGTAAAAAAATTAAAAGAGCTCAAGATTCATTTGTCAATCATAATAATTACTCATAAATGTTAAATAAATTCATGTTTGTAGATTGAATTGTAGTCTTTTATTGAGAAGTAACATGGTTAAAGTGTGGATTATGCGGAAGGCGGAAGGTGCGCAGGCATGGTTTGAAATTTGAATGAAGCGCTGGGACGTGCTGGGCATGCTGGGAGTGCTGGGCATGCTGGGTGCGCTGGAAGCATTCCCAGAACCTACAGCTAAATATGCAGGGAGGCAGAAAGAAGACACCCCTCCTGAAAGGGGAAATAAAGGGTGGAAGGTGAATGGAAAGCTGGTGGTGGTAAACTAGGAAGGAGGTACTAACAGAGAAGGGATAATAGGAGAGGATAAAGAAAATGAAGGATCTAAATTTTCTGTTGATAAAAAGACTGGTTTACCTTTGAACGGACTGGATCCTTTCTGTGGCACCAGTACCCCCCAACAGGATTATTCTCTTGCTGTGCTGGGGCAAAAGACTGAAAGGGAGAAAGAGAAAGGGTGTTTAAATAAGGAAAAATCCTCAGAAGTGCAGAAGGCAGAGCACTCAAGACAAAGGAAGTGGTCCTCTCTGTTTGGCAAGAAATCCAATGAAAAACTTCTCTTCCTGCCGGTTATTACTAAATCTTGCTGGGAGAAAGGTGAGTTCCAAGTATTTATCCCTAATCCTTTAATAGACTTTTATGTGTCTTCATTGGAATCCACCTTAGTTGGTAAATTTTTAGGGGCAAGACCAGATTTAGAATCCTTTTCCAAAATGGTTAAAAGGAAATGGGTTATTCGAGGAGATGTTGAAATGGTTCCAATGTTGAATGGCTTCTTTTTGTTTAAATTCAACTGTAAAGAGGATATGAAGAAGGTTCTGTGTGGAGGACCATGGTCTTTTGGCAAATGCTCTTTAACTATTAAAAAATGGGAGCCCAATATGGACTTATCAGATTCCTTCTTCTTAACCACTCCCATTTGGGTAAGACTTCCTGGACTTCCCTTAGAATTCTGGCATGAGGACATTTTTAGAGGTATAGCCAGCACTTTTGGTGAACTTGTGGCATTGGACAATGCAACGGTAACTAGATCCAAACTTCAACATGCCAGACTTTATGTTAAAGTTGCAGATTTGAACAACCTCCCAGAAAAAATGGATTTAATTTCAAAGCATGGTAAAAAAACTCAAAGGTTGGTGTTTGAAGATTTGCCCAATTCCTACTATGTTTGTAAAAAATAGGGGCACTGGGCCAGAAACTGTCCCTACAAAAGGAAATATTATTCAAGTAGTGTTTTGGATGAAAGGAAGAACAAGGTTTAGCACAAGAAAGTATGGAAAACTAAAGAAAACAATAAAAAAGAACTAAAGAAGAATGAAGATATTAAAGTACTACATGCTGAGGAGGAGAAAGAGATCCCTATTGAAGAATCAAAAGAACCACAATCAGATGTAGATGAAGAGGCTGTGGTGGAGAAAGAAAATTCTGAGCAAGAAGGATATGGGCTGCAACCAGAAATCACAAATCCTGAACAAAGGAAAGATGAGTTGATAGATTTAACTAAACAAATTGTAGGCTATCAAAAGATAGAAGACAACTGGGGAGATATAGAAAATTCTGAGATAGAAGGGAAGGGAAGGCAATCATAAACCACAATACCCACACATAGCAAAGAAGATCTGATAGATTTATCAAAGGAAATCATTCTATACCAAAGGGTAGAGGATCTACGGAGAGAGGCAGAAGGCAAAGTAGTGATGGAGGAAGGAGAAATCTTGGCTGATACAGGAAATAAATTAAAGGAAAGAGTTCCTCTTCTTTCTCAGCCAATGAAGAGTCAGGTTGATAACGAATTGCCTTTGGAAGAGCATCCTGAGAATGTTAAAGGAGGAAATTTAAAGCATTTTCCAAACCAAAGGAAAAGGGCTGAAAAGAAGACAAATACGAAAGGAATAGAAACCAGAAGCAGCAAAAAAGACCAGCAAGTGAAGGTGAAAAATAGTGCTTCTATTTTGGATAAATCTGGAAAAAGAGAAGAGTAGAATTCAAAAGCGAAAGCGGATGTTGGCTGTCCAGACAAACCTGGAAGAAAACCCATAAGAAAAGTCAGAGAGCTAGAAAGCAAGCAGAATATAGCTGATGGAAGGCAGGAAACAATTCTGGATTTTACCCCAAAAAAATAGTTATTAAACTATTTTTTTGAAATTAGAGGGCTGGATGTAATAGAATATTGAGGCCTTCCTTGTATAACCAAAGGGTGGTGCTACTTCTTAGTAGGATTCAGGAATGCTTCTCCTGGTGCTTGTAAACATTTTATCTTTATTGCTTTTACAATAGGGTTTTGGGGCCCCTTCAAAACCTACTTTTACCTTAATCTAAAACATGGTTAAAGTGTGAATGAATGAATTTTATGGATGTAGCATATGAGGATCACATGTGAAGGGTTAAAATTATTTTTTATGCTATATATGAAAATAATAAGATCAAGTATGCATCTTGAAACATTTTTTTTCAGTTTTTTTCTATGACATATAACTTGAGGAAAAAAATTGTTGTAAAGGATTTGTGTTGGTGAAGAATAGTGTGAAATTTCCACCTATTTTAAATATTAAATTGGTATTAGAGAAAGTTTTCATTTTATCTTGAAATTTTTTTGAAGGCATTTACATATTGTGTTGCATTATTCCTTATTTTTTTATTGGCAAGGAAGTGAAATTATCTTTGATAAAAAATTTCAACCATGGGTAAAGATTTGAAGAGAGAAAGGTTCAAGAGATTTAAATTATAAACATATAGTTTTTAGAGGAAAAAATAATTAAGAAGTATGTGGTGGCACTTGGAAGATGAGAATCAAGATTTGTAAGATAGATTGTCATGGGTATCATTGAAGGGTTGTAACATGAGTTTCAAACCAAGGAAGAGATGTTGGTGAAGTTAAAAGGTGATGGTGAAGGAGTGAAAAAAAGATAATATTATACAATGAAAAGGAGATTGTCCTCTACCAAAATTGGAAAAAAACATAGTTTAGGTATAAAAATTATGTACTACACCATATTTTTCCCATCAAGATATATATACTTCCTTATATAAATTTTAGAATCATAATAAGGGATTTAAAAAACCTTGTAATTAATCACAAAGGAGTGAATAATCCCATAAAGGTTGAGGAAATGTTGATATATGCAATTTTGGAATGATTTAGTGGAGAAGAAGTTTAGTAATGGTATAAGATAATTAAAGCAGGGAAAGATTCCAAAGGAAAAGATCCCAAAATGATAGATTTACAAGAACAACCAATGTAAGATAATGACATTATTTATTTTTTCAAATTTAATGATGATTTTGATTTTAAAAATAGTGGTTAGGTATCTCATGAATAGGAAGGAAACATTGATCCACCTCAAAGCAACAAAAAAAAGTCTCTAATAAGAGGAAAATAGTTCCATGATGAAGGAAATAACACATTTTCACTCCATGGCCTTGTTATTGAATGTAAAACAAACTAAAAGAGAGGTTAACATTGTAAAAATGTAGGTAAACCATTTCTAATTGATCATGATTGAAAAAATGGAAACCCAAGAAGGTATGGAAAGAAATAATCTTCCATTTTTTGCTATCAAATGTAAGAAGAGTGGCCATGAAGGAAAAAAAATAGTATACATATCCATGTTATTTTATTTAATGAAAAACCATGATTTGGTCATGTGTTGGAAGGCAAAATACAACATCAAAAAACTTATGTCCTTTATAAATAAAGATGCAAGTTGTGAATACCACTCTCCAAATAAAAATGTGGAGAAGCTCAAGACTGGAATGTTAAACACAATAATTGGTAAAAATGATTGAACTCATTGCAGCATAAGTGGGAATTGTCATGAAATGTTTTGGGGGATTCATCCACAAGTTCACCCAAATAATTGAAAGGAAAATTGTAATAAGTAATGGGCCAATAGAAGAAAGAGGGAAGCTGTTCAAACAAATAAAAATTAAGAGGTAAAAAGATAATAAGCTCACCTATCTAAGGAAGAATACATGAAAAGGGATTAGCTCCTAGATGGGAACCCATCACCATTACTAAGAGTAAAACATGGTAGATCAATCCTTAGAATTTTAGTTTCAAAATTCATATTTTTATTTGCATCTATTTGAAGAAGTATCTGATATGGAAACCATAAAGATGGAGTAGCCCATATAAGATTCCTCATCACCATTACAAGTGGGTAATGGTAAGCATTTATTATTATCTTCATGGATAGATTATTTACATAGCTAATATATTATTTATCATATATTTAAGAAATCACATGATTATATCATGGAGGTATAAGATGATTTTCATAAATTATAAATATTATACCATGCCTATGTTTTTTTTGTATGCACATGATACCCTAAACAACTATAGAAAATTTGTAGCATGATTTCAAATTATTATATATACATGTATTAAGGTTACAATAGGTTCTCAAAAACATGTTTTCATATGATAAAATTTTGTATGGCATGTTTTATGAATATTATAGCATTATGATTATCCCAAGGTTTATTCCATAAATGGAGAATAAGTTTCATAAATTCAAGTCATTCATACCAGGTGAGAAGTTTAACCATAGTGAGTAACACTCCATAATAAGATTATTAGTTTTGATGTATGTTTTTTTATCATCCATGTTCCTTTATTGAATATGTCTCATTAAATATGTGTTTCATTTATTTTGATGTAAACTTTGAATTTATATACATGGGACATTTTACAAATGGGATTGTATGTTTCAATCCTTGTATTTTGAATTTTTGAAATATAAGACATAATATAAGGGAAATTTATATAGATGGTGATTTATTCTAACACCAATTAAATTATGAAACATGTTTTCATTACTTGTTACAAGAATTGTGAGAAGCAATGAGGATGTTGTGTAAGCATATGCTCTTGGAGAGATTCACCCTAGCCTAAAAGCATGTGTATTTTATCAAAAGGGACTATAAATATATCCAATATCAATATAGAGACACCAAATATAGTAACAAGGTTAAATTAAAAAAATTGGAAGAAGTCATGGCCCCTTTATCAACCTAGGTTTTTGGGTTTCCTAGTTGGGTAGTCACTTTGAAAGAGAGAGTAATAAGGTATAGTTCAATAAGATGATTAAATTGGTATCCAAATTTATAATATAGAAGGTGAATCCTTATATTTTAATCCTATAGATTTTTTGGGACCAAAAACATTAAAATTTGGATTAATAAGATCATCCAATTCAGTCAGTAAAACTATTGACTATTAAAATGTGTAAGAAGTACCCACAACACATCAAGTCCTAAAAAAGGAGATAATTTATATTTTAAGGACTTATAAAACATATGGTTGGAATAAATAGTACATTTTCAAGTAAAATTTTGGGTTCCCATTGAAAAGTTATGCAATTTTGAAAAAATAAGTGATTTTGAGTTTGTATGAAAAAATTCCACCCTCTAAAAGTTACAAGAATTTTCATTGTTTTAAAATTCTTAGTTTAAGTAGGTGGTGATTTTATAACAACTAAGATGGTGATTAAATACTATGGGGTGGTTTTGTAACCACCTCACTAGTTTTTAAAAGTTAATTTATAATTTATTAGTTTCTCAAGCATTTTTACAATGTTAAATAGTGATTTTGAAATTACCTCAATGGTTTCATCCTACATAAAGTAGTAGTTTTACTCTCTTGTAATGCAAAAAATTTTAGTAAATGGAAAAGTGTTTGGGGTTTAGTTTATGATTCTTGGGATTATTTTTTGAGCCTAAGAAATGTTATTATGTTTATATAAAATTATATATTTCATTTAAGTTTCATTCATTTATGAGTGGCTTCAAACATCAAATTATCAGATGTATGATTGATAGAAGAGGAAAGATAATGGGTGAATGAGAGTTCCATGAACTATAGAGAAGGCATTAAAATGTAGAGAACATCAGAGTTAAGGACTATAAAATCAATAGGGGTGAGTTTAGTAGTTTATCTTATTAAATAATAAATTAATCCATCTAAGAGTGCATAAATCATTACATGTATAGGATTCATTGAGGATTTGGTGTCCTTGTAAACCTAACAAGGCACGAGATTGTAAACTATAGAACATAGTGAACATGAGGAAGCATGGATTCACTCTTATATTTTTGTCACATAGAGTTTCTGTAGGTTAATTTCTTATGTTACCTTTATTTTTCATGTGTTTATTTATTTTGATTGCATGTTTTGATTCCTAAAATTATTTTATTATCTAAAAAAATTAAGAGAGTTCAAGAATCATCTATCACAAGTATAATAATTTTTCTTAAAGTTAAAGAACTTCATATTTTCATATTGAATTATAGTATTTTATGGAGTAGTAAAACATGTAGAATATGAAGGAGTGTATGAAATAGATGTAGCATGTGGGGATCTAATGTGAAGGGTTTCATTTTTTTAATGATTTATATGAAAGTCATATGAGCTATAATACATCTTAAAAAAACATTTTTAGGTGTTTTTATATGGAATAGAACTAGGGGAAAGCACCTTTTATAAAGGATTCATGATGGTAAAACATAGTGTGGAATATATGATTAGATTACATATCACCAAAATACCTTGACATTTTACTATCTCCAAAGCCTATAAGTGGGCTTGCACATTTCTCATCAATCCCACCATATTTTCAATTCTTAGTACTCTAGTTGCTTTCAACCTTGTTTTATCAAAACCACTTAAACCTCCCTTCTATACCATTTCTTTATAAATCAAATATATAATACATCTTATATTTGACAATATCTCTAGAAGATGTATGAAGATACCTTATACCCAAACTATGATCCAAAACTCAGAAGTTCTGGCTGATAAATATCACAATAACATAGAAATAACACAATAACAATGAATTCTCTGAGAAGAGATGTAGTATTACTTAAAATCGCAATACAGAAATATGCTTATCTCTGGGAAGAGATGTCTGTCTTCACGTTTCGGGTTACCTATTATTTTATACACAATTTGAAAGCATGGGAAGGATGTGGAAGGTCACAAATCTCAAGGGAGATGAAGTGGTATGACTTCCAATATTTAAAACAATACATAATTCAAGAAATTACTATTTTTAGAAACTTACTATTTTTAGACAGCACTATTAAAATTGAAATTTGAGGCACTTCCGTTGGGTTTTCTGGGGTCAAACTTCATTGAGCGCAGCTTAATGTCATTTCAAAATGTTCCCCTCGTTCCTAGCTTTCCAACGGTTCAAACGGCGAGTCAATTGGAGCTACGGTGCAAAAGTTATGGCTCCCGGAAGTTCCGTCATCAATTGGGGTGGAACTGTCACCCGAATTGTCGACTGAATTGATGCCTGGATCATTCCTCCCTCCTTGAAAAGCAATGGTCCCCATTGCGTCAATACTCCCCATCAAGTGTGGTAGTTGTTTCTTGATTTGATTCTCTGTGAGCCACTCACCTTGATGGCTCAGCTGACCCCTTTTGACCACTCGATAAAGTGGAATAGAACGTCCTCTGGTTGTCTTCATCCAAGTATCCACAATCTGATCCTCTTCCACTGGAGCAAAACTCTGTGGATCAAGTTCATCAATGTCAAGTTGTTCTGCTACAACTGAAGTGTCCAAGAGAGGTGGATGATATGGCTTGAGGAGCTCCACATTGAATATTGGGTGCAGACCAAGGTAGGCTGGGAGGTTCAACTCAAAAGCATTTTCCCCAACTCTTCTGGTGATGGTGTATGGACCATATCGCAGAGGCCAAATTTTTCTGTGTGGGCCTGCAAGACGTTCCTTCTGGAGCCACAACCAGACCTTGTCACCCATAGCAAAATGGTGTGCAATCCTGTGTTTATCATGACGTTGCTTGTACTTTTGATTCATCTTCTCCAGGATGTCATGAACTTGTTGCTAGAGGTGTTGCATTTATTCAATAAACTTTGTAGCTTTTGCTGCCTCAGATCTTCCATGAGGTGTGTATTCCATGGTGGAAAATGGAATTGCTATATCAACTGGTGCCATGGGTTGGAACCCAAAACATACTTGGAATGGACTGTGCTTGGTCGAGCTGTGTAGTGCCCGATTGTATCCATGTTGTATGAAAAGAAGTCCCTCATCCCATGTGCGTGGATGTTTGGAGTGGTACATCTGAATCATGTGAACAATCAAGCGGTTTACCATCTCTGTTTGACCATCAGTCTATGGATGGAAGGTTGTGGACTTCATCAGCTTAGTATCCATCATCTTCCATAGAGTGGACCAGAAGATGCTCAAGAACCTGCTATCTCGATCTGAGACAATGGACTTGGGAAGACCAAAATGGAGCCATACATGACCAAAATATAGTTGAGCAGTTTCCTCAGTAGATATATTTTTTTTACAGGCAATCATGATAGCCATTTTTGAAAAACGATCAACTACCACAAAAATACAGTCCTTACCATGTTTGGAAGTGGGCAAGCCTGATAGAAAATCCATTGAGACGGATTCCCAAGGCCTGGTTGGTTCTGGCAATGGCATGTACAATCCTTGCTTCTTATTTGTCGGCTTGCCTATCGCACATGGGGTGCAGGATTTGAGATATCTTTCTACATCCCTTCGCATATGGGGCCAGTAGAAGTGTTTTCGAAGAACTGCCAATGTTTTCTCAATACCAAAGTGTCCAGCTGTCCTACTGAAGTGTGCTTCCCATATCATCTTTTGTTGCTCTACAACTGGAACACAGATGTGTCCCATATGACAGAGGACATTATCTTGCAAATAGAAATCAGAAACATGTGTACCTTTTTGAAGTGCTTGATATGTAGCAACAAAGGTAGGATCTGCTTCATACAGGGTACCCCAAGTGGCAGTCTCATGTCCGCACAGGTCCAAAACTGTTGTGAGTGCAGTAATTGGTGGGCGGCTCAGACAATCTGCAGCTGTATTTGAGCTCCCCTTTTTTTGTTTGATTATCAAGTGGAATTGCTGAAGATATGTGGCCCACTTCTGATGCCTCTCATTTCGGAGCTTGCTTTGTGTCTGGATGAATTCCAATGGTCTGTGGTCAGTGTGAATGACCGTTTCTTTTCCCAAGATGTAGTGTTTCCATTGTTTGCAGGCTTGCACAATGGCATAGAGCTCCTTATCATATGTTGGATATTTCCTGACTGTATCAGTGAAAGTTTCACTATGATATGCAACAGGATGGCCATGTTGCATGATGACAGCTCCCATGGCATATTCAGATGCATCTGTCATCAACTCAAAAGGTTGATGCAAATCTGGCAAGGCAAGAACAGGGGCTGAGCAGAGTCTGTTCTTCAAATTCTCAAATGCCCTTTGCTGTATTTCACCTCACTGAAATGTAGCTTTTGCTCCTCCTTTAGTCACTTGGGTTAGTGACCAAGCAACATGTGAAAATCTAAGAACAAACCTGCGGTAGAAATTTGCAAGACCCAAAAAGCTACGAAGCTCTTTGAGGGTCCTTGGTGTGGGCCATTCTCGAATAACCTGAATCTTTTCTGGATCAACATGGACCCCTTCTGCATTCACAACATACCCGAGGTGCTGAATTGTTGTCATCCCGAATGTGCATTTGTCAAGATTTGCATACAACTTGTGCTCCCGAAGAGTTTGAAGCACCTTACGAACATGTTGCAAATGTTCTTCCCACGTTCTGCTATAGATGAGTATGTCATCTAAGTAGACAACCACAAATGAGTTGGTGAAGGGTCGTAGGATGTCATCCATCATCCTCATGAAGGTTACAGGTGCATTAGTTAAGCCAAAAGGCATAACCAACCATTCAAAGAGCCCCTCCTTAGATTTGAATGCAGTCTTCCAGACATCAGTGGGATCGATGGGAATTTGGTGATAACCAGATTTGAGATCAATTTTGGTGAAGAACTTCGCACCACGGAGCTGGTCCAGCAGGTCATCAATCCTGGGGAGAGGATAGCGATTCTTCACAGAGATTTTATTCAGGGCTCGATAGTCAATACAAAGCCTCCATGTTCCATCTTTCTTCGGTGGCAAGACAATTGGGCTACCACAAGGTGAAGAGCTTGGCCTGATGTGACCCTTTTGGATCAATTCTTGAATCTGTCTTTTTATCTCATCATTCTCCAAAACTGATATGCGATACACAGGACTGTTAGGCAAAGGTGATCCTGGGATCAAATCGATAGAATGTTTTACCTGGCAATGTAGTGGAACTCCTGTAGGTGAATTGAATAAGTCATCATATTCTCCTGTGATGCATCCTATCTGCTTCTGTTGTTGTGTTGATTGTGTAGTCAGGACTGCAACATCGGCCTTTGTGGATTTCTGCGGCTTGACCACCATGAGGACAAATTGCTTTGTTTTCTCCACCAATCTCTTACATTGCTTCGCACTGATCAGGGAGACAAATGTGGGAGGTGGTACCTCTGGTACCCTATAGCACCATTTCCCAAGGGTGAGAGTAATCCTTCGGGTTCATGATTCATATATGCCATGTCGCTCATACATGAATGGCTGACCAAGGAGTGCATCACAAACATCTAGATTGACTACATCACACAAGACTTCATCTTGGAATGGTTTTATGGCATATGAAAGAAGACACTGATGGGTGACACAGAGGTCTCTCCTTGGGCTTAACCATCCAATACTATAGGGCTTTGGATGAGGCTTCACAGATAGATTTAGACTCTTCACAACTTTAGCAGAGATTAAATTCTTTTGACTCCCACTATCAAGAATGAAATGTAAAGGCGTACCTTTTACCCATAGTTTGGAGTGGAATAATCTTTCCTTGTCATCTGGTCTTTCTCCACGGTTCTGTGATGAAGCGACAATGGTGTCTGGCTCAGCATCTACAATTTCTTCTTCGTCCTCTTCGACTGTGGGTTGTGTATGAGGCAGAGTAGTGGACGTTGAGTATTGTGACTCAGAAAGCAATGACTTGATGGCCCGACATTCTTCTTTGGAGTGGGTCCCAGTTTTGTGGTAATCACACCATTTTCCAGCCTTCCCTTTCTGGGATTTCTTATCCTGAAACTCCTTTTGCTTCCAATTTGGGCCTCGTGTTTGACCTTCCTTATCACTTTTCCATTTTGAGGGTTGACTCTTTGTATTCTTTCTGCCATTCTTCTGTTCAATCTTCACTGCAAATTTGTATGCCTCACCGAGGGTTTCCAAATTGAAGAGTTCCATTTCCCCCTGTATGTACCATTGTAGTCCACCACGATATTTGAGAGTCTTATGTTTCTCACTTTCTTGAATGCCCAACCTTGCAGACAAAGAATGAAAAGTGTCTGTGTAATCTTGAACAGATTGGTCCTTACCTTGGCGAAGTTGTTGCCACTGTATGTAGAGATCATCATATGCTCCGATGGGATAGTACTCTTCTTTCACTGCTTCTACAAAATCATCCCAGGTAGGTTCCGTCTCAAGGCCAATGTCATCTGTGCTGAACCTCTTTTTGCACACTTCCCACCAATTTTTCATAGGCAATGTTGATTTCAAAAGAGCAAAAGTGATCTTTTCTCCATCGGTAAACTTATTTACAGAGAAGTAGGAAGACAGTTGATCTAACCAATTTTCTACTGCATCAGCATTGATTTTACCCTCAAATGTAGGAATATCAAAATTTACCTGGACCTTGAAGGGTGTTGGGGCACTGAAAGGTCGTTCCCTGGATGAAGAGCCAGGAAGTGGAGCCGCAGAGCCAGGATTTCCCATCGGAAGTGTTTGAAGAATTTGGGCAATTTGTTGTAGCATCTGTGCTTGTTGCCATTGGAGGGCCTCATTCACCATTTCCTTAAAAGGATCAGATGTCTCAGTGTCGTCCGCCATTTGAGGTCGTCTGGAGCAAACAGGTGGAGAATTTGGAAGCTCAGTTGTTTCCCACCCAAGCTTCTTATAGCCTGACCTCGTCCTCAGGATCATACACTCTCAAGACAAACCGCTCTGATACCACTGATCCAAAACTCAGAAGTTCTGGCTGATAAATATCGCAATAACATAGAAATAACACAATAACAATGAATTCTCTGAGAAGAGATGTAGTATTACTTAAAATCGCAATACAGAAATATGCTTATCTCTGGGAAGAGATGTCTGTCTTCACGTTTCGGGTTACCTATTCTTTTATACACAATTTGAAAGCATGGGAAGGATGTGGAAGGTCACCAATCTCGAGGGAGATGAAGTGGTATGACTTCCAATATTTAAAACAATACATAATTCAAGAAATTACTATTTTTAGAAACTTACTATTTTTAGACAGCACTATTAAAATTGAAATTTGAGGCACTTCCGTTGGGTTTTCTGGGGTCAAACTTCATTGAGCACAGCTTAATGCCATTTCACAAAGTTCCCCTCGTTCCTAGCTTTCCAACGGTTCAAACGGCGAGTCAATTGGAGCTACGGTGCAAAAGTTATGGCTCCCGGAAGTTCCGTCATCAATTGGGGTGGAACTGTCACCCGAATTGTCGCCTGAATTGATGCCTGGATCATTCCTCCCTCCTTGAAAAGCAATGGTCCCCATTGCGTCAATACTCCCCATCAGGTGTGGTAGTTGTTTCTTGATTTGATTCTCTGTGAGCCACTCACCTTGATGGCTCAGCTGACCCCTTTTGACCACTCGATAAAGTGGAATAGAACGTCCTCTGGTTGTCTTCATCCAAGTATCCACAATCTGATCCTCTTCCACTGGAGCAAAACTCTGTGGATCAAGTTCATCAATGTCAAGTTGTTCTGCTACAACTGAAGTGTCCAAGAGAGGTGGATGATATGGCTTGAGGAGCTCCACATTGAATATTGGGTGCAGACCAAGGTAGGCTGGGAGGTTCAACTCAAAAGCATTTTCCCCAACTCTTCTGGTGATGGTGTATGGACCATATCGCAGAGGCCAAATTTTTTTGTGTGGGCCTGCAAGACGTTCCTTCTGGAGCCGCAACCAGACCTTGTCACCCATAGCAAAATGGTGTGCAATCCTGTGTTTATCATGGCGTTGCTTGTACTTTTGATTCATCTTCTCCAGGATGTCATGAACTTGTTGCTGGAGGTGTTGCATTTGTTCAATAAACTTTGTAGCTTTTGCTGCCTCAGATCTTCCATGAGGTGTGTATTACATGGTGGAAAATGGAATTTCTATATCAACTGGTGCCATGGGTTGGAAACCAAAACATACTTGGAATGGACTGTGCTTGGTCGAGCTGTGCAGTGCCCGATTGTATCCATGTTGTATGAAAAGAAGTCCCTCATCCCATGTGCCTGGATGTTTGGAGTGGTACATCCGAATCATGTGAACAATCAAGCGATTTACCACCTCTGTTTGACCATCAGTCTATGGATGGAAGGTTGTGGACTTCATCAGCTTAGTATCCATCATCTTCCATAGAGTGGACCAGAAGATGCTCAAGAACCTGCTATCTCGATCTGAGACAATGGACTTGGGAAGACCAAAATGGAGCCATACATGACCAAAATATAGCTGAGCAGTTTCCTCAGCAGATATATTTTTTTAACAGGCAATCATGATAGCCATTTTTGAAAAACGATCAACTACCACAAAAATACAGTCCTTACCATGTTTGGAAGTGGGCAAGCCTGATAGAAAATCCATTGAGACGGATTCCCAAGGCCTGGTTGGTTCTGGCAATGGCATGTACAATCCTTGCTTCTTATTTGTCGGCTTGGCTATCACACATGGGGTGCAGGATTTGAGATATCTTTCTACATCCTTTCGCATATGGGGCCAGTAGAAGTGTTTTTGAAGAACTGCCAATGTTTTCTCAATACCAAAGTGTCCAGCTATCCTACTGAAGTGTGCTTCCCATATCATCTTTTGTTGCTCTGCAACTGGAACACAGATGTGTCCCATATGACAGAGGACATTATCTTGCAAATAGAAATCAGAAACATGTGTACCTTTTTGAAGTGCTTGATATGTAGCAGCAAAGGTAGGATCTGCTTCATACAGGGTACCCCAAGTGGCAGTCTCATGTCCGCACAGGTCCAAAATTGTTGTGAGTGCAGTAATTGGTGGGCGTCTCAGACAATCTACAGCTGTATTTGAGCTCCCCTTTTTGTGTTTGATTATCAAGTGGAATTGCTGAAGATATGTGGCCCACTTCTGATGCCTCTCATTTCGGAGCTTGCTTTGTGTCTGGATGAATTCCAATGGTCTGTGGTCAGTGTGAATGACCGTTTCTTTTCCCAAGATGTAGTGTTTCCATTGTTTGCAGGCTTGCACAATGGCATAGAGCTCCTTATCATATGTAGGATATTTCCTAACTGTATCAGTGAAAGTTTCACTATGATATGCAACAGGATGGCCATGTTGCATGATGACAGCTCCCATGGCATATTCAGACGCATCTGTCATCAACTCAAAAGGTTGATGCAAATCTGGCAAGGCAAGAACAGGGGCTGAGCAGAGTCTGTTCTTCAAATTCTCAAATGCCCTTTGCTGTATTTCACCCCACTGAAATGTAGCTTTTGCTCCTCCTTTAGTCACTTGTGTTAGTGACCAAGCAACATGTGAAAATCCAAGAACAAACCTGCGGTAGAAATTTGCAAGACCCAAAAAGCTACGAACCTCTGTGAGGGTCCTTGGTGTGGGCCATTCTCGAATAACCCGAATCTTTTCTAGATCAACATGGACCCCTTCTGCATTCACAACATACCTGAGGTACTGAATTGTTGTCATCCCAAATGTGCATTTGTCAAGATTTGCATACAACTTGTGCTCCCGAAGTGTTTGAAGCACCTTATGAACATGTTGCAAATGTTCTTCCCACGTTCTGCTATAGATGAGTATGTCATCTAAGTAGACAACCACAAATGAGTTGGTGAAGGGTCGTAGGATGTCATCCATCATCCTCATGAAGGTTGCAGGTGCATTAGTTAAGCCAAAAGGCATAACCAACCATTCAAAGAGCCCCTCATTAGATTTGAATGCAGTCTTCCAGACATCAGTGGGATCGATGGGAATTTGGTGATAACCAGATTTGAGATCAATTTTGGTGAAGAACTTCGCACCACGGAGCTGGTCCAGCAGGTCATCAATCCTGGGGAGAGGATAGCGATTCTTCATAGAGATTTTATTCAGGGCTCGATAGTCAATACAAAGCCTCCATGTTCCATCTTTCTTCGGTGCCAAGACAATTGGGCTACCACAAGGTGAAAAGCTTGGCCTGATGTGACCCTTTTGGATCAATTCTTGAATCTGTCTTTTTATCTCATCATTCTCCAAAACTGATCTGCGATACACAGGACTGTTAGGCAAAGGTGATCTTGGGATCAAATCGATAGAATGTTTTACCTGGCAATGTAGTGGAACTCCTGTAGGTGACTTGAATAAGTCATCATATTCTCTTGTGATACGTCCTATCTGCTTCTATTGTTGTGTTGATTGTGTAGTCAGGACTGCAACATCGGCCTTTGTGGATTTCTGCGGCTTGACCACCATGAGGACAAATTGCTTTGTTTTCTCCACCAATCTCTTACATTGCTTCGCACTGATCAGGGAGACAGATGTGGGAGGTGGTACCTCTGGTACCCTATAGCGCCGTTTCCCAAGGGTGAGAGTAATCCTTCGGGTTCGTGATTCATAGATGCCATGTCGCTCATACATGAATGGCTGACCAAGGAGTACATCACAAACATCTAGATTGACTACATCACACAAGACTTCATCTTGGAATGGTTTTATGGCATATGAAAGAAGACACTGATGGGTGACACGGAGGTCTCTGCCTGGGCTTAACCATCCAATACTATAGGGCTTTGGATGAGGCTTCACAGATAGATTTAGACTCTTCACAACTTTAGCAGAGATTAAATTCTTTTGACTCCCACTATCAAGAATGAAATGTAAAGGCGTACCTTTTACCCATAGTTTGGAGTGGAATAATCTTTCCTTGTCATCTGGTCTTTCTCCACAGTTCTGTGATGAAGCGACAATGGTGTCTGGCTCAGCATCTACAATTTCTTCTTCGTCCTCTTCGACTGTGGGTTGTGTATGAGGCAGAGTAGTGGATGTTGAGTATTGTGACTCAGAAAGCAATGACTTGATGGCCTGACATTCTTCTTTGGAGTGGGTCCCAATTTTGTGGTAATCACACCATTTTCCAGCCTTCCCTTTCTGGGATTTCTTATCCTGAAACTCCTTTTGCTTCCAATTTGGGCCTCGTGTTTGACCTTCCTTATCACTTTTCCATTTTGAGGGTTGACTCTTCGTATTCTTTCTGCCATTCTTCTGTTCGATCTTCACTGCAAATTTGTATGCCTCACCGAGGGTTTCCAAATTGAAGAGTTCCATTTCCCCCCGTATGTACCATTGTAGTCCACCACGATATTTGAGAGTCTTATGTTTCTCACTTTCTTGAATGCCCAACCTTGCAGACAAAGAATGAAAAGTGTCTGTGTAATCTTGAACAGATTGGTCCTTACCTTGGCGAAGTTGTTGCCACTGTATGTAGAGATCATCATATGCTCCGATGGGATAGTACTCTTCTTTCACTGCTTCTACAAAATCATCCCAGGTAGGTTCCGTCTCAAGGCCAATGTCATCTGTGCTGAACCTCTTTTTGCACACTTCCCACCAATTTTTCACAGGCAATGTTGATTTCAAAAGAGCAAAAGTAATCTTTTCTCCATCGGTAAACTTATTTACAGAGAAGTAGGAAGACAGTTGATCTAACCAATTTTCTACTGCATCAGCATTGATTTTACCCTCAAATGTAGGAATATCAAAATTTACCTGGACCTTGAAGGGTGTTGGGGCACTAAAAGGTCGTTCCCTGGATGAAGAGCCAGGAAGTGGAGCCGCGGAGCCAGGATTTCCCATCGGAAGTGTTTGAAGAATTTGGGCAAATTGTTGTAGCATCTTTGCTTGTTGCCGTTGGAGGGCCTCATTCACCATTTCCTTAAAAGGATCAGATGTCTCGGTGTCATCCGCCATTTGAGGTCGTCTGGAGCGAACAAGTGGAGAATTTGGAAGCTCAGTTGTTTCCCACCCAAGCTTCTTATAGCCTGACCTCGTCCTCGGGATCATACACTCTCAAGACAAACCGCTCTGATACCACTGATCCAAAACTCAGAAGTTCTGGCTGATAAATATCACAATAACATAGAAATAACACAATAACAATGAATTCTCTGAGAAGAGATGTAGTATTACTTAAAATCGCAATACAGAAATATGCTTATCTCTGGGAAGAGATGTCTGTCTTCACGTTTCGGGTTACCTATTCTTTTATACACAATTTGAAAGCATGGGAAGGATGTGGAAGGTCACCAATCTTGAGGGAGATGAAGTGGTACGACTTCCAATATTTAAAACAATACATAATTCAAGAAATTACTATTTTTAGAAACTTACTATTTTTAGACAGCACTATTAAAATTGAAATTTGAGGCACTTCCGTTGGGTTTTCTGGGGTCAAACTTCATTAAGCAGAGCTTAATGACATTTCACGATGTTCCCCTCATTCCTAGCTTTCCAACGGTTCAAACGGCGAGTCAATTGGAGCTACGGTGCAAAAGTTATGGCTCCCGGAAGTTCCGTCATCAATTGGGGTGGAACTGTCACCCGAATTGTCGCCTGAATTGATGCCTGGATCATTCCTCCCTCCTTGAAAAGCAATGGTCCCCATTGCGTCAATACTCCCCATCAGGTGTGGTAGTTGTTTCTTGATTTGATTCTCTGTGAGCCACTCACCTTGATGGCTCAGCTGACCCCTTTTGACCACTCGATAAAGTGGAATAGAACGTCCTCTGGTTGTCTTCATCCAAGTATCCACAATCTGATCCTCTTCCACTGGAGCAAAACTCTGTGGATCAAGTTCATCAATGTCAAGTTGTTCTGCTACAACTGAAGTGTCCAAGAGAGGTGGATGATATGGCTTGAGGAGCTCCACATTGAATATTGGGTGCAGACCAAGGTAGGCTGGGAGGTTCAACTCAAAAGCATTTTCCCCAACTCTTCTGGTGATGGTGTATGGACCATATTGCAGAGGCTGAATTTTTTTGTGTGGGCCTACAAGACGTTCCTTCTGGAGCCGCAACCAGACCTTGTCACCCACAGCAAAATGGTGTGCAATCCTGTGTTTATCATGGCGTTGCTTGTACTTTTGATTCATCTTCTCCAGGATGTCATGAACTTGTTGCTGGAGGTGTTGCATTTGTTCAATAAACTTTGTAGCTTTTGCTGCCTCAGATCTTACATGAGGTGTGTATTCCATGGTGGAAAATGGAATTGCTATATCAACTGGTGCCATGGGTTAGAACCCAAAACATACTTGGAATGGACTGTGCTTGGTCGAGCTGTGCAGTGCCCGATTGTATCCATGTTGTATGAAAAGAAGTCCCTCATCCCATGTGCGTGGATGTTTGGAGTGGTACATCCGAATCATGTGAACAATCAAGCAGTTTACCACCTCTATTTGACCATCAGTCTGTGAATGGAAGGTTGTGGACTTCATCAGCTTAGTATCCATCATCTTCCATAGAGTGGACCAGAAGATGCTCAAGAACCTGCTATCTCGATCTGAGACAATGGACTTGGGAAGACCAAAATGGAGCCATACATGACTAAAATATAGTTGAGCAGTTTCCTCAGCAGATATATTTTTTTTACAGGCAATCATGATAGCCATTTTTGAAAAATGATCAACTACCACAAAAATACAGTCCTTACCATGTTTGGAAGTGGGCAAGCCTGATAGAAAATCCATTGAGACGGATTCCCAAGGCCTGGTTGGTTCTGGCAATGGCGTCTACAATCCTTGCTTCTTATTTGTCGGCTTGCCTATCGCACATGGGGTGCAGGATTTGAGATATCTTTCTACATCCTTTCGCATATGGGGCCAGTAGAAGTGTTTTTGAAGAACTGCCAATGTTTTCTCAATACCAAAGTGTCCAGCTGTCCTACTGAAGTGTGCTTCCCATATCATCTTTTGTTGCTCTACAACTGGAACACAGATGTGTCCCATATGACAGAGGACATTATCTTGCAAATAGAAATCAGAAACATGTGTACCTTTTTGAAGTGCTTGATATGTAGCAGCAAAGGTAGGATCTGCTTCATACAGGGTACCCCAAGTGGCAGTCTCATGTCCGCACAGGTCCAAAACTATTGTGAGTGCAGTAATTGGTGGGCGGCTCAGACAATCTGCAGCTATATTTGAGCTCCCCTTTTTGTGTTTGATTATCAAGTGGAATTGCTGAAGATATGTGGCCCACTTCTGATGCCTCTCATTTCGGAGCTTGCTTTGTGTCTGGATGAATTCCAATGGTCTGTGGTCAGTGTGAATGACCGTTTCTTTTCCCAAGATGTAGTGTTTCCATTGTTTGCAGGCTTGCACAATGGCATAGAGCTCCTTATCATATGTTGGATATTTCCTGACTGTATCAGTGAAAGTTTCACTGTGATATGCAACAGGATGGCCATGTTACATGATGACAGCTCCCATGGCATATTCAGACGCATCTGTCATCAACTCAAAAGGTTGATGCAAATCTGGCAAGGCAAGAACAGGGGCTGAGCAGAGTCTGTTCTTCAAATTCTCAAATGCCCTTTACTGTATTTCACCCCACTGAAATGTAGCTTTTGCTCCTCCTTTAGTCACTTGGGTTAGTGACCAAGCAACATGTGAAAATCCAAGAACAAACCTGCGGTAGAAATTTGCAAGACCCAAAAAGCTACGAAGCTCTTTGAGGGTCCTTGGTGTGGGCCATTATCGAATAACCCGAATCTTTTCTGGATCAACATGGACCCCTTCTGCATTCACAACATACCCGAGGTACTGAATTGTTGTCATCCCGAATGTGCATTTGTCAAGATTTGCATACAACTTGTGCTCCCGAAGAGTTTGAAGCACCTTATGAACATGTTGCAAATGTTCTTCCCACGTTCTGCTATAGATGAGTATGTCATCTAAGTAGACAACCACAAATGAGTTGGTGAAGGGTCGTAGGATGTCATCCATCATCCTCATGAAGGTTGCAGGTGCATTAGTTAAGCCAAAAGGCATAACCAACCATTCAAAGAGCCCCTCCTTAGATTTGAATGCAGTCTTCCAGACATCAGTGGGATCGATGGGAATTTGGTGATAACCAGATTTGAGATCAATTTTGGTGAAGAACTTCGCACCACAGAGCTAGTCCAGCAGGTCATCAATCCTGGGGAGAGGATAGCGATTCTTCACAGAGATTTTATTCAAGGCTCGATAGTCAATACAAAGCCTCCATGTTCCATCTTTCTTCGTTGCCAAGACAATTGGGCTACCACAAGGTGAAGAGCTTGGCTTGATGTGACCCTTTTGGATAAATTCTTGAATCTGTCTTTTTATCTCATCATTCTCCAAAACTGATCTGCGATACACAGGACTGTTAGGCAAAGGTGATCCTGGGATCAAATCTATAGAATGTTTTACCTGGCAATGTAGTGGAACTCCTGTAGGTGACTTGAATAAGTCATCATATTCTCCTGTGATGCGTCCTATCTGCTTCTATTGTTGTGTTGATTGTGTAGTCAGGACTGCAACATCGGCCTTTGTGGATTTCTGTGGCTTGACCACCATGAGGACAAATTGCTTTGTTTTTTCCACCAATCTCTTACATTGCTTCGCACTGATCAGGGAGACAGATGTGGGAGGTGGTACCTCTGGTACCCTATAGCGCCGTTTCCCAAGGGTGAGAGTAATCCTTCGGGTTCGTGATTCATAGATGCCATGTCGCTCATACATGAATGGCTGAACAAGGAGTACATCACAAACATCTAGATTACTACATCACACAAGACTTCGTCTTGGAATGGTTTTATGGCATATGAAAGAAGACACTGATGGGTGACACGGAGGTCTCTGCCTGGGCTTAACCATCCAATACTATAGGGCTTTGGATGAGGCTTCACAGATAGATTTAGACTCTTCACAACTTTAGCAGAGATTAAATTCTTTTGACTCCCACTATTAAGAATGAAATGTAAAGGCGTACCTTTTACCCATAGTTTGGAGTGGAATAATCTTTCCTTGTCATCTGGTCTTTCTCCACGGTTCTGTGATGAAGCGAAAATGGTGTCTGGCTCAGCATCTACAATTTCTTCTTCGTCCTCTTCGACTGTGGGTTGTGTATGAGGCAGAGTAGTGGACGTTGAGTATTGTGACTCAGAAAGAAATGACTTGATGGCCCGACATTCTTCTTTGGAGTGGGTCCCAATTTTGTGGTAATCACACCATTTTCCAGCCTTCCCTTTCTGGGATTTCTTATCCTGAAACTCCTTTTGCTTCCAATTTGGGCCTCGTGTTTGACCTTCCTTATCACTTTTCCATTTTGAGGGTTGACTCTTCGTATTCTTTCTGCCATTCTTCTATTCAATCTTCACTGCAAATTTGTATGCCTCACCGAGGGTTTCCAAATTGAAGAGTTCCATTTCCCCCCGTATGTACCATTGTAGTCCACCACGATATTTGAGAGTCTTATGTTTCTCACTTTCTTGAATGCCCAACCTTGTAGACAAAGAATGAAAAGTGTCTGTGTAATCTTGAACAGATTGGTCCTTACCTTGGCGAAGTTGTTGCCACTGTATGTAGAGATCATCATATGCTCCGATGGGATAGTACTCTTCATTCACTGCTTCTACAAAATCATCCCAAGTAGGTTCCGTCTCAAGGCCAATGTCATCTGTGCTGAACCTCTTTTTGCACACTTCCCACCAATTTTTCACAGGCAATGTTGATTTCAAAAGAGCAAAAGTAATCTTTTCTCCATCGATAAACTTATTTACAGAGAAGTAGGAAGACAGTTGATCTAACCAATTTTCTACTGCATCAGCATTGATTTTACCCTCAAATGTAGGAATATCAAAATTTACCTGGACCTTGAAGGGTGTTGGGGCACTGAAAGGTCGTTCCCTGGATGAAGAGCCAGGAAGTGGAGCCGCAGAGCCAGGATTTCCCATCGGAAGTGTTTGAAGAATTTGGGCAATTTGTTGTAGCATCTGTGCTTGTTGCCATTGGAGGGCCTCATTCACCATTTCCTTAAAAGGATCAGATGTCTCAGTGTCGTCCGCCATTTGAGGTCGTCTGGAGCAAACAGGTGGAGAATTTGGAAGCTCAGTTGTTTCCCACCCAAGCTTCTTATAGCCTGACCTCGTCCTCAGGATCATACACTCTCAAGACAAACCGCTCTGATACCACTGATCCAAAACTCAGAAGTTCTGGCTGATAAATATCGCAATAACATAGAAATAACACAATAACAATGAATTCTCTGAGAAGAGATGTAGTATTACTTAAAATCGCAATACAGAAATATGCTTATCTCTGGGAAGAGATGTCTGTCTTCACGTTTCGGGTTACCTATTCTTTTATACACAATTTGAAAGCATGGGAAGGATGTGGAAGGTCACCAATCTCGAGGGAGATGAAGTGGTATGACTTCCAATATTTAAAACAATACATAATTCAAGAAATTACTATTTTTAGAAACTTACTATTTTTAGACAGCACTATTAAAATTGAAATTTGAGGCACTTCCGTTGGGTTTTCTGGGGTCAAACTTCATTGAGCACAGCTTAATGCCATTTCACAAAGTTCCCCTCGTTCCTAGCTTTCCAACGGTTCAAACGGCGAGTCAATTGGAGCTACGGTGCAAAAGTTATGGCTCCCGGAAGTTCCGTCATCAATTGGGGTGGAACTGTCACCCGAATTGTCGCCTGAATTGATGCCTGGATCATTCCTCCCTCCTTGAAAAGCAATGGTCCCCATTGCGTCAATACTCCCCATCAGGTGTGGTAGTTGTTTCTTGATTTGATTCTCTGTGAGCCACTCACCTTGATGGCTCAGCTGACCCCTTTTGACCACTCGATAAAGTGGAATAGAACGTCCTCTGGTTGTCTTCATCCAAGTATCCACAATCTGATCCTCTTCCACTGGAGCAAAACTCTGTGGATCAAGTTCATCAATGTCAAGTTGTTCTGCTACAACTGAAGTGTCCAAGAGAGGTGGATGATATGGCTTGAGGAGCTCCACATTGAATATTGGGTGCAGACCAAGGTAGGCTGGGAGGTTCAACTCAAAAGCATTTTCCCCAACTCTTCTGGTGATGGTGTATGGACCATATCGCAGAGGCCAAATTTTTTTGTGTGGGCCTGCAAGACGTTCCTTCTGGAGCCGCAACCAGACCTTGTCACCCATAGCAAAATGGTGTGCAATCCTGTGTTTATCATGGCGTTGCTTGTACTTTTGATTCATCTTCTCCAGGATGTCATGAACTTGTTGCTGGAGGTGTTGCATTTGTTCAATAAACTTTGTAGCTTTTGCTGCCTCAGATCTTCCATGAGGTGTGTATTACATGGTGGAAAATGGAATTTCTATATCAACTGGTGCCATGGGTTGGAAACCAAAACATACTTGGAATGGACTGTGCTTGGTCGAGCTGTGCAGTGCCCGATTGTATCCATGTTGTATGAAAAGAAGTCCCTCATCCCATGTGCCTGGATGTTTGGAGTGGTACATCCGAATCATGTGAACAATCAAGCGATTTACCACCTCTGTTTGACCATCAGTCTATGGATGGAAGGTTGTGGACTTCATCAGCTTAGTATCCATCATCTTCCATAGAGTGGACCAGAAGATGCTCAAGAACCTGCTATCTCGATCTGAGACAATGGACTTGGGAAGACCAAAATGGAGCCATACATGACCAAAATATAGCTGAGCAGTTTCCTCAGCAGATATATTTTTTTAACAGGCAATCATGATAGCCATTTTTGAAAAACGATCAACTACCACAAAAATACAGTCCTTACCATGTTTGGAAGTGGGCAAGCCTGATAGAAAATCCATTGAGACGGATTCCCAAGGCCTGGTTGGTTCTGGCAATGGCATGTACAATCCTTGCTTCTTATTTGTCGGCTTGGCTATCACACATGGGGTGCAGGATTTGAGATATCTTTCTACATCCTTTCGCATATGGGGCCAGTAGAAGTGTTTTTGAAGAACTGCCAATGTTTTCTCAATACCAAAGTGTCCAGCTATCCTACTGAAGTGTGCTTCCCATATCATCTTTTGTTGCTCTGCAACTGGAACACAGATGTGTCCCATATGACAGAGGACATTATCTTGCAAATAGAAATCAGAAACATGTGTACCTTTTTGAAGTGCTTGATATGTAGCAGCAAAGGTAGGATCTGCTTCATACAGGGTACCCCAAGTGGCAGTCTCATTTCCGCACAGGTCCAAAACTGTTGTGAGTGCAGTAATTGGTGGGCGGCTCAGACAATCTGCAGCTATATTTGAGCTCCCCTTTTTGTGTTTGATTATCAAGTGGAATTGCTGAAGATATGTGGCCCACTTCTGATGCCTCTCATTTCGGAGCTTGCTTTGTGTCTGGATGAATTCCAATGGTCTGTGGTCAGTGTGAATGACCGTTTCTTTTCCCAAGATGTAGTGTTTCCATTATTTGCAGGCTTGCACAATGGCATAGAGCTCCTTATCATATGTTGGATATTTCTTGACTGTATCAGTGAAAGTTTCACTGTGATATGCAACAGGATGGCCATGTTGCATGATGACAGCTCCCATGGCATATTCAGACGCATCTGTCATCAACTCAAAAGGTTGATGCAAATCTGGCAAGGCAAGAACAGGGGCTGAGCAGAGTTTGTTCTTCAAATTCTCAAATGCCCTTTGCTGTATTTCACCCCACTAAAATGTAGCTTTTGCTCCTCCTTTAGTCACTTGGGTTAGTGACCAAGCAACATGTGAAAATCCAAGAACAAACCTGCGGTAGAAATTTGCAAGACCCAAAAAGCTACGAAGCTCTGTGAGGGTCCTTGGTGTGGGCCATTCTTGAATAACCTGAATCTTTTCTGGATCAACATGGACCCCTTCTGCATTCACAACATACCCGAGGTACTGAATTGTTGTCATCCCGAATGTGCATTTGTCAAGATTTGCATACAACTTGTGCTCCCGAAGAGTTTGAAGCACCTTATGAACATGTTGCAAATTTTCTTCCCACGTTCTTCTATAGATGAGTATGTCATCTAAGTAGACAACCATAAATGAGTTGGTGAAGGGTCGTAGGATGTCATCCATCATCCTCATGAAGGTTGCAGGTGCATTAGTTAAGCCAAAAGGCATAACCAACCATTCAAAGAGCCCCTCCTTAGATTTGAATGCAGTCTTCCAGACATCAGTTGGATCGATGGGAATTTGGTGATAACCAGATTTGAGATCAATTTTGGTGAAGAACTTCGCACCACGGAGCTGGTCCAGCAGGTCATCAATCCTGGGGAGAGGATAGCGATTCTTCACAGAGATTTTATTCAGGGCTCGATAGTCAATACAAAGCCTCCATGTTCCATCTTTCTTCGTTGCCAAGACAATTGGGCTACCACAAGGTGAAGAGCTTGGCCTGATGTGACCCTTTTGGATCAATTCTTGAATCTGTCTTTTTATCTCATCATTCTCCAAAACTGATCTGCGATACACAGGACTGTTAGGCAAAGGTGATCCTGGGATCAAATCGATAGAATGTTTTACCTGGCAATGTAGTGGAACTCCTGTAGGTGACTTGAATAAGTCATCATATTCTCCTGTGATGCATCCTATCTGCTTCTGTTGTTGTGTTGATTGTGTAGTCAGGACTGCAACATCGGCTATTGTGGATTTCTGTGGCTTGACCACCATGAGGACAAATTGCTTTGTTTTCTCCACCAATCTCTTACATTGCTTCACACTGATCAGGGAGACAGATGTGGGAGGTGGTACCTCTGGTACCCTATAGCACCGTTTCCCAAGGGTGAGAGTAATCCTTCGGGTTCGTGATTCATAGATGCCATGTCGCTCATACATGAATGGCTGACCAAGGAGTACATCACAAACATCTAGATTGACTACATCACACAAGACTTCATCTTGGAATGGTTTTATGGCATATGAAAGAAGACACTGATGGGTGACACGGAGGTCTCTTCCTGGGCTTAACCATCCAATACTATAGGGCTTTGGATGAGGCTTCACAGATAGATTTAGACTCTTCACAACTTTAGCAGAGATTAAATTCTTTTGACTCCCACTATCAAGAATGAAATGTAAAGGCGTACCTTTTACCCATAGTTTGGAGTGGAATAATCTTTCCTTGTCATCTGGTCTTTCTCCACGGTTCTGTGATGAAGCGACAATGGTGTCTGGCTCAGCATCTACAATTTCTTCTTCATCCTCTTCGACTGTGGGTTGTGTATGAGGCAGAGTAGTGGACGTTGAGTATTGTGACTCAGAAAGAAATGACTTGATGGCCCGACATTCTTCTTTGGAGTGGGTCCCAGTTTTGTGGTAATCACACCATTTTCCAGCCTTCCCTTTCTGGGATTTCTTATCCTGAAACTCCTTTTGCTTCCAATTTGGGCCTCGTGTTTGACCTTCCTTATCACTTTTCCATTTTGAGGGTTGACTCTTCGTATTCTTTCTGCCATTCTTCTGTTCGATCTTCACTGCAAATTTGTATGCCTCACCGAGGGTTTCCAAATTGAAGAGTTCCATTTCTCCCCGTATGTACCATTGTAGTCCACCACGATATTTGAGAGTCTTATGTTTCTCACTTTCTTGAATGCCCAACCTTGCAGACAAAGAATGAAAAGTGTCTGTGTAATCTTGAACAGATTGGTCCTTACCTTGGCGAAGTTGTTGCCAGTGTATGTAGAGATCATCATATGCTCCGATGGGATAGTACTCTTCTTTCACTGCTTCTACAAAATCATCCCTTGTAGGTTCCGTCTCAAGGCCAATGTCATCTGTGCTGAACCTCTTTTTGCACACTTCCCACCAGTTTTTCACAGGCAATGTTGATTTCAAAAGAGCAAAAGTAATCTTTTCTCCATCGGTAAACTTATTTACAGAGAAGTAGGAAGATAGTTGATCTAACCAATTTTCTACTGCATCAGCATTGATTTTACCCTCAAATGTAGGAATATCAAAATTTACCTGGACCTTGAAGGGTGTTGGGGCACTGAAAGGTCGTTCCCTGGATGAAGAGCCAGGAAGTGGAGCCGCGGAGCCAGGATTTCCCATCGGAAGTGTTTGAAGAATTTGGGCAAATTGTTGTAGCATCTGTGCTTGTTGCCGTTGGAGGGCCTCATTCACCATTTCCTTAAAAGGATCAGATGTCTCGGTGTCGTCCGCCATTTGAGGTCGTCTGGAGCGAACAGGTGGAGAATTTGGAAGCTCAGTTGTTTCCCACCCAAGCTTCTTATAGCCTGACCTCGTCCTCGGTATCATACACTCTCAAGACAAACCGCTCTGATACCACTGATCCAAAACTCAGAAGTTCTGGCTGATAAATATCACAATAACATAGAAATAACACAATAACAATGAATTCTCTGAGAAGAGATGTAGTATTACTTAAAATCGCAATACAGAAATATGCTTATCTCTGGGAAGAGATGTCTGTCTTCACGTTTCGGGTTACCTATTATTTTATACACAATTTGAAAGCATGGGAAGGATGTGGAAGGTCACCAATCTCGAGGGAGATGAAGTGGTATGACTTCCAATATTTAAAACAATACATAATTCAAGAAATTACTATTTTTAGAAACTTACTATTTTTAGACAGCACTATTAAAATTGAAATTTGAGGCACTTCCATTGGGTTTTCTGGGGTCAAACTTCATCGAGCGGTGCTTAATGCCATTTCACGATGTTCCCCTCGTTCCTAGCTTTCCAACGGTTCAAACGGCGAGTCAATTGGAGCTACGGTGCAAAAGTTATGGCTCCCGGAAGTTCCGTCATCAATTGGGGTGGAACTGTCACCCGAATTGTCGCCTGAATTGATGCCTGGATCAAACTAGAAAATGCAAAAAGTAACATTAACCTATAAAGAATTAAACCTTATTTTGATACAAAATGATGGAATCATGGTTAGCAATCTCAATTAAAAATGTATTATACCATGAAACCATTATAATATAAAACATAATATATAAATAAATGTAACAAAACTTAGATATTTATTGAATTTAGTTTTAAGAATTACAATGCATATACACACCTACAAAAATATTAGAAATGAGATGCATTATAACATTAGATCCATATGTATCTAATTTCTAACTCATGATATTTACAAGTATAGCTTACTACTTACCCAATTAATTTTATTTTAGCTCTTCTCATTTAATCCCACTGAGTTCTCCTCCTTTACATGAGTGTATGGGAATGTTAATATAGGTGAAAGACTCACATACTAACATTAAATGTTTATAAAAGCACTAAAAACATTAAATTTTTATCATAGTCTTGATTATAATACATCATAATATATCATATTACATATTAGCACAACTCAATACACTATAACACATCATAAGTAACACATTATACCATTTAGTTATTTAAATGCTACCTACCCAATAATAAATAATTATAAATTTGAGAAATCGACCCTTTTTACACCTTATAAACACCCATGGCCATTAAATGGAACCATAAGTGATGTAGTTCAATGGGTAGGTATTGAATCTCCAATGAATATAGTTTGTTATTGAAAAACTTATATATGTCTTGAATCTTATTGTGCATTATTGCATGGTTACCAAATGGATCTCTAATATGCAGTAATATTATACCAAATATGATTTTTTTGAATAAATTATACTAATGCTAGACCAGATATTAAATTGAATCCCATGCTCTATACTTAATGCATGTTATCATATAAATTATGTAGTGAATATAAAAAACATCCAAGATATTATGTAACACACTAATTCTTCTAATTCCAAATAAAATAACTAGACTATGTAATTAATCTAATGAATAGTTTGATGCTCTATAAGATACCATAAACCTTTATAGATTCCTCAAAAATATCCACACTAGTATGCTCAATCAAAATACATAAAAAAACATATCTTTAAATGTTTCACAATATTATTCCAATTGAAACAATAATTACATGCATCAATAGACTTCTAAAAAACTTAAAAATAAAGATTTACATGTAATCATAAAATTTCCAAAAACTAAACATAGATAATTTTTATAATCTAACATATTTTTGGTTGATGTAGGATTACAAGTGTATTCATAATATTTTGCATCATGTTTTTAATCAAGCATTTTTCACATCTAGCTAAAGAGTCCACACATTGAGCCTATGTTTCATATTATAAGTCTTGTGTCATCACATGTTATGCTAAAATAAGTTCATAGTGAAGTATATAATTTCATTTTATTATCTATGGAGAGAATGTTAATTCATATCTCTTAGTTTTATTTTGATCAAACTCATAAATAATTAGAATTAAACTATCTCTAATTCCAAACATACAAGATATATAGCTAAAACTCCTTAAGAGGTTTCCTTATCCAACTAGATTATATAAATAGTCTTATATGCATGCATTTATCATCAAATAAAATCAAATATTTTTACTAATTAAATCATATAATCAAAACCATATAATAAATAAGTCTTAGTTTGTGAAACAACCACAAAAGTTACAAAGCATAGAAAGCAACAAAGGAGATAATTGGGAAAAAAAGATAATTTATGAACATAATCATCTACCTACAAATTATGACATAGAAAAAGACAATTTTTTTTAAAATTCTAATCCAATAGCCGAAAAAAAATTCTTAGGGTTGTAACACAAGCCCTTATAAGATCTTGTCTTAGTTCTAAAATATAGAGTTAATTACCAAATTGTGCAAATTTAATTCTCCTTTTTTTCATATACATTACTTGTTCAGTTATATTTTTGTAATTTCATTATATATTATTGGCATATTTTTTTTAACTAAAAGGGGTAAAAATTTTATTCAAAAAACCAGAAATGACAGTTACAACACTTTATCCTGGTCAACCAGATGACCCAACTTCTGAAAGAACTCCACAAGCAACATCCTCTGGTCTAAAATACACTAGTTAGGCCCTTGTTCAGAAGCCCATTTGCAAGACAGTCTGCAACCCCATTCCATTCCCAAGGAATATGTTTGAAAACCACTAAATCTAATGAAGTGCTTAATTGGAGAGCCTATTGGGCAACAACTGCCAGCTGCCAGTCAAAACTATTAAAATTCTAACTATTAAGCAGGTTAATCACTATCTGAGAATCTGACTCACAAATAATTTGCTTCCACCCATGCTGGCAGCACTATTGCATCACTTGCAGGATGGCCATCACTTCCATGAGATTATTGGTATAGTAGCCTTTATACACAGAAAAAACAAATTAAATCTCTCCTTCACTATTACGGCCCACTCCACCAATGCCAACATCTCCTAGGTTTCCTTTGGAGGAGCCATTTGCATTTACTTTGATAATCCTAGCCTGAGGGGGCGCCCATTGACCTGTCTTGTCAACAAGCCGTGACAACTGCCTAGCTCTTTGTGTAGGCCATGTGGGGGGCACGATGCTGGGAGTAGCCAAGTACGCACCTAAAATATAAGAAAAAATAGCATTGTCTTCAAAACCCAAGTCATCAGCTCTATGTCCTTTCGCTAGGAGAGTCTCATGCAACGAATTGCAAACTTTCTGCCAGAGGGTGCTCCACTCCAGCTGAGTCTCCCAAAAAATGTGCCTGTTTCTTTCCAGCCAGATGTTCCACAAAATAAAGGCTAGACCGGCCATCTAAGCTTTTTGTAAGATCAATGCTTTGGAGGGAGGATGACCCATGCAGTTCTAAAATTCTAAGAGCGAGGCCACATGCCAATAGGGACAACCCCACGCACTCCACCATAAGTGCCATATCTGCTTAGCAAAGGGACAGAGGAAGAAAAGATGTGCCCCAGTCTCCTCACTCCTGTAGCAATGCACACATCTGGATGGTCCTTGGAACCCATGCTTGCAGAGATTGTCCTAGGTAATGCACCTATTATACACTAACATCCACAAAAAGAAGTTACATTTGGCCAAGTTAGCCTGCTCCAAATTTTCTTCCCCCATAAGAAGTCTGCTTCACCAAACATTTCCTTTGTAAGAGCTCCATACCTTGTTGAAACTGAATATTGGCCAGTAGAATCACCTCCCCATGTAAGAACATCAAGTCCTTGTAAGGAGTTGCACCCATGAGAAGCAAGGAGCTTATTTACCTCCAGTCGCTCCTCCCTAGAGCCCCCTGGAGGCTAGTCAGATGAATTTTTCCATCTATACCCAGTAGTTGTGCCTAATTTGAATCCCTCCTTGTAATGAGTGACTAAAATCCACCCAGCATCATGAAAGGTGTCACATAAAGGTTGCAGGTGTGAATGGGAGGACAAGAGTGGGGGTGATCCATCCCAGGAATCTTCCCAAAATAGGGCCTCTACTTCACTATGGCATATCTAGAATAAGTTGTGCTTGACCAATTACACTCCCAATTTGAGAGTCTGCCACACCATGGAGCCTCCCCATCCCAGAGGCATCCTAGAGATATCAACAGATTCCACCCCAAGAAAATATTTGAAAGACAATATACAGGCCCATAACTGATCTTGGTTGGAACACCACCTCCAGTAAAGCTTAGCAGCAAGAGCTTGGCTGGCCAGGATAGTTGAGTGCAAGCCAAGCCCACCATCCCTCTTTGGCCAACAAACTATATCCCATTTAATAAGACTCCATTTGGTGCTCTATAGGTTACCACTCTAAATAAATTGGCATGAGAGGGCATCAAACTCCTTGAGAAAGTACACAGGGGCAGCTTACACCATGCACAGGTAGATATGCAATGCCTAGATCACCGATTGCAGGAGTGTGACCCTCCCAACCATTGAGAGCCATCTATGTGTCCAGTGACTAACTTTCTGCTTAAGTCTATTTAGCACATTCTACCAAAATAATCTTGGTTACCTTCTCACCACAATTGGAATCCCCAAATAGATGACCAAGAAAGCTTGAATTTGAAATCTCAAGATATCCACAATCTTCCTCTGTATAGGCTCAGGTGTGTTAAAGAAAAAAATAGAGGATTTGTGGTCATTAATCTTTTGCCCAAAAGCCTCTAAATACATTTCAAGGGTGCTCTAAAAAGCTTTCACCTCCCTAATCCTCACTCTCCCCACAAGAATAGTATCATCCACAAACTGTAGGTGGGAAGTGGTTGTTTCCCCTCCCCACTTCTAGCCTTGCACCTTGTTCTGGGACACCTGGGCCCTGATAAGCCTACCAAGACCCTCAGCCAAAATGATAAATAAATAAGGAGACAGTGGATCACCTTGGCAGAGGCCTCTAGAAGCATTGAAAAGCTTGGTGGGTTGTCCATTAATAAGGACTGAATATGAAGGTGTGGTGACGTAGCTTAGCACCCATTGGATCCAGTCTGTATGAAAACCAAAGGCCAATAGAACTTTTTGCAAGAATCTCCAGCTGGCCCTATCATAGGCCTTCGCTAAGTCGAGCTTGATGAACATGGATTTTTCCTGAGAGGTACTTATAGAGTGGATAGTTTCCAAAGCAATAACCACCTCGTCTAGAATCTGTTTGCCTGTAACAAAGGCCCCTTGTTCCTCTGAAATGATTATGGGGAGGCAGCCTTTTAGCCTCTCCACAATGAGCTTGGTGATGATTTTGTAGACCACATTGCAAAGCACAATGGGCCTAAAAAGGTCTAGTTGATTCGCCTAATCTTTCTTCAAAATTAGGATAAGAAAGGTAGTGTTCAGAGCTCTCAACATTTCCTTATTGGTAAAGGATTCCTGCACCACATCCAAGAGGTCCTGGTTGATAATGTCCCAGAACTCCTAAAAAAATTCCACTGGGAAGCCATATGGCCCTGAAGCTTTGCCTCTCTTCATGCTAAAGACCACTCCTTCTAGTTCAACCATACCAATAGGCCACAAAAGAGACTCATTCATGGCTGAAGTCACCACTGAGGGTATACAAGAGAGCACAGTATTTTCTACCCACATAGAAGGGGGTGGGCTAGCTAAGAACAAGGATAAATAAAAGTAGACAACTCTAAAAATAGCTTGGGAAGTAGTCAAATGAGTACCATCTGAGTAGACCAGGGAGGAGATGAAGTTTCTATTGTGCCTAGCTTGAATTGACTTGTGGAAGAAAGCAGTGTTCCTATCTCCTTCCTGAAGCTAGTCTATCTGAGCCTTCTACTTTCAAAAAAAAATTTCTCAAAGTTCCCATTTATCTAAATCATTGATCACTTGAGACTCCTCCAAATGAATCTCTTTAGAAAAGTTGAAGTCCCTGATTTGCCTAGTGACCCCATCAAGATGATCTTGAGCTCTCTTCCTCCTAGCGTGGAGGTTACCAAAGCTATTTATATTCCAATATTTTAGCTTCCTCTTTACATTCTGGAGCTTTTTAGCAAAAGAGAACATTGTTGTACCATAGATGGGTCCTCCCTGTCTCCACCACTACATCATCAAGTCCTGAAGGGAGGCCTCCCAAAGCCACATAGGTTAGAATTTAAAGGGAGACTTCTTTGGCCCAAGGATATTACTGGTAACAAGCTTAATTGGCTAGTGATAAGATCCTCTCTAATCAAGAATTTTTGAAGCCAGGGAGGTGGAGCTTGATTACCAATAACACAAAACAAGAAACCTATCAAGCCACTCAGCTATACCATCCTCACCAATTCTCCTATTGCTCCTAGTGAATGTCCCATTAAGAGGTTTGACATCCGACAGGTGGAGGTGATCAATATTTTACCTAAGGATCTCTGAAGAAGATCCCAATCTGGGTAGCCCTCCTCTCCTCTCTTCCAAGCTAAGAACTACATTAAATTCCCCTATTATAATCCATGGAAAAAAGGTGTAGAAGCTCCTGATAAACCAAATGTGGTCCCATAGCTTCTGTTATCCAAGTAGGTCCATAGGTGCATAAACAGTGGTTATAAGAATAAGTTCCCTAGATTCCATAGAGGAAGCCATCATTGAAAGGGCCAAAGTACCTAATAACCAGTGATGAGGCATTATTTTCTTAGGATTATAGCACATGGCTAGACCCCTGGACCTCCCCAAGGCACCCACACACTGGATGTGACTGAAGAACCAAATACTCAGCTTACAAGAAAACCAAGAATCAACTAAAAGTTTAGTCTCCTGGATACAAAGGATATCTAGAGAATGATCCAACACTAATTTGTGCATAGATTTTCATCTAGGGAAGCTATTCAATCCCCTTACATTCCATGATATAACAATCATTGAGTGGAATGGGGGAAATGTTCATCCAGGGTCTTCACAACCCTCGACTCCACCAATAAATCTTCTGTGAGCTTGATTTTGTCCTGATCCTTTCTTCGACCAGCTCGTGATGGAATAGAGACTAAAGATTTCTTGAAGGGTTTTTGCATGAGGCCTAGGGCTAAAGAGGATCCTTTATCTTTCTTGGAGGTTTCATTCTCCTTAATCAAATCTTCCCAATGAACTTCCTTATCACTCAGGGCTAATGGACCTATTGGTGCAGCATCCTACCTTCCTTGGGTAAACTCCTAGATCGGATGAGGCTCCAAGTCTTGTGAGCCATCATGGCAAGAGAGACAACCTATACCCTCAGCCTCCTCCCCCTAAAGCATTTCTACTATGCCATCCTTAATCGCCATGTCTTCTAGAACTTTGAACTGGTTAAAGCTCGTCTCAACCTGCCTATCACAATTTGACCATTTTAGCCCATGGCCCTTTGCACGGCATCGAACAGGAGTAAAACCATCCTTATCAGGAATCCTAAAGCTTGCTGAGCTATGCTCTATACCTATGGAGATAAGGTGATTTTTCCCTTTTATGTCATTGCTAGGACGTGTTTAATTCATTCTATTGTGCCCCATCTAGCCTAGTTTTTTGCTATCATTATTCACCCAGGGCCCAAAAGATTCCTCTAGTGAAACACCACCATTAGAAGCCTGAGGACATTGCCTGTGTAGGTGTCTGTAAGCATGGCATATGCAGCATCAAAATGAAATAGCCTTGTAATCTATCTGCTAAATCTAAGAGGAAGGCCCCATACAAATTTCCAAAGAATCTGGTAGGGGATTATTCAAATTGATATCAACACAAATTTGGGCATAGGAAATTACCTTCTTTTCTAGTGTTTGAGGTGCTATAGCCATTGGCAAACCAAGCATAGTAGCTATCTGGCACAGGACATCTTCATTCTAGAATTCTAGGGGAAGTCTTGGCAAACAGACCCAAACTAGAACACAGGCTAGAAGGTCTTCAGCTGAGTTAAACCCTACATGCCAAGCTTTAAGGAAAAGACCACTGTGCTCATAGAAGTAAGGGCCTCCTTTGAAAATCTTGTTCCAGTCAGACACTGAGGAAAAGTTCACCATAAAATAGCTGTTCCCTACTAGAATAATGTCAAAGTCACCCTCTATCTACCATGATCGATGAATCCAAGCCTCAAAGGCTAAAAGTGATATCCAGATACCCAATAATTTACATATCAAAGCATGAGAAGTGAGGTATTCCACCTCCTCCTTCACTACCTCTGGAGTAATAACTAGGACTGGACACTCCTAATAGCACTGAAAATAGCCATTAACTCACTTAATCTTCAACCCCTCACCCACATATGATGCCTCACCTCCCTGCGCTATCCCCCCCAGGCAAAGGCCGATCCTCCTTAGGGGCTTCAGCTTGGCCACCCTTGCTACGCACCTCGCTTGCAGCCATCCTTCCCCAAGACTCAGGTGATGCCCTCTATTATTGGCATATTTTAGATTTAATTATTATTTTCTATTTCATTAACTTATATCTCCATTGTGACATAGTTTTACCTCTAGGACTTAATGGCCATTTACACATTATGGTTCCTAGTTTATGTAAAACTTATTGGTGAACTAGATTTTGTGATCATCTAAGCAAGGTTTTCACAACCTTCATCCCCCTAAATTTTTATTTTTTAAGTTTCCTAATTGATGATTGTTCTAATTTTTTCCATCCTATCCATGCATGCTTGTGTTCATTAACCTCTAAAATATAATTCTTATATTTTGGTGAATATCTTTACTATTTAATCATATTCAACCTCAGAGTTTCCTAGTTTTTCATTCCTCTATGGTCTAATTTAAGAATTTTCTCTTGTCATGTATTTTAAATTATTTATATTTATAATATCTAAACAAGATAAAACTAAGTTAATTTATATTTATTAAGATATATCATTCATTATGAATATATGAATGTAACTCAGATGATTTATTACATTTACTATTTATATAAATGATAAGAGGATAGGGTAATTATCTTGTTTCTATTATGTTATGTGTTTTTTTTCATGAACCCAAAAACCCAAATACATTTTTCTTAAGTTTTTAAAGTTGTGAATTTTTAATTGCAATAATAAACTCCTTGTTCCAAAATATTTACTAACAATTTCATGTATTATGCACTTAGTTGATGGACCATGCAATGTGGTATTTAATTAAAATTGGCTAGACTCACTATGTTAGGTAGTCAACATCTACTTACTCGTATATAACCATAAAAATATCATGGTTATTTTGAGACATACAAATATTTTTTACTCTTATTTCCAATAAATTATACCGCTATTAACACTTTTTTTTATGCCACTAAATACTTTACATAAATTTTATTGAACACATAAAAGTAATTATAACACTAGCATGTTACCATGAAAGAAAATTTAAATTAGATATAAATATTTGATTCTCTTGAAAACTTGAAATAATAAAAGCATAATAAAACATATTCACATATTCAAAAGGTGAATTATTAACCCTAAGTTTATAATAAACAATTATTGAATACCAACCATAAATCATGAGGATTCATGCCTCAACTAGAATGCAACCTCATTATAAAATATAGTTGTCTTATTCATCCCTTTTTAATAAATATTAATATTATATAAGTTTCGACATGATTTATAAACAAACATTAATTGCTTTACAAAGTGTGTTTTCCACAAATAAATTCAAGAATATCAATACACAACATTAATGAAAACCATTAATATTTTTCTTAATTAAGAAAGGGATTATTGATCTCTTTTTAACAAGTTTAATGCGATCAAATTTAAATGTTGGTAAGTAATCCCATCCCTTGAATATATTTTATGATTTATTAAATAAACTAAAACACATAATAATAATAATAATAATAATAATAATAATAATAATAATAATAATAATAATAATAATAATAATAATAAAACCATTTTCAATTTCATGGATGAGTTTACTAGTTCAATAGGTTTCTAACTTTTGACCTCCCACTAACCATTGACCACCTTACCACATTTATCTTGTTATACTTAAAACATGCAATTAATTCACCAAAACTAGAAATCTCTTCTAATTCCACATATTTAATTATCAATCTAAAATGACACTATATTTAATGGATCATAATTCAATAATTTAATTGAATCAATTAAATTCTTTGAATTCACCCATCTAATATTTTTTAATCATGAATCTTTCACCTAAATTGCTAACTTTCCACCATTTTTAGGCTTATCATAACAAACAAGGTAAAATAGGTTTTAGATTTAATTTGACACCAAATATAATCTAATCATAAATTGAGTTTCTCATCAACTTTAATCATATTTAATTTAACATTCATTAGAAATAAGGCATGGATGACATAATAACATTCACATGTTACTATGAATCATAAATGGTATTAATGACTAAGACATAATTACAATTTATAAACACATGATACAATTACATACTAATAATACAAAACCAACTCAATATATAATAATAAAAACTTTAAACAAATTCACATACAAATTTAGTTGAGTCATCAACCAATGTTGAGATAAGAAAAAAAATCCAAACCAAATCACTACTGACTAATATACAACTCAGCCTAAGCCAAGGAAAGCACTAGTAATTTCTATGTATTAAAGGGAAGTAGACCTTGTTCATGTCCTATATTATTTGTCCCTTCACATTTATTTAGAATAAACATTAATTAATTCTAAAACAATACCATCATTTAACCCATAGTTAAATAAGTAATGCAACTTTACTATCATCTATAATAATATATGGCATAATAAAGATATTATCAACTGAATAAGATTTCAAGCAATGCACAACATAAAAAATGAATGATAAAAAGGAATCCCAAATATAACCATTTGATGAATAGGTCCTGCATAAACATATAAGAAGTACATGTGTTTATTTCAATAATGTTTTTACATTAAACAATACTATGTTAAAAAAATTAAAAGTATGAATAACATGTTGAATAAGAAGGTAATTGTAGAATACCCATCAATGTTAATTATTTAAGAAATATTAACCATTTAAGATAAAAATTATGAGCATTGCAGAAATGAACATTATGGAAGACCTTCAGTAGTTTGAATTTCTATTTGGCAGGAATCATAGAATAGTCACGTTCATAGGGCCTGGTCTTAGGATGGCTTCAAAAATGCAATTCTTATAGTCAATGCTGATGAAGAATCACATGACTACCCCCATGAGACATTCCAGGCTTTGGAACTAATGGAGAATATTTTAAAAATGTTAGATTCAGCCCTAAACTTTTTAGACAACTCATCTCTAGCTCCGAAAAAATTAGACCCCAATGGTTTGAAACCCTCATGGGTTAACATGGTCAAAGGCTTAGCTATGGTGGGCTAGGTCCCATTAGGCCACTAGATTTTCTTGGTTGGTGAAGACAAAAAGACTTTTATCCCTATCCTAAACCCCATCATGGAACAAGCTAATGTGGAGATCATAAAATAAATACTCACTAAGGTCCAAAGTTTCCAATTGAACATAGATACATTCCAAAAATAGGCCAAAGGAAGATGGAAACCAAAAGGTCACTTAAAGGTCATTGCATTGGCTAGAGGCTTCTTCCTCATAATTTTTTCTCTTTAATAATACTACATTAGGCTCTTTCAAAAGGCCCCTTATTCTTGGGGAAGGCAAGTGTCTCTGTCAGAAGATATAAGGACAACTTGAGTCTCAACAATATTGCCATAGATGATGTGCCCATGTGGGTCCTCCTACCTAAGCTACCTCTCAAATATTGGCACCCAAAAGTTATCAATGGGATTTTTAGATCCCTGGGCCAACCCATCAAAATTGATCTGAGCACTCTATCACATAGGAGGATGGTTGTTACCCATGTCCACATATTTATGTTATCCAAAAATCATCTTCCACATGAGATTAATATTAAATCCAAGTACAGTATTTGGACTCAAAACATTATTTATGAAAATAATGCTATCATCTATCTTAGATGTGATATTCCTAGCCACATGCTTCTTAATTTCCCTAAAAAGGACTTTTTTTAGAGGAATCCTCCTTACATAGAGATAAAATTGATACCTCAAATAAGGATTCTTAGTTGGATCAACTGCTTAGAATCAGCTCCCCTCAAGCACCCCCAAGGACTCCTACTATTAATCCCAAAGCTTCACCATCTATTAGTCTTAAAAATAATTCTATTTCAAAGTCTAATGCACCTAAGTGTCTCTCTAACATATTTAACCCTCTCTTGTGTGTTTCCTCTTGATCCCTAATGCTTTCCCTTCTTCTATTAGTCTTAAAGGTATATAATTTCTAACCATTTTGCTCCTCTTTTTTTGTTGCCTAAATTTGAACCTTTGAGTGCTCCTAGTGCTATGGGTATGCCCCCTCCCCTTACCCCTCACCTTGTCCCTACTCTCCCCATCCCCCTTACCCCACCTACCAATTCCCCTTCCCATCCCACTACCTTTTCTCTACCTCATTCACCCTCCTCTTCCTTCCCTTCAGCCTTGTCTCCCCCCTTTGCATGTTTCCCCTTCCTTGTCTCTTCTTCCCCCATATGTCAACCTGATCCCCCCTTCCCCTTAGATTAGATAATATTATTCCCATATTCTCCCTCTTAGGGCATCCGTCCTCCTTTTATCCCTTGAGAAATCCACCCCTCTCCCTTGATTCCCCCACTTCTACCTCCTCTTTCCATCCCCCATGCTCTTGGATTTTTCCCAAGCCCTTACCCAAAGGAGCCCTCTCTTTTCCAATGTGGGATGCTCCGCACCACCTCCCCCCTTGAGGGTACCACCTCCTATCCCTCCAAATTTCCCATTTGAATAGAAAAGAGGTGGGGTAATGCTCTGAACACCCCTTTCTCCTCCCTTAAACCACCTAAGATGACGGGCTTGCTAATTTTCCTAAATCTAAAAGAGGTGAGAAGAAAGCTAATGTTGGCATTACCCTTAAACCAGTTGGTAGATGCCATATAATTTTAACTAAGAACCTATAAACCACAAAAGAGATTACTAATGGATCTCAACAAACTCTTAAGGTTTAAAAAAATAAGAAATAAAAGTATTCACATGGAATGTTATGGGCTTAAACAACCCTAATAAATAAAAGACCCTATGCACTACTATAAAAAGGATCAATCCTTATATTTTACTAATTCAAAAAATCCAAATGTTAGAATCTACTCTCAAAATTAGTATGGCATAGTTTTAGAAAAATACCCATGTCCTCACCTCAGACTCCATAGGCACTTTAGGAGGCTTGGATATATTTTTGGACCCTAATCTTCTAGAAGGAAACTTGTTATGCAAATCCTCTAACCAAATATCATTATTATTCACTAACATATAAAGTAACGATCAATGGATACGAACTAATTTCTATTCTTCCAACTTCAAAACTACCAAAAATATTCTTTGGAAGGCACTAGTACATTTTTTCAAGAACTATACTAACTAGAATAAATTTTGGTAGGTGATTTCAAGACTCCCCTCACCCTAGGTGAAAAAAAAGTGGTCTCATCAACCTTATAAATAACATGCTGGAATTTAAAGACTTCATTTTAAACATGGGTTTAGTAGACATGGACCTCAATGGAATCCCATTTATATGAACCAATAGAAGGTTGGGAGAAAAATTGATTTAGGTATACCTTAATATATTTATGATCTCTTTAAATTGGGACATTAATTTTTCCATTGAACATTCTTCTCTACCTAGAATTGGGTCCGACCATAATCCCTTGGTCTTTGAAGCAGATAAAATATCTAAGCCCAAATGCAGTCCCTTTAGATTTGAAAGTATGTGAACCCATCACCCCAACTTCAATAAATCCCTAAAATAATGGTGTGAAGAACCATTTTCAGGATCTACCATGTTTATCCTCACAAAAAATATCAACTTATTTAAAAACAAGATAATAATTTGAAAAAAAAGAAGTTTTTATAGATATTTTTCTATGGAAAAGGCCTTTAAAGTAGAACTCTCAATTATTGAAGAGACTAGTGCCTCTAGGGATCATAATGAGCATGTGACTTCTAAGGTAAAATACCTCATATGTCATTTTCATAATCTATAAGAAAAATAAGAGGCATACTGGAAGCAAAAATCTAGATGTTTATGACTAAATGAGGGAGATAAGAATAAAAAAAAACCATCTTCCAGATTCTAGACATAGGAATATCGATAGAATCTCCCATCTTCAAATGGAATATGAGACCATCAATAAGGATAAGGATGACATATCCCATCATATTATAATTTTTTTTAAGAATATTCCCTCAGAGGTTGGTGAACCTAAGAATTTACTAGTCTATTTTACACTAACTTTGACAAGGTCTTCTCAGTTGCATACAATGCTTCCATCATCCAAACCCCATAAAAAAAGGAAATTAAAAGTGTTTTCCTCTCCACGGATGGCCTCAAGGCACCTATACTAGATGATTTCCCTCCTTTTTCATTCCAAAAATTATAGGACATTATTCTCCTGGAAGTTGAATAAGAAGCCAAAGAAATTTTTCACTCCAAATCCATCCTTAAAGAAATCAACAATAATTTCTTGGTCCTAATTCCAAAAAAATAAGGTGCCACCAACATTTAGGATTTTTATACCATTATTTTATGCAACACCACACACTAAATTTTCTTCTCCATTCTAGTCAAATGAATACAATCCCTACTTGACTCAATCATTAGGGAGCAACAAGGGGATTTTATAGCTGGTAGGCAAATAACCAATGACATTGTCATAACTAATTAAGATATGAATTCAATCATTAAATCTTCATGACATGGCATGATACTCAAGATTGACATGTCAAAGGTTTATGATTTCATTTCTTGGAAGTTTTTTATGTAGATTCTAGAAATGGTTGGGCTAAATCATGACACCTAGAAAATCATATAGAATTATATTTCCACTCTTAAATTCTCCATTATTATAAATGGGATTAATAAAGGCTTATATCCTACCTCAAAAGGTTTAAGATATGGAGACCCCCTCTCTCTATACCTATTCATCATCTTAGCTATAACTTTGGGGAGAAGTTTGAGGTGAGCCTATAACTAGGATTTGATAAAGGGTATTTTGATAGCCTAGAATCTTATCACCCACCTATAGTTTGTCAATGAAAATATCATCTTAGGGGATGAATCTATTGATAAATCTAATCACCTAAAATGTATCCTTAACAGCTATGAAAAAGTGTCCAACAAATGCATCAACTTCCAAAATAACTTCCTCTTCTTCATCAATACACTACCCTCTCAATAGAGAAGAATTGCTAAAATTATTAACTTACAAGTGGGAAAATTTCTAGATAATCACCTTGGTATCCCTCTCTTCACTTTAAAAATGGACTCCCAACTCTGGAACCCCCTAATTTATCATATACAAAGGAAATTAATGATCTATAAGGTCACCTCCTCACTGATGTAGGGAAATACTAGATCTTTAAGGCTTCCATTTAGATTATTCATGTATACCTAATGTAAATATTTAAAATGTCATCTAATGTTTCCTCCAAAATTGAAAAAATCTAAAAAAATTTACTATGAAGTGGCACTAAATAAATATTTAGATTTAATCTGGTTACATGGGAAAAAGTCTGTCCCCCTAAAGCTAACAGAGGTCTTAACCTGAGAAGCATAAAATCTATGAAAAGAGCCTTGTTGGTGAAAATAGGCTAGCAATTGATGAAGGATAATGGTGAATAGCTAATAATCATAAAGGATATATACTTAGAAGGAATGTAATAGGATTATTTTCTATGGGAAGAAGGCCCTATCGATGGATCCACCTTCTAGAAAGCCATAACCAACTATAAAGATCTTCTAAAGAGGCGTATCCTTTGGAAAATTAGTAATGGAAAGAAAATTATTTTTTGGGAAGATGCTTGGATACCCCCGCCCCGCTTTCTACCTAAGATACATGGGATAGGTGGTATAAACAACTCAAGAAAATATGGGGCTCCAAGTTAAAGGATTACTAGGAAATAAAAGAACGAACAAAGTGTTAGAAGGTCATCCCCAGTGAATATCTTACTCTAGAAGAATACCAAGCCATTAAAAACCTTAACCTTGCCTTAAATCAAACTCACATCCCATCCATACAAAAGTAAGATTATTTTATCTAAAGGGTGAAAGACAATGGCTCATACTCAGTGACCTTAGGACATACCATTGACCTCAACATGGAAAGTATCTAAGACCACTGTACATTTTTTTGGGTAAAGTACCTAACCCCCAAGGTCAATTTATTATTTTAGTTTGTGGTGTAGAATAGAATTATGATTGTGGAAAACTTAGCCAAAAGGGGACTAATTTTCCCTAACATATGTTTAATCTATCAAATTATAAAATAATCCACTCAGCACCTTTTTCTAGAATGCCCCCTCAATCTAACTTTGTTTAACTGGCTTCTTAATCACCTCAACACATTATGGGTTAAACCTAATATTATATTAGTTCTCATTCTTTAATGTAACCCCTCATGGATCATTCCCTCTCTAACCTTATTTTGGCACCTTGCCCTTTCCCACTAGTTCTAGTGTATCTAGAAATTTTTTAATGATAGCCAATTCCTAATAAAAGGCACAAATTTAAGACAATCTTCCCCCATATCTACCATTCCATTTACAAAAATTGGAAGTCCTTTCCTCTTAAATGTAAATATCATTCCCCCCTGGCCTTACTCATCATAAAAAACTAGGATCTTCAATAGGTCCATCCACAAAAGAATTAATTCACAAACAAACTAAATGGAAGACTCCTTCAGAGGGGTGGGTGACACTAAACTTTGTGTTAAGCATGGGATATACTAGGGGGTGAATTAGTATATCATATATCTTATAAATATTTTACTTAATCAAATTCCACTTAACCATACATTCAAGATATGTAATAAAACTGAAACAATAACATGCACCACATGAGAGAGAGAGAGAGAGAGAGAGAGAGAGAGAGAGAGAGAGAGAGAGAGAGAGAGAGAGAGAGAGAGAGAGAGAGAGAGAGAGAGAGAGAGAGAGAGAGAGAGAACAACCTAATATTAGAAAAACCACTGAGAACAATCTCAAGTATATGAGTAGTAACTCAAATTATAAAGTTTTCAAGCACCAACTTGCAAGAGTACCAACCCCTTTTCCAAGCACCAACACAAAAACTATTTATGAGCACTAACCCATAGGAGAACCAACCCCTTGCAAGGGTCTATGAGAAATAACTCATAGGAGCACCAACCCCTCTTATATATAAAAAACAACTATCTCTCAGTGTTTATTTCTCGACAAATGATATAACTCTATAATATCTCTTTCTATTTTCTCCTCTTTTCTTATATAAAATAATTAAAAACCATGCACTCTCTTGCATATTATAAATGGATTCTCAAGCCTTTATTTATAGCTTTCCAAATTACCTTTGGCATTTACCCTTTATTACCCTTCACTCCTCATGGAAAATGGCACCAAAATTACATGACCCTTCAAATCCTTTAATTTGAAAAGTCACATGGTGACCCTTCATGAGAAAATGCATCATTTCCCCTTTTGTCTTTATCTTTGTGACCTTTTGAATTCCTTAAGGTGACTCTTCATGGAAAAATTTACCCTTCCTCTTTTGTCTTTACTTGGTGACCCTTTGAATTCTTCAATATGACCCTTCATGGGAAAATGCATCCTTTCCCTCTTTTATCTTTTCCTCGTGACTCTTTGACTTGCTCATGGGCCCTCTTTTTAACTTTATGAAACAAAAAATATATTCATTAATATTAAATAAATAACATGATTAGCCAAAATATGAACATTAAAAACACCTTTAGACAATAAATTCTATGGGGCCTTTGTCACCAACAATGCTAGACCTTTGACATCAATAATAATATTTCCAATAATATCCCCCTTTGTCATTGTTGGCAACTTAAAAGTAAAACTACCACATCCTAAAACTTGTACTACACATACTACCATACAAAAAACATATAATAACTCACCCTTATTGTAGTATCTTGTACTTATTTCTATACCTATTTTTGCATATATTCCTATTCTTCTCCCCCTTTGACATCAATGGCAAAGGTTCTATCTTAGAGATAACACTTAGCTCCCCCTCAACTGATGATGATCCTCAATGGTAGGAAGTAAATGAAATTACTCCCAACTTCTCCTGTAGATACTCAAATGTGTTTTTTGGTAGTGCCTTTGTGAAAATATTTGTATTTTATTCTGTAGTACTGATTATTCTATTTTAAACAATTGATCTACCACCCACTCTCTCAAAAAATGATATTTAAAAAGAATATGTTTTATTCTTGAATGCATCACTAGATTCTTAGAAATATTAATAGCATTTGTGTTGTCACAAAAAATAGAGATAGGTTCAAAAAAATTTAACTTAATGTCTTATAAAGTTTGCTTCATCTAAAGCACTTGAGTACAACACAACATCACTGCAATATATTCTAATTTAGTTGTAGAAAGTGATACTGAGTTCTACTTCTTGCTTAGCCAAGATACTAAGCTATCACTAAGAAAGAAATCTCTTCCACTTGTAGTCTTTTGTTCATCCAAAAAAACTACCCAATATGAATCTATATAAGTAACCAAAGTGAAATCTCTACCTACGGGATACCAAAATTCATAATCCAATGTCCCCTTTACATATCTAAATATTCATTTCACCAACTAAACATGGCTCTCCATAGCTAGCTGATATCTTGCAACCATGCCTACTACATGCATGATGTTTGGCCTTGATGTTGTCAAATATAAAATACTACCAATAATATATATATATATATATATATATATATATATACAAAGATTGATCTATAATAGGTGAATCTTCATCCTTATTTACCTTTTTTCTCATATCCATTAGTGTGCTAATTGGTGCACAATCCTAAAAAAAAATTCAACATCTCCTTGGCATATTTATCTTGAGATATGAAAATTCCATTTTTTTACTAAAATATTTGCAACCCAAAGAAAAATGACAATTCTCCAAGCATAAACATCTCAAATTATTTTTGAGTATTATCAAAAAATTCTTTTTTCATATTTTCTATGTTTCCTCTAAATATTATGTCATCAACATATACCACAATAATTAATTGATGCTCACCTTGTATTTTAATTTAGAGATTAATGTCAGTAAAACCTATCTTGAAACCTTAATCTTGTAGGTAATTATCAAGTCTTGCATACCAAGCTCTGGGAGCTTGTTTCAATCCATAAAATGCTTTCTTCAATATACATACATGGCTAGTATCATTTGAGAGAATAAATCCCTTAGGCTGCTTAATGTAGACCTCCTCTTCTAGATTCCCATTTAGGAAGGCAGACTTGACATCTATCTAAAACACTTTGAAATTCTTAAACACTACATATGCAAGAAACATTCTAATAGCCTCTAACCTTGCCACTAGTGTAAAAGTTTCTTCAAAATCTATACCCTCAATCTGAGCATATCCTTTACATACTAGCCTTCTTTATTCTTGGTAACTTCACCATCTTCATTCAACTTATTATGTATACCCATTTTGTTACTATCAAATTTTGATCTTTTGGTCTAGGCACTAATTCCCAAGTATCATTATTTTCTATCTAATTTAATTTTTCATCCATTTCCTTAACCCAATTCTCATCATGTCTAGCTTCCAAAAATAATTTATGCTGAATTTTGGATAACAAAGAAAAATTAACTTGCTCAGATTCACTTACCATCATCCTTATAGTACGAACTCTTTTATTTATGTTCCTAATTATGTCATTCTTATTATTATTTCTATGAACACATTTGGATTGGTTCTTGGTGTCCTTTTTCTCCTTCTTCTCATCCTCATATGATTCTTCAAAATATTCTTCTTCAATGATTTTAGGAGTGTCTACTAAATCACTGGATCTTTATTCTACATCTTCATCTATCCTAACACTTGTACTTTTAACAATATTATTGGTTATTTTGTTATAACATTTAAAATATTTAATTTTGATAGAATATCCAAGATATATACATTCATCTATTCTAGATTTAAACGTACCCAATGTTTCATCAGTTCTCTTTATGAAGCATCTGCTACCAAAAACTATGAAGTAATCAACTGTAGTTGGTTTGTCTTTCCATAGATCATAGGGAGTCTTGTCACTATTGACTCTCAATAATGATCTATTATAATTACTTTATTCTTGTTGATGTTGACAAGATTGTCAACATTTATGTGTTTCATTCTCCTGTGTTATAACCAACTTTCCTTAACTTGACTCAAACAACATTTTTGACCTCTGATATCTAATAACATATACAAATTGTTACCTATCCTCTAAGCATCTAAAATCAACACATCTAAATATTTTTTCCTAATTTAATAAACTTTTTCATAAAAATTTAGAGTGTATCCCTAATCACACATTTGATTTATAATCAATAGATTATGATTAATACCTTCTACATAGAGAACATTTTTAGTCTTAGTTCTACCAATATCCAAAGTTAATGTACCTTTTATGACTATTTTGGTAGTGGTATTGTATCTAAATTTCACTATGTCATCATTGATCTTATTTATAGTTATGAACTTGCTCTTGTCTCCTACCATATGCCTCAAACATCCACTATCAATGAACCATGTCTTTTCTTCATTTATGGTATGCAAAGTTGTCTAGAATAACATAGACTTTTTAGGTTGTTTCTTCTGCCATGACCCTATCTGAACTTTCTTCTTGATGAATGGAGTTTTGAAACTTTGATCCTTCTTAACTGACTCAAACATGCTTATAAAATACTAGGTTATGTATCCAAAATTATTTCACTTGTAACACATTATGGCCTTTTTATCAAAGCCTAACAGAGGAGAAAAAGATTTATGGTTTGTACTTGACATGTATAAGTTTCCTTCTCCTTATTTCTGAAATTGTTAGCTCTTTTTTGACATTCTATTTTCTTATGATCATAACTATTACAATAAAAACAATAACCATGAAAATATAACATATTATAATTTTTGTATCTTTGACCTGATTGTCTTTTATAGCTATATTCCTTCCAGCCTTCTTTGTTTACTTTGTCCTATACATTCTTAACTTATTCCCTTTTTGTTTCTTATTTTATAAGAGATTCAACACATCTCTTTTTCTTTTCAAATCTTATGCCTATTTTATGTGATATTTAAATTTTACTTTCTAATATCTTATTCAACATATTAGTGTTATTCTCAAAATTTGAAACAGTGGTTGCTTTATCATTGATTAATTTATTTGTTTTCTAAAGATTTGATTTTAAAGAAGCAATTTCAACAACATACCTTTTAAATTCTTCACTTACTTTTTAAAAATAACCTATTAGATCTTATTTAGTCTTTTTGGCTTATTTAATGTGTGCTTATAGATGTTTAATTATTTCCTTTGAATCCTTTTCATTTTTCTCAATCTAGTGCTTCAATCTTCAATTCTTCTTCTCAAGAGCTTGTAATTATTCTAAGGAAAAAATGATTTCTCCTTCTAGATTCACTTCAGCTTCATCATGTTCTTCTTCTTGATCATCTATACTTTTGCTTGCAAAGGAATCTTCATGTATGGTCATGAATAGAATCTCTTCTTCATCTGAGTCACTGACGCCACTATATTTAGCTAAGCTAGGATCTTTAGAATTAAAAAACTTCTTCTCAAATACCTTCTTGAATTTTCCTTTAAATTTCTTCTTGTATGTGGAATTTCCTTATTAATTGTCACCATTATTCTTATCTAGGTACTTAGCTACAAAATGTCTAATCTTACCACATTTAAAACATTTAAATGGAAATTTTCCTTGATATTTACCTATGCCCTTTTTCAGCTTACAGATGAATAGAGATATGTTGTCATCTTCCTCATCACTAGAGTTGTCACTTGATTCTTGAATTTTATCCTTATATTTAGTTTATGTCTTGAAATCCACTTCCCTCTTCGAGGGTTTCTCTTGTTTTGTCCACATCTCATATGCTGTAAGAATACCATGTAGTTCATCCATTTTTAGCTTGGCCAAATTTTTCATCTCCTCGATTGTTGAAACCTTTGAATCATATCTCATTGGTAGAGATATCAAAACCTTTTGTACCACCACTAATTCTTATAACTTTTCTCTAATTCCTTGAATCAAATTAACTATTTGATCAACCTGCAAAAGATAACTTTCTATATTTTCTTCCCCTTTCATCTTCAAACTCTCAAACTATCTTCTAAAATTTTGGAGCTTAGCTTGCTAAACCTTTCCATCACCTTTGTAAATATTCTCAAGATTTACCCAAGTATCATGATCATATGCTCATTACATAATTTTAAAAAAAATGGATTCACATAAACCACATAAAATAGCATTTAAATATTTAACATTATTTTCACTTGCCTTATTTTTTGTCAGAGTAGTTACAATTATATGTGGCTCTTCATATTCCTCCACTACTGATTGCCAAATGTCAAATCCAAGGGACATCAAGTAAGTCATCATCCTTATGCTCTAAAACTCATAATTTGTCCCATCAAACAAGGGTGCCTTATTTTTAGAAAATATTCATGTGATGTAGCCATCATGCTTTCCCTAATCTACCTTTAAGTTGTTAAACTCTTTCTTAAAGAACCTACTCTAATACTAATTTTTAAGCATAAGATATACTAAGAAGGGTGGGTGAATCAGTATATCATATATCTTATAAATATTTTACTTAATCAAACTCCACTTAACCATACATTCAAGATATGTAATAAAAATAAAATAGTAATATTCACCACATGAGAGAGAGAGAGAGAGAGAGAGAGAGAGCAGATTTTTACATAGAAACTCAATGTGGGAAAAGCCATAGATAACAATCTCAAGTATATGAATGAGCACCAACTCAAATTACAAATTTATCAAGCACTAACTTATAGGAGCACCAACACCTTTATCAATCACCAACATCAAAACTATTTATGAGCACCAACCCCTCTTGTGTATAAAACACAAATATCTCTCAATGTTGCTTTCTCAACAAATGATAAAACTTTATAATATCTCTATCTATTCTCTCCTCTTTTATTATATAAAATAATTACAAACCATTCACTTTCATATTAAAAATGTCTTCTCAAGCCTTTATTTATAGCTTTCTAAATGACCTTTGGAATTCACCCTTTATTACCATTCATTGCTCATAGAAAATGGCACCAAAATTTTATGACCCTTCAAATCCTTTCATTTGAAAAGTTACATGGTGACACTTCATAATAAAATGCATAATTTCTCCTTTTGTCTTTATCTTGGTGAACTTTTGAATTCTTTAAGGTGAATCTTCATGGAAAAATGCACCCTTTCTCTTTTGTCTTTACTTGCTGACCCTTCTTGGGAAAATACATCCTTTCCCTATTTTGTATTTTCCTCATGACTCTATGACTTCCTCATGGACCCTTTTTTTACTTTATGCAACCAAAAATATATTTGAGCCCTTTTTTACTTTTTTTATGTGACTTTGGTAGGTGTTCCCACCTATTTGAGCCCTAGATGTTTCTACCACAACCAAAAAAATTGACTCTCCCACTCCATCTCTTCACTTTTAGCACCCATGGGTGGTGATAGAGATCAATTAGAATCCACATCATGTAAATAGGTCCATGAGCAAAATAGTTTCTGGAAAAAACTCAAGAAGAGCAGACTCATAGAGTTGATGGAATGCATCACTGAGCACAACATCGTAGTTATCCAAGACTTCATGATGGACTAGACAAAGTAGAAGGTCATCATGTGAGGCATCACCATTAACATCTTAGAGTAATTCATCAGTGATGCCATAGGTATGTCTTGTACAGGTGCCAAAGAATTTAAGGATCAGTCAAAGAAGTAATAATCCCTATAGAGATTCTTGAGAGTAAATGATTTCATGTAGAATAACAAGAAAGGATTCCCATGAGATGACCTCCCATATTATTGGCCTAAGAACCACATTTAGATCATATGCTACATGACTCTATAAGGAAGTACACTTTAAATTTTTCACACCATTTCCTACTCCTAAATCACTTTAATGGGTTTAAAATTAGTCTTTCATATTTCCTACTCAAGTCCCTAAAAAGTACCATTCTACTCCACCAAGTAAATGATACAAATCCCATTCTCCATCGAGGTCTAACACTCCTACTTATTAAACATGGTCAAGCCCTTTTAGCTTAGAAGTTCCCCTAAAGGAATCCTCTTTTGAGGAGGACTCCTAAGAGAACTCCCCGATGGAGGACCCTACTGAGGGATCCCACCTACCCTCTGAATGCTTCCCCCAAAATAATCTATCTTAGTCTCCCCCTAACGAGCTCCCTCTAAAATTGATATTTATCCCTAAGCCTAAACCCATTGAAATTAGGACTCCTATGAATTCAACTTGGATAGACAAAGCCATAGTAATGGAGGAGTTGGAAAAGAACAAACAATTTCTAGAAATTTTTAATTTAAGGATATAATAGGTAGGGTTTGGTGTAGATAATATTATCCAAGATTAGAATAAATTCATAGGATGGATAAAGATACTATATAAACCTTTATTCACTCTACTCATCCCCTTAATCCCCTATTATGAAATATCCCAAAGTCTTAAAATCCCTCCCTAGGTTCCCCTAGGGGGTCCCCCTTAAATAGACTCCTTTAAAGGTAAAAGGTAGGAAGCATTATAGAATAATCTTCCTCAAGGAAGTGGCAGAAGGCCTTAGGAACCATACTCAGGTTAATGTTTCAAAATACAAACCTAACATCCTAGCAAAGGACACTACTATTACTGATAATCCTTAGGAGGGACCTTCCTCCTAGTTTTGTTTTAATTTTTTGTTTGTTGTTTTTGTTCTAAGTACTAGTTTTATTATTTTGTCCTCTCGGCCCTAGTTCACCTATTAAAACTATTATAATTCCCTCTTTTGGTTCTATGTCACTTTAAAACCTAGCTTTTACCTTATCAAATAAAAAAAATTAAGATAAAAATTATAATTAAATCCAAAAATATATAAAAAAATTAGCTCACATCCATACATTGTAATCAACATAATCATTAATATAAGAATTTTGGTAGTTCAATCCATACTAGTTATTTTTCCATAAGCCTCAATAGTCATTGGAATGAATCAATGAAACTAATTGATATTATATTAAAGAAAATATCTCTTCTTTGCTTTTTGGAAACAATATGATCCAAGTAATCAAATGATAAAAATTATCCCATCCATGAGATATAAAAAACCACTACCCACCCCAACCACTAGTCTAGGGTTGTAAGAAAACACTTGAAATCCATCCGCAAAACATAAAATAAAATAAAATAAAGAAAGGTAATATAAAGATCAAGTCCACCAAAAGAGGCTCACATATAGATATGAAATAAACCAAAACCCACAATAGAAAGCTCAAACATAGTTCCATAAAAAAACCATTGAATTTGTGGCTAGGATAATTAGTTATTTATATGTCATCTATGAGTGAGATAATCTTGAGACCATTCCACAATAGTGAAAATGAATTCCAAACTCTATTATTCAATATTTGGCCAATAAACCAACATTTTAACTATACCAATGGACATTTACATTTATTATAACATAAATTTGACCCTTTGCACAAACAAAATGGCAAAATGCCTTTTCTTCACACAAAATTACAAAACCAAAACACATTATAAGGTATTTTTCTTAATAAATCAAATGGAAATGGAAAAGAGAAAGATGAATGACTATATCATTCAAAATAAAAGAGAAAGATCAGAAGGGTTTAAAACTTACTTTGTAAAACAAAACCCTGCAAGTGTCTTCCCACAGCTTTTTATGTTTTTCCTCTCTTTTATTTTTCTCTCTCTCATGCCCTTTCCAATAGAAGTCTCCTCTTTTCCATTTTCATTTCTATTCTCCATTTTCCATTTTCCACATCATGTTTCCACCATCTCTAATAAATTAAAACATGGCTCCAAAAAATAACCAAGTTATTCAATGAAATGGTGACCAAATCATGGTGTGACATGGAACCCTAGGTTCCCCTCAAAATTGTATTAGTTGACCAAAAAAACCAAAAAAGATGGTCCAATTCTAATACCATAAAATTTACAAGCCATGGTTTAAAAACCCTAATTAAAATATGACTAATGTAGATGATATTTTATGATTATATACCACCTCAGTCTTGTAAACTTGGCAAACTCAAAACTTGGTTATTCCTCTTAGTTATTTAGTATTTATCACTTATGTAAGTCTCACATCCACTCTATCTTTGTGTCCCTTGGCTTATATCTCTTAGTTTGACCAGTCTTATGTTGATGATCTAGTTCTTATACCTTAACCAAAATGCTTAAAATATACTTATATTCCATCACTACAAATTCTATTCATATACCTACTTTCCTTCTCCCTAGACACTAATTTTTGGGACAAAAATTAATGTTAATATTACTACCTTATCTTGATTCAAGTGTCCAGTGCCCTAAAGTCATCAAAATTTTAAATGAAATGTATCCTAATGGTCAGCCTAAGTGATTTAATGTAAGTTATTACTGAAAAGAGATTGATATAAATACAAGATCAACCCTCATTCATTCCTCACCTAGAAAAGACCAAAGAGACCAAGGCAACTTATTAAAAGTAATTTATCAATCATTAAATTGATTAAAGCTTACTTGTGTCTATATTAATCATAGAGACAAGACATCTATAGATCTAAATTACTAAAGGGGTAACCCAAGAACCTGATTTGTCAAGTTACAAGCTAGGTGACTATTATACTTAATTTCCACATATTTTATGATTCACACATAATCAAATGCATAGAGGATAACTACATGAGTTTGAGGCCCACTTTAGAGTATTGGATATGTAGGCAGTGCCAAAAATAGTGGGGTATTCAGGATAATTTGACATCATGTGTCCACTAACCCCTTTTCCCCTAAGGTCACTATGAAGATGGACAAAATATTGAGATTTTAGTGTTACTATCTAGATGTTGACATTATTTTTATCATGCACCTTAGGCCTACATGTGATCACATTGGTTTTTTTCACTTTAATGATAATTTACCTAGACATATTCTCTTTTATATGCTACATGGTAATATTCACAAATTATATAGTTTTCTTATCATTTTAAGGTGAGGTAGATAATAGTTCATATCTTTTCATCACCTCAAAATTGGGGGAACATATTAGTTGGGACATGTCATAGATGAATTTTCTCCACACATTGAAAAAATTTAGATTTATTGGGGGCATCATTTGGATGCATATTCTCCACACTTATTCAATATATGGTCATTATATTAGCTTCTAGATTTAGTGGGGTCATTTCATATGGGAATGGATTCCACACATTCATAGTTCTTAGATTTAGTGGGGGCATAATTTGGAAGTATTTTATCAATAAATGATACTTATATCAATTCCTAGATTCAATGGGGGCATTCTTTGGAAACATGTTCTCCACACCTGTTTATTATTCAACATCTCTAGTTTATAGTGGGGGCATGTTTTGAAAACATGTCCTCCATATTGGTGCTTATATTGGTTTTTCATATTTATCCATATATATTGGTGGAATGTTTTCGAAGCATTTCTTCCACACTTACATTTTTAAACAAATTGTTCAAAGCACATAATTATATGATTTAGATTCACAGTTGTGGTTGAATTTTATACATTGGTAATATTATTATACATAATTTCAACATGAGAAATATCTAAGGTTAATATATTATATAAAATTTGCCTAATATTATAAAATCTAAATTAGTTTCAGATTCCAAAAATCTATTATAGGTTGTTACCATATCACATACATTTTCATGTTGATACGCTATGTAATTTTATGAACTTTATTGAGCCAATATAATACAATAGTTAATTCAAATTTTTTATATGGTTGACAATTACTAAAGCACTAAATCTTGCCAATTTTTTAGGTTGGACTTGATCATCCATCCTTACCAGGTTATAAATATCATTGGGTTTCACGATTGAGGTAATCTCAACTGCTAGGTGGAAACTCACTTTTGCTCCAAAGTTAGTGGCATGTGCCTTCCAGTATCTCTCTCTATCACCTTGGATATATGAACTTTAAATATTTATCTATATTTTTCATAATCTAAATTTTATATCCTTACAGTGATACATATTTTTCAAAACAACTTTACAATAGGCAAGGCAGTTACATTGACACACATGTAATCCTAAACCTTTATTTTTTAATTTCAATCTATTTCAAGTAATTTCAACCCAAAATATATGCACTAATTTTATACTATAACATGTTGTTGGTTACATGTAAATAACAAATAAATCACTCAATTTGGGTACACACAAATAACATGTGTGTATACACATGTAGGTATGCAATCCTTTCCTTTAAACTAGTAATTTCATTATTAGATTAAAGGGGGGATATATATAATATTTTATGATTATATATCGCCATAGTTTTTTAAAATTTGAAAACTCATAACTTGGTTGTTCCTCTCATTTATTTACCATTTTCAACTTATTTAATTCTCACATCTACTTTATCTTTATGCCCTTTGGCCTATATCTCTTAGTCTAACCAGTCTTATGTTGATGACCTATGTCTTATACCTTATCTATAATGCTTAAAATATACTTATATTTTATCTCTAAAAGTTATAAACCCATTCCTACTTTCTTGCTCCTTAAACACTAATGTTTGGGATAGATAATAACATTGACACTACTATCCTATCTTAGTATAAGTTTACAATACCCTAAAGTCATCTAATTTTCAAATGAAATGTATCTTAATGGTTAGCTTATGTGATTTAATGTGAGTTATTACTCCAAAGGGATTGATATAAATATAATATCATACCTCATTCATTATTCACCTAGAAATGACTAAAGAGACCAAGACAACTTATCAAATTCACTCTATCAATCATTAAATTGATCAAAGCTTCACTATTTCTATATCAGTGATAGGCATACCACATCTATAGGTCTAAAGTACTGAAGGAGAAGCCAAGTAGCTCTATTTTCCAAGTTACAAGTTAGGTAATTATTATACTTAATTTGAATGTATTATATGATTCACATACAATCCAACACATAGTGAATAACTACTTGAGTCTAAGGCCTTATTTTGAGAAGTGGCTATGTAGGTAGTTCCCACTAATATAAAGGTCTTTGACACAACTTGATACCATGTTCTTACTAGCCCATTTTCATTTAAGCTCACTATGAAGATGGAAATATTGGGTTTTTTCATTTAACAAGGAGTAATTATCTATGAACTAGATATGAATGCACTAAAATGAAGGTAAAAAGAACCTAAAAGCATCTAGGTGGTCACATCCCATTTTAGTAGATATTTCATATAAGACACTAACATAAAATCTAGATAGTAGTGTTGATGTAACTATCCCAAGCTAATGTTTCTATCTATAGAACTAAAAGAATCACAAATATAATATGATGACTATTCCATAATTTTATTCTAGCTTAATTTTCATCTATTCAAGATCTAGAACTGAATTAACATCATAATAAAATATGTACACTTCTTTTCTATTTCTATATCTAGCATAATTATACTTTCTATAATTAGATTATGTCAACATAATAATTTTAGGGTATACACATATCTAAGTTTAGAATCTAATTGGCATGCTCTATATGTGATTTTCACATTTCTACCATTTAATTTCTATATACCTCTTTAACATCTAGACAACCCAATCTATATCATTTTAGGATTAAACATTTGGTGAAACCAATCTATGTGAATGATTTTTTTTATTATCTAGGTATTCCAAGCCTCTTAGGGTTTCAACTTGTTATGATAGATTTTTACATATGAATATTTACCCTAGGGTTTTACCTCCTCTAGACACAAGGTATTCATATGCATCTGCTTGTGAGTGGATTCTTCATTCATTGGCACATTTAGGCCTCCAAACAAGTTAATTTTAAAATTACTTGAAGGTTTTTTCTAATTAGGTTGGTATATTAAAAAATTACTTTTTGTTCACCAAAATTTAGTATTTATTTTTCAAATTTTCAAATTTATTTTGTTTAGTAACTATTAGAATAAAATTGGAATGGTTTAATTATGTTGAAATTAATTTTTGGGTTTTTATCAACTCTCATATCTCTAAAAAAAATTCTTATTTTATCATAATTACTTATTATTTATTTCAAATATTTTAGGGTTTTACCTATGTAGCATCCCATAATATGTGTTCTATTTACAAATCATAGTAGATAAAAATTCAAAATCCTTAGAGGTCTTTCATAAATAATTTTATATAAATAAAACCTACTTTTATTTTCCAAAATATTTTATAAATATGTCAAATTAAAAAATTTACAAAAAAATAAATTTAGATCTATAAGTCACACATGTACATTTTTTTCCTTATTTTTTTATGTTAATCTAATTTCCTATATTTATAGAAAAACCTATCTTAAATTTTCAAAAAAATTATCTAATGGCTTGAAATTAATATATCATTACTGTAATGATTGGTTGTTCCTTGGCATTTATTTCTCTTATCCTATTCTCATATCAATTTTAAAAACATTTCAAATGGATACAAAGAAGATCCTTCCTCATCATAATGATAAGGAGGGTGATATATATAATACATATAATTAGGTCAAGTCTATCACTTATTTAATGGTTAAGGTGGGCAACGCTATAGTTTCAAATGAAGATAATAAATCTCAAATACCTAACGTTTGTTATTGTGAAACCCTAGACAAAAAAATCATTACCATGACCAAACTAATGCTTGAGTTATAAAATCAAAATCGGTCTATAAATTCAAATATCAATTTATTGGAAAATCATATTTCATATACAAATAATCCACATTATGCTAATGTGAACCATGTGCTTTCATCTTCACATACAGATTATGTGCCTAATAAAAATCAATATTGGAAGACAAAACTAAAGTCACCTAATGATAATGATTCTACAAGTGAAAAAAAGCATACCAAGAGGTCAAGTGAGATTGTAAAGGAGATAATGTGAACATATTATCTCATATGCATACTATACAAAATTTGAATATTACTTTATACATCATAGAATGCATGGGTAGCATATAGATTATTATTTTTCATTGAAATGAATGATACAAAACACAAATTATCCCAAAGCAAAGATGTGAAATGAAAAAAAATGGGTACCAAAAGATCCTCCAAAACAAAAGGAGAAGCCTTTACCAAATCCAACTCAAGATTCAAATGATACATCAATAAAGGTGGATGAGCATTCAAATGATATGAAAGTTTTCAATGTTAAAAATTATCCAAAGATATACCAAACATTCCATAGAATGATCCAAAGCAATAAACTTTAAAAGAACAATCCCAAATGGTAAAATGTATCTTTTTATAATAAGAAAGATAAGATGTGCAAATTTTTCTTAGTTTCTATCTGATAGGTTTCTAATGATGAAAACAAATAAGAAAAATCCATTTCCAAGAATGAATATCTAACCTATGGTATGATTGGTTTTTCATACATAGATACATCAGTTATAGTGTTAGAACCAAAATAAAAAGATTGATTTTAAATGGAAGATAAGGAAGCGTTAATCACTCATATAAATAATAACAATATATTAATAGATGTATTTTTTTATTTTACCAAAGATGAAATTAGTAAGCATGGTAAAAGGCCTCCACAAAGGCATACCCCTGATGATATACTTTGGTTATATTATCACTTCTACCCATGCATGATCATGATAAAAATAGGTTATATTATTTAATGATAAATCTAAATTATCATGTTTGAGCTTACATATGTACTTACATATGCCTATTATCCATGATTACATCTTAAACAGGGTACTTGATATGCTATACACTTGAATCCTAACATATTTGATCCATGGGATATTATGACATGTTTATGATGGTTGATTATGATTTCCTTTATTCACTTGCCTTGATATTGTCTTACTTGTTCGATCATTTAAATATTATCCTATACTTGTGTCCCCCGTGCATATGTATGCTTTATTTGGCATTTACATATGTCATGGTTTGTTATATGGTCATTTTATTATGTCATCCTAGCCTTTATATACATTTGAATTAATCATGTCCCTTCGATTGTGTAAAATTTAAACATACCCCTTATTTTTGGTCTCCTTGGACCATTGCATTTAGAATTAATTTTGAGTTCTCTTGTGTGTGCATTTGTTTTCTTATTGATCGTGTGTTGCTACTATATAGATCTTTCCATGATCTTTATCATGCATGTTAGGTCTACAAGTGATCACATTAATTCTGTCCACTTCAATGATACATTTACTTAGACATGTTCCCTTGTATATGCTACATGGTTACATTGATAAATTATACAATTGTCTTATCCTTTTGAGTTGATGTAACTAATAATAACTACCTTTCCCTCACCTCAAAGGGGGGAATATTAGTGGGTACATGTCATATAATCTCATCCTCCACACTTGGCATAATTTCAAATTTAGTGAGGCATAATTTAGAAGCATATTACCCATATTTATTCATTATATGGTAATTATATCAGTTCTTAGATTTAGTGGGGGCATGCCATATGGGCATGGATTCCACACATTCACAATTTTTAGATTTAGTGGTGGAATTATTTGTAATCATGTTATCCACACTCATTCAGTACATGGTACTTAGATTAGTTCCCAAATTAAGTGGGTTCATGATTTAAAACATTTTCTCCACACCTACATTGTATTTAACATCTCCAATTTATAAATATCCAGTTTATATAAATTTTCATATTTCTCCATATATAGTGGGGGCATGATATGAAAGCATGTACTCGACACTCACACAATTATCTAGATTGGCTAATATGCATAGTTATATTAGATTCACATTTGTAGTAAAATTCTATACATTGATACTATTTGTATACATAGTTTTAACATGAGACATATCTAATATGTATATTTTATGCAACATGTGAATAATATTTCAAAATAAAAATTAGTTTCATATTTAAAAACTATATTATGGGTTTTTACCATATCAAATACTTTTTTATACTGATACCCATAAAATTTTATAGACTTTAATGAGCTAATCTACTACAATAGTTAGTTTACCTTTCTGGTATGTTTTAGGTGACCAAATCACTAAATCTTTCCAAGTTTTCAAGTTAGAATTGATCATCCAATAACACCAGGTCATAATTATCATTGGGTTGCATGGTTGAGATAATCTAAAATACTAGGTGGAAACTCACTTTTGCTCCAAAGTTAGGGGTATGTGCCTTCCAATATCTCTCTCTCTCTTTCTATCTCTTTGGATATATACACTTTATAGATTTATCTATATTTTTCCTTATCTTAGTTTTATAACCTTATAATGATACATATATTTCAAAACAAATTTCCAATCGATAAGGTGATTACATCGACACACAAGTGTACTACTAAATCTTGTTCTTTCAATTTCAATCTATTTCAATTAATTTTAACCTAGATCATATACACTATTTTTATACTATAAAGTGATCTTGGTTTTAGGTCAGTTACCAAAATATCACTCAAATTGGGCATACACAAAGACAAGGTGTGCATACACACCCAAGTACACATTCTTTTCCTTTAAAATATAAATTTTATTACTATATTAAGTTGGGGGAAATGTAAAATATATTTAATGATTATATAGAATCTCATTATTTTACAATTGGAAAACTCATAATTTGGTTTTCCCTCTCAGTTTTTCACCATTTACCACTTCTTCAAGTCTCAAATTTGATATATCTTTTTGCCCCTTGTCTTATATTTCTTAGTCTAAAAAATATTATGTTCATGGCCTAGGTATTATAGCTTTCCAAAAATGCTTAAAATGTACTTATCTTCCATATTTACAAGTTCTAAACCTATACCTAATTTCATACTCCATAAGCACTAATACTTAGGATACATAGTAGCATCATCACTATTGTCTTATCTTTATGTAAGTGTCTAGTGCCCTAAAGTCATCCCAATTTATAAATTAAACCTATCCTAATGGTCTACCTAAGTTTTTTAATGTGTTTTATTACTCCAAAGGGATTGATATAAATACAATATCATCCCTCATTCATTAATCACCTAGAAAATACCAAAGAGACCAATGCAAATTATAAAAAACACTCTATCAATCATTCAACTAATTAATCTTCCCTATTTCCATAGCAGTCATAGACATAACACATCTACATGTATAAATTAGTAATCAAGAAAACTAATAGATTTATTGGACAAGTTACAAGCTAGGTCATTTTCGTACTTACTTTTCAAAAATTGTATGATTCACAAAAAATCCAAACTATAGGGGATAAATATATGAATCTAGGGCCCTCTTCAAAGTATTAGCTATTTAGGTAGTTCCTAATGATATCAAGGTCTTTGGGATAAGGCCAAACCATTTTCCCACTAATCCTTTGCCCCAAGGTCACTATTAAGATGGATAGATAGGACTTTTCCATTTCACAAGGAGTGACTATCTATGACCTAAATTTGAAAGAACCAAAGTGAAGGAAAATAAAAACCCATAAGTATTTATGTGGTCACATCCTATTTTAGCAAATATTCCATACATAGAATTAGTGTCTAGCCTAGATAATAGTGTTGACATAACTATCCTAAGATGACATTATTTTCCAAAGATCTATAAACATAAGAACCAAAATCTAATAACTTTTCTTAAATCTCCTTCTATCCTATTATAGATCTAGAACTACATTAGCATACAAATAAGTCAAGTACATCACTTTTTTTGTTTTTTTTTAATTTATCATAGTTGTACTTTCCATATTTAGACTATCCCAACATAAGAAATTTAGTATATGCTTATATCAAATTTTAGCATCTAATTTTTTTTATATAGATATTCTTTTCACCTTTGTGCCTTGTCATTTATATATACCCCTTTAACATATAGAAATCCAAATCTAGACCATTTTAGGGTTAAATAATTAAAAATGCTACATGAAATTTAAAATATATAGTAATCACTTACCATGACCCCCTCGTGGGTCTTAACACATTTTATGTTTCAAAACTTTCAAGACCATCAATAGTCCCCTCTATGGCCCACTTGGATTATAAACAGTTCTAATTTTACTTTAATTCCTTCCAAAGATGATTTTAATACCATGTTACACTTGAACTATAGTAAATTTATAGACTATAATGTCTCACAACTTAACAACATTGTTATTGTGGTCAACAAAAATTGCATGTTAATTGAGGAAAAGGGGGACCCCTATATAAATTAATAACTGAAAACTCTCTTAGATCTCTAATCTTATTGCCCTTGATATGTTGAATGTCTCATGACATTTATTTCAAGTGAGTAGTATCCATTAAGATATTTTTATTTCCTATGAATTCTAATTTAACCATTTTATGTCATAAGCTAAAATATTTTTCATACTAAGAATTTATTGTGCTAACTATATTTTTTCAAATAGTTAATAGTACATAAGATTTCCTAGGATGACATCATCCTAGAGTCCTAATTCAAATTTCATGAAGCTTTGTTGGTGAATAGGTAAGATTTAAATTAATTACATGGTCCTCCATTTGAATTAGTCACTTTTCATTAATATTGAATTAGATCCTAAAGAATGATAAAGTGCCATACAAAACTTGTCAGACCTACTAGTTTCCTAGGTGTGTTAGAATTATTAAAACCTTAAGAGAGCCCAACAACGAGAAAGTGCCAAATGAAAACTATCAAAATTTCTAGTCTCTTAAAGTTGTTAAAATTATTAGATACCTAGGAGATATGGTGGATGATAAAGTTGTACATGGAACCTATTAGACTTGATAGTCTCCTAGACATGGAACCTTTTAGAATTGTTAGTATTTTAAGGGTGTCATAATTATTAGATGCCATATAAATCCTAATGAATGAGGAAGTGTCATTTGGAACTGGTTATACTTGCTACTCTCTTGAGGGTGTAAAATTTAGAGCCTTAGGAGATTGTGGAGAATGAGAAAGTGCCATGTGTAACTTGTTAGACTTACCAATCTCCTAGGGGTGTAAAAATTATTAGAGATTTGAGAGAGACCAATGAATGAGAAAACACCACATGAAACCTATTAGACTCACCAATATCCTAGGGGTGTTAGAATTATCAAAGAACTAAGAGCCCTTGATAAATGATAAAGTTCCATGTTCAACTTATCTAATTTTTTAGTCTCTCAAGGATGTTATAATTTTAAAATACTTGGGAGAGATTGAAAAATGAAAAAGTGGCATGTGGTACTTGAAATAATTTCTAGTCTCATAGGGATGTTAAAATTATTAGATCTATGGGAGAAATTTAGAAACCATAGGTTTACATGTGTCACTCTTTTACAAGATAACAAAATATATTTAGGAATATCTTAATTAAGCTAGAAAATAAGTATGATAAAAAATAGGAACCAATCATAAAACATGATGTGTCCTCGACAAACACACATAGATGAATCTAATATATGAAGAGATAAAGTAATGATAGACTATCCATGGTTAGTTAGCATAACCCACAAATAAAATACCCAATCATTAGATGACATATGGACTACCTTGGGGGTACTAAAGGTACCATGAAAGGATAAAATAAGAGTGTGCCTACCATGCCACCTAAATTAACTAATATGGGTAACTTAGATTTGATTAGATAACCAATAAATGCCCAATCTCCATTGTAAAATCTAAACTAAGAAACCCTTTTAGGATTCCCCAAGTTAATACTAAATTGAGGAATGATCGAGTAGATTACATCACCAACTCAAATTTTAATTAGTGCTCAATGAGCATATAAAATCCATTAATTTAGGAGATATTTTTGGATCCCTATAAGTCTTCAGATCAATCAGGTCGTTTACCATTACCACCCCCAAATCATAATAATTATTCTTCGTAATGATCACTCAAGTTTTTAGTTCTCCTCTTTGACCTAGAATTCCATGATAGTTAATATTAAAACTATCAAAGATAACTTCATCATCTTATAATCCCAAGCCAAACTCTAAACTTTGAGACACCAATTTCTTACCAAATCTAGCACAATTTGAGAACTACAATAAGGTATTTAAGGAAATTAAAGGTGTGTAAGCACCCACCTATAATGATTATGAAAATCACATTGATTTCATTAAAAACTCATAGTCATGGGAATATTAGGAATGTTATAAGGTTATGTCCAAGCCCAAAGTGTTCCCTTACATGGACCTCATCAGTAATCTACTACATAATTTTGTGCACACTCAATAAGGAGATAAAGACATAGTCTACTCATATAATTATATGAACATAATGAAAAATATCTTAGGGGATACTTTTAAGCAGTATTACAACCTCCTAGACAACACCATAACCTATGATTAGATCATAATAGATGAATTGGGCTAGTAAATATGAGATATATGAGTTTATAAAGGATTAGGTCATTGACTGGGATTAATGGACCAATAAGAATGGCATTGACGTTGATCCTATCCACCTCTTCCAAGAAGGGGTTCACATTAAAATGATCCTCATAAATTTATTATTCAAAGACAATTACATCATGCATGTAACATATTATGATTTTACCTACTAACTATCATACTCAATGGAGAGGAGATCCCATACCTAGGAAAAGTGATAAAATTCAACTACATCAAGAGCATCCCTAAGGATAGTGTTGGAGGTGATTTATACATGTCCTACAATGTGGACATGATATATTCCACCCTCTCATTTAAAATCACAACATTCCCATCCTAGGTCCCCATGGTCTATGTAGTTCATGTCATATCTTAAAATTTATATGTTCACCATTAACAAAATTACATCAAAGATGTTTGTGAACACTTCTACCCTATGTTCTACTAGGCCATGAATGGGAAGCTTATATTATAGATTTATAAGGAGATAATGATGAATCTTTCCCATAGGGGCCTAATAGCAATATAGAGATAACATCATTATTTAGGTGGATAGAACATGAAAACCCCTCTTCTCTTACCCTATCAGGTCTTAGATCACCTTATTGAGTAGGAAATTGCTCATCAATCAATTAAGGGATTCATGGGATTCTCAACTACTCACTAATATAAGACTTGCCAAAACTTCCCAATAATTATTTACCATAATGAGTATAGGAATATGGACTCACTACATAAGATGAAAACAAAAATAATTCCTACACCTTGACAAGGGAAAAACACATATACTGGGATCCTCATAGTGTAATTTATAACCATGTGGTGAAACACATAGCCTAACTCAACATCACTTACCATCATGTGCCCCATGAAGATGATGAAATTCATCTCAACTCAACCAATGAGAATGAAGTGATAACACATGTCAAGGAAATTAATAATAATAAAGGGAAGTAAGCCCAATTTAGGCTAGTCACTGAAGAGTGTCATGTGTCACCTCCAGAGGCTCCTCAAATGCAATCACCTTCACCATATCAAACCATGTTCCCTTTGTTGGATCAATAGTGAGGATACATTAAGGATACCACACCTCACATCTCTAGGAAAATCATATAGGTGAGACCATGACCTTTAACTCCAAGGGATCTACCTCCCTTAGTTTCTACCCCAATGTCACCACCCCCATGTCTATAGGTCACTCAGCCATAGGTGGCATATGTGTTGTTATCTAACTTTTATATTATCCTTGAGTTAAACCCAAAAAGGGACTAATAATAATCATGACTAGAGATCCATGTTACCATTACCACCATCCATTAGAATCCCATAAGACCACCTTTGGGATCCCCTATTCCTACTAGGCCTATCCCAATGGGGCCTTCCTTTGTTCCTATTACACCCGCTCCATAATTACCTCAAGTTACATCAGCTCCTACAATATTCAACATCCTTAATTCCTAATTTCTTCTCACTTAACCAATTCCACCCATTAGAGTCCTCAAAACCCCCTTCTAGTCTCCAAGTGCCTCCATTAAATGTTCCTTATCCACTCTAGTATTTGGTTCAATGCAAATCAATTTTATAATATTTAATGGCACTCATATCACAATGGATCCAAATTTCATGATATTAGTGCACACTATGGATACCATCTAAATGACTTTATTTATTACCCCTCTAGTATTGACACCTCCCAGTGTCCCCACCTCAATAATTATAATGGCCATTTAAGTGACAAGTGAACTTATATACATAATTTAGGTAACCCCTAACTTTGTTACCCATATGATTACTCTTATAGTCACTTAAGATACTTAGGTTCCAATTTAAACCTTAGATTCTCCAACTACAAATATAGATTTGATTGGTTTGGTCTAAATGCCAAGAAGAAGCTAAAGGTAATTCCCTCATATCCCCCTATTCAAGTTTTAATTGTTCCCTCTCAACCCTCTATTAAAATTTCCCATCCCATGGCTCCCAAATACTCATTTTCCATTGTCATAGGGGACTAAAGATTAGAATTTAACTAGCTGATATCATCATTCTTATTAAACACCCTGATCCTAGGTTCCATTGGTCTATAGGTTAATATCACCCATGATAAATGTCATGCATAATTATTATCATGTGGATCCCTACTTATCTTCCTTCTTATATACCTCATTCCCCCTCCTCCACTCCTTTCTTTATTTTTTGAATCTATTTCATCTCTTCCTCATCCCCTAGACCTCCATCTTCCACTTTAGTTACTACCACTCCTCCTATTCCACCTTCCAATACCTTGGGGAAATTTGTGGGACCAAGTTGGGTTAGGACCATTGAGTCATTAGGTTCAAAAAGTATAGATATGGTCTATCATGGGGACACAAATATCCAATGGTATTTTGATAAAGCATCTAGGAGCATGAATAGGGTACTCACATAGACCTTAACTTAGGACATGAACCATATAGTCTAAAGAAATGATAAAGATATATTCTCCCTCAAAAAAATAAGGACAACCAATGGAGAATAAAAATTAGTTGATGACCCATTCTCATTAATTTGATCTACCAATGACATCACTAAGAAAGTCATGGAAGATATGAAGGATTAACTTCACGTGATTAGATCATAAGTGAGGAGGAATTTTCAAGTAGGCCTAATTGGTAGAGTTGTAGATGCCTTGGCACATTTATTTACATCTTTTGTAGATTTGATGGCCTTATCCTTGAGTACATAACACCTCCATCACACTTAAGAATATTTAGAAAAAATGACCTATATGGATAGTAAGTATATAAGGATCATTATGTTTATTCATAAATTCATGTTCTCTCAGCTTAAGCTTATGCATCTAGTATACTTAAACCTTTACCAGATTTATGATGGGAGCATGATAAAATTAATTGAGGAATGACTAGTTTTAATGTATATAGTAATTGATCCTTTGGATAAGGGTAAGGGGTAGATGTTAACCTATTTAAAATAGGTCAAAATCACTATCTTATTTCACCTAAATGGCACCCTATTGGAAAATAGGAATTCAAGCCCCACTTGGCCTAATTTTACCAAGTCATGAAAATAATGGTGGTGAATTCCAAATAAGTTAGGGCTAAAGTTATTCTCAATCTATCAACCCAATTAATAAATACCATTAGTTATTTGGTAGAGGTAAAAGTTTACATGGAGGTTCCATGCCAATTCCAAAAATGGTTGCTAGTCTAGGTTAAGATAATCTTATAGGAACCACTTATGAATCTTGTTAAAATAGATAAAGAGTGATTTAGTGGTAGTTTAACTAATATTTGAGGATTAACACCATATGGAATCAGTAAGTGGTCCCTCCCATCACTTTATAACTTTCTATTAGTGGTATAGGGAATATATTTTTGATAGGTTGATAATATTATTCTATTAAGTGTTGTTATAACTAAATCTTGGGTCCATCATGTCTAATTATGGGAATATCTTTATAATAATAGGGAAATCCTCTCCTTATTTATATATTAGTCAATAATCTTGTATATGGGTCAAAATTTTCATGTAACACAAAAATCTATTTAAATTAATGCATTTTTTACTACTTTTCTCAAAGGTGTTTCGATCTTCATAGATTTTTCCACTAAATCTTATATTTTGTGAATGAATGCTAGTGTTAAATAATTAATAGAGTTATTTTACACATAAGACAAATGTATTAGTTATGATGTGCCTTGATATTATAATTAATTTATGAACTCCTTTAATTTCATTGGGAACATGCATTAGTCTATGTACTTGATACTACATAATAAATTTAAAGGTCCTATGTGTAATTGAAAATAGGCCCCTCTTATGTGTTTATATTTAGTGAAGAATTTATGAATAAATCATTCTTTTTACTTCCTCATACTCCTTCCATATGTCATGATTTGTTATATCTTCTTGTGAAACTTGGTGTATAGTGGTATAATTATGGATGGGCACACACTCATTCTTGAATCATTGACATATTTTACAAATAAAGAATCTCTTTCCTACATTACCATACACTCTATTTTAATTTTATTTTTAAAATTAAATAATTTTTATCATCCTTTAGAAAATTAGTGAAGTTAAACCCAATAACGCTCTAAAATTGAGATTATACTACAAACTAGTACCTCTTCTATCAAACTAAGTATTGATTCATTGGTGATAGGTTACATCTCTTAAAAATATATTTCAAGTAGGATATAAAAAATATTGGTCCAATAGAGATATACCAAGACCCATAGTTACCCACACTAATTCATCCTCTCAAACTACCTTAAACATACTAGTATCAATGGCTAGTCCCATGTCTTATTTAGTGGGTCTACCATTAATGTACCTGAAGTCATTTATGACCTTATAAGAAACCTATAAAGGTACCTCCCATAATTAACACCTAATATGGGGTGAAAAATAGAGGAACATATCATCTCATATAAGATAACCCTTAGACTCTTGAATATATAGCATGAAGATGTCACTTGTAGGCTATTCCCATTCACTTTGATGGATGTAGCCTACTATTGGTTTTTCAAGCTCCCTAAAGGATCCGTCACTAGTTTAAAACAATTTAACAACATATTTTGGCTTAGTTTGATTAGGTCATTAACCCTAGTGTCCTTTATCAATCATTCACTTGTATTAAGATAGAACTAAATGAGCCTATTAAAAATTTCAATGTTAGATTAAAAAATATGTATAGATAGGTCAATATGATTTATCAACTATATGTTCAACTATCACCTCAAATGTATAAGAACTCTTTAGATCCATGAATCACCATGTTTTTTAGGATAGATCCTTTGATTTTAGATCTACCACTAAATTATGATCAAACAATTAAGGTGGAAATATAGCTTAACCCCCAAGGTCAAATCTTGGCATCCATACCAAACTCCTTATCAAATCTCCCTACCTTGATACATGTTTCAAAAGCAAACCAAATTTTCCTAATGCAACAACATGTGTCAATGTCAAATCAAGTCTTTCTTACACATTATAAAGATAAATTGAAGAATATGAAGTAGGCCATAACCACCTAGAGGCCCATATGGATACTATATCCATGAGTATATATATGGTGTTAGAAATTATGGAGTTCCCTAGTCAAGAGTATAATGAGCCAAAGGGGCCCACAAGTGAGTTCCATTCCTTCTAGTAGTTAAAAACAAGCAACTATTCCCTTAGTAACTAGACACAACAATAATCTCTCAATACATATACACATTTGATTAATGGTTCAATCCATCCTGATCCCAAAACAAGGAATGATCTACCACCTCCAAATCCTGATGAACCTAAGGTCCCTATGTATATCCCACTAATCCTAGGAAAAACATGATATGATATAATGGGAAATATAAAGAAGATTAAGGATAATATCAAACTTCATGAGCTTACCCAAATAAGTGAACAATGATATATTCTATTTAAATACCTAAAAAATAAACTGACCCAATTGAAATAAACATATGCCCACACTAATGTGGTTATCCAAAAAAATAAAAGGAAATTTCACCCTTTTCTTCCCATAGTTCAAATGTTTGGGGGGAACTCATATAACTATTTGGTCAACTCAAGAATATTAGCTAATGTGATACCTACATGAATTTATGAGAAGTTATGGTTAGTCTAGATTAAGTTATATAAGGTAATAGTTTAGTTAGATAAATTTGAGGTTAAAGTGGTTGGTAAGTTTTTGAATTTTCACATGCAATTGCAATCTAAACCTAGAATCCACCAATTCATAGATATCCAATTTGTGGAAACTCCTAAATCCTATGGGATTTTCCTTAATAAGTATTAGTATGCAAATTTGAGTGAATACATGTGTATGTACTAAATTGTGTTCTTCCCACTAATTATACTAATTTCTACTAATTTAGTATATTTCCTACATATCCTAGCCAAAATAACTAATTAACTAACAAGCCCTATCTAATTCATATATCCCATAAACCTTTACCCCATCCTAAAACTAATTAATCTCCCTATTAAACCCCTAATAGATCCTATTACCTACTAACCTATTCCCTAAAATAATGATCAAACTTAAAATTCATATTAATCCAACTACTACCCTAGCCACCCCACCACCCTAGCCATTCCTACATCCCTATGATCCTTAAACCTCATTAAATCCCCTTTAATGTTTGTATTTTTTCATAAATTAATTTAGAAGCCTCTAGAACTAGATAATAATCTCTAAGGCTCTAGAAGTATCTAAAATAGAGACTTATAATTAATTTTAAACTCACCTAAAATTTCCTCCATTTTCCTATAAAAGGACATGCTTATGCCATGGCCAAGCTAATAGAAAAACCATAAGAAATATAGAAATCAACTAAGAAAATCATCCTTCTACTCTCATTTCATCCATAATGACATTATATCACTCATCCAAGCCATTATTCACTTCATACAACCTTTGGAAGCCATTGTCAAGTTCATTAAGTAATCCAAAAATTCAAATTTTAGACATCAAAACAAAACTACAAATCCTAGAATGGAGACATGAGGAGGTAAAAGGGATGGTAAGCATGTTTGAATTATTCTTATTTATTTCTTCTATCCATTCCTATTGTTGTCATTAGGTTTTAGGTTTTTATTGCTAATTTTAGTAATATTTCTTGAACCTAAAATTTGGTTCACATTTTGGCAACCATGGTGGGACTAATCTCCCTTAATAGTCTAATATCATTACTAGAAGTGATATAAGATATTGAAATACCAACTAGACATAGATCTAAGCTGAGATTTTCAAAATTTAACACATATAGGTGAATCATGACTTTGTAGTGGTATTCATAGTATTACAATTGCAACTTTTTACACTCCAGTAATGATATTATTATTTAAGCCTCTAATGGTCAATTTTTTTGTTAGGTTTTAGTATTTGACAAAACCATGACTTTGATAGTCATGAATTTGTCCTGATAGTCATGTTATTTTAGGTTATAGTAGTGATATTGCTAAAACTAATAGCTAGGGATAGATTATAAATTATTTCTACTAATCCTCCTATTTTACATGTAGCTTGTTTGTCTGTGTTATTTTTGTGTGTAGGTTATGAATGAGGACCACTTAACACCTAAAAATTTATATATTTTCAACAAAATCATAACTCACTTAGTGGTGATATTAAACTTGTAATGATGATAGTGTAAGTTCCAGCTATGATATTGTCAAATGTATTAGTTTAGGGTAATTTTGTTTTTTGTTCCTTGACATCACTTAAGTAATAAATATCCCTACATATTTCTCTCTATTTGGGAAGGTATTGTAGACACTATAAAACTACACACTTATAGTTTTTGATGCCTAAATGCCTAAAGATCCCATAAAAATAATTAAACCTTACTAAAACCCCTCTTAACCAACCAAATCACTATTTTTCTAGTCATAAATATCATTCAAAATCACTATTTGAAAATACTATTCAAAAGTACTATTCACCATCACTATTCACTATGGGACCCACTATCACTATTCATGATGACATGGAAAGTGACATGGCATGTGACATGACAAGTCACATGGCAAGTGACATGTAAAGTGATATAGGAGATGATATTGGAGGTGATATGGCAAGTGACATGGCTTAGAAGTGATGTGGCTTAATGTGGGACATCATACCCCACTTGGGACACTTCCTAAAGTGCTTGATGACCTCATTCAAGCATCACAAGCCCCCCCCCCCAAAAGAAATGTGAAAAATTCCCAATTAATGGATAATTATTAAACATGTATTTTTGTCTTCCCAAATGAAATTAAACTTTAAAAGAGATACCTACCTCTTTAAGACTTTGGAAAAGACAAAGATCATCCATTTTTAACTTTTTATCTCAAATGGAGGCTTACCAACCCAAATGGGAGATTTTCCAACCCACAATGGAATCCCTACCAACCTCACCTTAGAATTTTCATAACCCACATTGAAAATTGTTCCACATTTGGTGTGCCACCCCTTTAAGTGCTTGTGTGAAAGCAAGACAGGATGGTAAAAAGTCTTTAAGTATCATTGAAACCCATGTGCATGATTTCCATTCAAAGTTAGAGATTCACCAACCCACATGGGAATATTTACCAACCTCACCTTTAATAAATCATGATCCCACTTGGATTAATTTGAATTTCTTCAATATTCCTCTATTTGGCATGTTTTTTCACACAAAAATGCTATAAAGACCCCCCTCTCCTTCACCCAAGGTTAAGTGGCAAGTTAGTCTTTTGTTCTTAGCATATTGCTACAGGTTTTTGGTGAAGGTATTCATCTTGGAGTTGATCATCATCTTGTAGAGAAGAGATAAATCAATGAAACTCTACTAAAATCTTCAACAATCATCCTTAACAATCCATCCTCAATCCATCTTCAATAAACATCAAGGTAATTCATATTGTTTTGCAAATTCAATTTCTTCTTTCTTAACCCCTTTTGGCCTCTTCTTTCTTGACCTAAAACCATAAACTCTTTGGCCTTATTATTATCCTTTCACCCATTTTACTCTTTACCCTTAATCCCTTGTTTCTCTTTATTCCATTTACCCATTATCTTCCTCACCATTTATCCCTTTATCCCCTTTTACCTCCTTTTTTTTTCATCCATTTCATCCATTTACCTCTTCACAATTTATCCATTTTTACTTCTTTATTTCTTACCCTTTTTTAATCAATTTTAACATTCACCAACATTAACCAAAACTTTAACCCTTGTCATAAGATAAACCAAACCATTTCTAAACCCAAAACCACAATCTTGCCTTCACTAATTTTTAGTATTAGTATAATCAAAATAGTTGCTTCATTTTTATTAATTTAGAAAATAAGTTAACTTAATTGTATAAAATTTAGTTGCTTGTTGTTTTTAATATCATTAATTTCTATTTTTATGAAAAATCCTTTTATTTCATCATTTCAACTTAAGTGTTTAAAGCAAGTGGATTGACAGCCTCCTAGAACATTGTAGCTTCTAGGATCTAGCTCACACTAGGCAATCCACCCATTTACTTGTCTAAAAGATAAATTTCTTTTAGTTTTTTCTTGTTTTTTGGTCATAATCCCAAGCCAAAGAGGATATCTACATAATCTCTTGGATTCAATTCAAGCATTTTCAATAGGTTTTTCTACAGACCCCTTATCACTAGTTTTTTTCTTTTCAAAGAATTAAAAAAAGAAAAAAAAATTGAGAGAAACATTTTGGCACGACTGGTAGGACCCTTGAGTTTTGTTGGGTCCATTATTTATCTTAAGACATTTATAAATGCATTAGTGACATTTCATTTAGTTTCATTTGTGGAAAAATCATTTAGTTACATTTTAATTACATGTTTAGTTGCATATTTACTTACATTCTTAGTTGCATTTTTAGTTTCATTTTTAAGAAAATTAAGTTTTGTTTTCTTTATTAAAAAAAACACAAGTTTTAGTTGTATTTTTTAGAAAATTTAAAGTTTATTTTCCTTGCATCTTTAAAAGAAATAAAAAGAACAATCATTCTAGGATTAGGACTTGCATTTTCATCTTTCATTTAGATTGCATTTAGAGATTTTGTATTCATTTAAAAAAATATAAAATTTTATTTTAGATTTAAAACAAAAACTTTACATCCATTGAAATTATTGTTGATCTTAGTTCATCTAGTAACTAAGAGGAATATTAATTTTATCATAGCTTTCACTTGTATTCACACACTAAGCTAAACCACTAAATAATCAACACATCAAAATAATACTTGAGGTAAAGACCGACTGGGATTTCATCACCTAGTGGAAACCTTACCCCCTCTCGCTTATCCCACTTATATTTCACCACGAAAGGGAGAACCAACTCAGCTCTCTAGTTAAGTATAAACTCTGGACTTAGTATATCTTGGCTAAGCACCTGACACCCTTATCATTGTGGGATTGTGAAGTGAGGGGGTAGGCCCCAATACCAAGCCACATATTAAAGTTCAAAACATATCTTTATTTTGAGCACCTAAACAACCCAAAACCAACTATAGCTTGCCTTTTTAGTACCCATATCAAACCAACTTCCCCTCCACACTCTTTAAGGCATAATCCAAAGCAATTTAAAAGTAATCCTAGACTAAATGCATATTTAGTGTTTGTGATGATTACTTTGAAATATTTTTGGTTTCTTATTTTTTGATTTGAGAGCTTTGCCTTTTCATTCCTTATTTTCTCATATGATCCCTACTAGACAACAACTCAAAAAATCAAGTTAATCAGCCCCCATCTTCTTCTATACCTATGTAGTATACCTTATACATTAAGATTTCCCCTCCTCCCTCTCCTTTTAGTGTCCCAATCATATCTGAAGAGGATCCTAACTTTTCTACCATCCTTGATAATAATTAGGTGGCTTTATAGCACTACCTCAATACCATGCCACATCACACCCCTTTTTCTTTGGTTTCCTCTACTGAACCCCCTCTTGGCATGTCACCCTACCTTATGGTGGGTACCACTTCAACCCAACCATTATTAACCAACACCTCTTCCAATATCCCATCCACCTAAACCTAAACCAACCTTCCACCCCCCAACCAAACACCTCCTGTCACACCCCAAGTAGGTTTAACCCTACCCTTAATAACCTACACCCCACCTACTTTGGCATTATCCTCCACTCCTATTTTCATCCTCCTTTTGGTATCAGCCAATACCTCAACCACAACCCCATATAAAAATCTAGTTCTCTCCATACCCAAAACACTTCCTCCTATAAACACTTTGGTCACTACCCACCTTCAACCAACTAACCCACTAACCACATCGATGCCACACATAAACCCCCCAACCTTGACCTTCTAACACATACCCATGACATATTATCAATATATTCCTATCACATAAGTACACATACTTTCACCTTCCATCCAACCTTATGTGACCTCACACACACACATAACATCATCCCAATCATCCACTAATTATTCCCATGTCACCTAGCCTCAAAAAATGTGTGATATACCTATCCAACCCAACAACCCCAAACATACATGGTAAAGATGCTAATGGAGAAGATTATTACCCTTGATTCATCCATCTTAGGGTCACATAACCTTATCTCTTATGACTAAATTTGTAATGAACCCATCCATCTATCTATCCCTCTCTGACCATATCATCTACAATGGGAATTGCCAAAATTCTCTAAATTTCAAAGCAAGGAGGACCCCCAATAACATTTAAGAGCATTTAGGAATGCATGTTACTTGATTTCCCATGATGATGCTCTCCTCCTCCATACCTTTCCTATGTCCTTTTTTAGACCAGCATTAGATTGGTATAGTGCCATCCCAAAACACTCCATCTTATCCTTCATCCAACTAGCCCAAAATTTTTTGGATCACTTTTTGATCAATATATCTAAGAAAGTTTGTATTTCCAACTTATACTCCATTTAGAAATTTGAAGATGAATCTATTTATAATTTTGTGGCTCATTGGAGGATCCTAATCAACTAACTTTCCTTTTTATTGCCTCAACATGACCTTATAAAACTCTTTTCCTAGGCATATGAAAAACACATCTCATCCACATTACATGTCCAAAGCTTCCAGACATTTGATGAATCTTTTACCATGGTTCAAAAAAATAGAGAATAGATCCATTTATGAGGGAATATTAAAGTTGAATAACAAAAACCCAACTTATAAAACCAATGAGCCCTCTCCTTCTAAACTAAACAACACAACCAATAGCGATTCCAAGAGCAAAGCCACCACTAATGCTATTATCCTCAAAGTCACACCTCTACCATATACCAGCCAATAGAACCCAAAGAACCAAAACTCTAACCCCTTCAACTATCCAAAATTAAACTAAAGGAACCAAAATTGGAATAACCATAAGCCATCAACTCCACTCAAGAAGCCTTATCCTTCTATTTTGGAAAAGTTACTAAAAGCTAAAATCATCTAACTTCCACCAATTAAACCACCCCAACAGTTTGATACTTCTCACCCCATGCCCATTTGGTATAATGAGAATGAACATTGTGATTTTCACTAAGTCATAGGAGATGACATCAATAATGTAATACCATTGAATACCTTATACAATCCCTCATTGGCAAGGGGGAGCACATTGGACAATCATAATGTGCCCACCAAACCAAGCCCTCAACATATTCTACAAACATGTCCCTGATCATACTCCTTATACCCCTCATCATGAAAATAAACCTAGATCATCTCATAAGGCACATAGTATTAATTTGGTTACTATTGAACCCATTGATGAAAAAAATGTTACCTTAATCTATTCTTTCCCCATTTCCCTATTGGAAGAAAAAAGACTTCCTTCTATTCATTTTAACTCCCAAAAAAAGGAAGCATCCATATCCAAACCTCCATTGGAGGATACCACACCTTCCTCCCCTATCTCAGAACCATCCACCTCCTCTTTGGAAGCTATCTGACAAGAGAAGATGACTCCATCTACCAAATTTCTAATTGAAAAACCTTTTATCAAAGGTCATGATAAAGGCAAGGGAAAAAAATTGGAACTTCTAACCCCTTCTTTGATAGACCAACCTATCCCATATAAAACAAGTAAAACCTCCACCCAACCAACCAAAACCCCTTCCAAATTGATTCACCCTCAAACACCTAAACCCACCAAGATAACTAAAGATACCAAATCCCCTCCAAAACCAACAACTAAACCAACCAAAGAGGTAAAATCACCAAAGGGACCAAAACCTAAAATTTTACATGCCTCAACCTTGCCCTTCATTTGAGTCCCCATCCCTCTACCTTAAACAAAAAATCCACCATTTTTACCAAAACCTCATTGCCTCTATTGGTCACACCTTCATACTTTCTCTTTAAAGCACCTTTCCCCACTATAAAAATAATCTATATGTTACCTAACTTACCATCATTTTCCTCTATCTCATTGACCACCTTACCCACTCCAAAACTGTTAACCAAGTATACCACTTTACCCAAGACACCTATCATCAAACCCATGTCCCCATAACTTTCTACTTAAACACCCAAAACAAAAAACACTAAACCTTTACCACCTTTATTTGAATCTTACTTGACTACCCTCTAGTAGTTATTAAAAACTTCTTCCTTGAGCTTACCACCCATCAAACCCTTTGACCCTTCACATACCAAACCCTCTTGGTTTAATGATAACATGATATGTGCATATCATAGGGCACCAAGACATGACACTAAGAACTATAAATCTCTCCAAATGCTAGTTCACAACTTATATGAAGATGATGATCTATTATCAGATAAACCTCCTTCATCCCCATTACTAATCCAACCACTTACTCAACCCATCTGACCTTCAGTCTCACCCAAAAGTGAAGAGGAGGAACCAAAGAAACCATCCAACCTAAATAACCCCCTTATCCACACTATTCACATGGTTACCTGATCTCAGGCCCAAGAAAAGGATAAAGGGAAGACTAAGTCATATATTCCTTAGAATTACCCATCCTTAAACTCCTAAGCTAATAATACCCAACCTTCTCTATCTCCAAAGAAACCCAAGGTGTCTATCTTAGGTGCCTCTCCATCCAACCCTCCATACCCTAACCCATATGCAATATCCATCCAAAAATTTATCCTTAGGAAACTTCACCAAACTCCAATAAAGATGATCTTGTATGAGTTACTCTCTACCTCCTCCATCACTATCAAGTACTCATAGAATCTCTATAATACATCAAGGTCCAACCAAATTATCCTCAACCTCTAGTCACTTTTGTTGGTACCCTTCAAACATCCAACCTTATGACCTTTACAAATTCAAAAATACCTTCTTTTCATTCAGAGGATCCTGATCCCCCTCTCTTCATTATGACATATATCAATCAAACCCAAATCAAAAGGGTGATGATCTATAAGGGAGATATCCTAAATATTATCTCTTCCCATGCTTATTACTAGCTATAGTTACCTAAAAACATCATGTATGAAATCTTAGTGGTTCTTGATTCTTTTAATGATACTATGGCTACCACCTTGGGCACATTTGTCCTCTACATTTGTGTAGAACCTCATACTATTCCCAAAGTCTTTTATGTTTTATAAGGAGACTTTCAATACTATATTTTACTTAGATACCCTTGGATTCATGCCATGAGTTATGTCCCTTCCACCCTACATCGATGTGTGAAGTTTGAACATGAAGGTAAATTTGTGACTATCCAAACTGACCCTAGTCCTTTTACATCTTGCAATATGACATATCAGCCCAATGATGTCCTTCTTCCTCCCTTATCCACCACATAACAATCTACCAAAAATACAACATCACCAACCAAAACCCATACCATTTCCACACCTACTATTGATGAAGCTTCCACTAGATCAGCTATCCCCTCTTCCCATATTCTTGTAGAAAAACTTGTGACAACTATATTCTAATTTTTTTATTTTGGGGAATATAAAATCTTAGTCTTAGATGCCTTCCTTACCCTAAAAAAATATGGTAATCTTAGACACAACCCTTCTTAAAAACCTAACATTAGAACCATCATCCCTATTGGTCTCCCTAACCATATAATGAATTTCATTTATGGGGGACTTGATCAGCTACTTTCGTCCCTTACCACTACATCATCGATCTAATTATTTACCTCTAATTTTTCATATCTTAGCAAACTAGAATTTGCTAAGTTATTTATTCATAGATGTGCTTGGGATTTGGCATTGGTCACTATTAATAAGGGCCTCATGAGTTACTCCATTTCAAAAATTTACAACCTCATGAGTTATTTGGCCTTGGGTATGAACCACCTCAAGAATCTACCAATTCACCCAAACCCATTGCCACCATAGAGAAAGATATCACATCCTTGCCAACCTAATCACTTTCTCCATTTCAAGACCCTGATATCATGATCCAAAACTTAGAATTTTTGGTTGACAAATATTTCAAGAGCATAAAAATAACACAGTAACAATGAATTCTCTGAGAAGAGATGTTTTATTACTCAAGATCTCAATACAACTACATGCTTATTTCTAGGAAGTGATGTCTAATTTACATTTTTGGTTACATCCTCATTTATACACATTTTGAAATTAGGGGGAGGATGTGGAAGGTCACTAATATTGAGGGAGATGAATTGATTTAACTATCATGATTTAAAATAATATAGAATTTAAGGAATTACTATTTTTAGAAACTTACTATTTTTAGACTACAATACTAAATTGAAATTTGGGGCACTTCCATTGGGTTTTTAGGGATAAAAATTAATCAAGAAAAGATCCATTCCATCTCACCATGTTATCCTCATTCTTATAATTACAACGGTTCAAATGGTGAGTCAATTGGAGCTATGGTGCAAAAGTTATGGCTCACAAAAGTTCCATCATCAATTGGGGTGGAACCATCACCCGAATTATCACTTGAATTATTTCACAAATCATTCCTCCCTCCTTGAGAAGTAATAGTACCCATTACATCAATGTTCCTCATCAAGTGTGGTAGTTGTGTCTTGATTTGATTCTCTATGATCCACTCACCTTGGTGGCTAAGCTGGCCCCTTTTTACCACCCAATGAAGTGGAATAGAGCGTCCTCTTGTTGTCTTCATCCAGGTGTCCAAAATATGATCCTCCTCCACTGGAGCAAAAATATATGGATCAATATCATCAATGTCTAGTTGTTCTATTATGAGTAAAGTGTCTAATAGAGGTGGATGATATGGTGTGAGGAGCTCCACATTGAATATTGGATACACACCAACTTAGGCTGGTAGGTTCAAATCAAAAGCATTTTCTCCAACTTTTTTGGTGATTGTGTAGGGACCATATCACAAAGGCTAAATTTTTCTATGTGGTCTTGCAAGTTATTCCTTCTAAATTTGCAACCAAACCTTATCACCCATATCAAAATGGTGTGTAATCCTATGTTTGTCAAGGCATTGCTTATACTTCTAATTCATCTTCTCCAAGATGTCATGAACTTGATGTTGGATGTGTTGCATTTGTTCAATGAAATTTGTTGATTTTGCTACCTCAGATCTTCCATGAGGTGTGTATTTCATGGTGGAGAATGGAATAGCTATATAAATTGTTGCTATGGGTTGGAACCTAAAGCATACTTAGAATGGATTGTGCTTGGTCGAGCTATGCAAGGCTCAATTGTATCCATGGTGTATGAAAAGAAGACCCTCATCTCATGTGGATGGATGTTTGGAGTGATACATCCAAATCATGTGAACAATCAAGTAGTTCACCACCTCTATTTGACCATCAATTTTTGGAATGAAGGCTATGGACTTCATCATCTTGGTATCCATCATCTTCCATAGAGTGGACCATAAGATGCTTAAGAACCTACTATCTCAATCTAAGACAATGGACTTGGGGAGGCCAAAATGGAGCCATACATGACTAAAATATAGTTGAGTAGTTTCTTTAGTAGATATATTTTTATTACAATCAATCATGATAGCCATTTTTGAAAAATGATCAACTACAACAAAACTAGAGTCCTTATCATATTTTGAAGTGGGAAAACCTAAGAGAAAATTGATTGAGATAGATTCTCATGACCTGGTTGGTTCTATAAATGGCATTTAAAATCCTTGATTTTTATTTGTTGGCTTGGTTATTGCATATGGGGTACAAGATTTGAGATAAATTTCCACATCCTTTCACATATGGGGCTAGTAGAAGTGTTTATGAAGAATTGTCAATGTCTTTTCTACACCAAAGTGTCTAGCTGTCCTATTGAAATGTGCTTCCCATATCATCTTCTATTGCTCTATAGCTAGAACATATATGTGCCCCATATGATGAAGTACATTATCTTGAAAATATAAATCAAAAACATGTTTACCTTTTTTAAGCACCTAATATGCATTAGTAAAAGTAGTATTTGATTCATATAGAGCACCCCAAATGATAGTCTCATGTCCACATAGGTCAAGAACTATTGTGAGTACAGTAATTGGTGGGTGGCTCAAAAAATATATACCTATATTTGAGCTCCCCTTTTTGTGTTTGATAATTAGATGGAATTGCTGAAGATATGTGGCCCACTTTTGGTGCCTCTCATTTCATATTTTTCTCTATGTTTGGATGAATTCCAATGGTCTATGGTCAGTGTGGATGACCATATCTTTCCCCAAGATGTAGTGTTTCCATTGTTTTTAGGCTTGCATAATGGCATATAGCTCCTTATCATATGTCAAATATTTTTTGACTGTATCTATGAAAGTTTCACTATGATATGCAATAGGATGGCCATGTTGCATGATGACAACTCCCATAACATATTCAGATGCATCTATCATTAACTCAAAAGGTTGATGCAAATATATCAAGGAAAGAATAGGGTTTGAGAAAAGTCTATTCTTCAAATTCTCAAATTCCCTTTTTTGTATTTCACCCCACTTAAATTACCTAATAATGTAGTGGAACTCCTATGGGTGACTTTAATAAGTCATCATATTCTCCTATGATTTGTCCCATCTACTTTTGTTGTTGTGTTGATTGTGTAGTTAAGACTGCAACATAAGCCTTCTTGGATTTCTATGGTTTGACCACCATGAGAATGAATTGCTTTGTCTTTTATACCAATCTATTACCTTGATTAGCATTGATCAAGGAGACAAATGTGGGAGGTGGTACCTCTAGTGCCCTCTAGCACCATGTTCCAAGAGTGAGGGTGATTCTTTAGGTTCATGATTTATAGATGCCATGTCAATCATACATGAATGGTTGACCAAGGAGTACATCACAAACATCTAGATTGACCACATCACATAGGACTTCATCTTGGAAAGGTTTTATTGCATATGAAAGAAGACACTAATGGGTGACACGAAGGTCTCTCCTAGGGCTCAACCATCCAATATTGTATTGTTTTGGGTCAAGCTTCATGGATAAATTCAAAAATTTCAAAACTTTATTAGAGATTAAATTATTTTTACTCCCACTATCAAAAATGAAATGTAAAGGCTTACCTTTTACACATAATTTGGAGTAAAACAATCTTTCCTTGTCATCTAGCTTGTCCTCATGGGTCTGTGATGAAGTGACAATGGTGTTGGGATTAGCATCTACAATATCTTATTCATCCTCTTCAACTATAGGTTATGGATGAGATAGAGTAGTAGATGTCAACTATTATGACTCAAAAAGTAGTAACTTGATGGCTTGATATTCTTCTTTAGAGTGAGTTCCAATTTTATGGTAATCACACCATTTTATAGCCTTCCCCTTTTAGGGTTTCTTATATTGAAACTCCTTTTGCTTTCAATTTTGGCCTCATGTTTGACCTTCCTTATCATTTTTCCATTTTGAGGGTTGAATATTTGTATTATTTCTACCATGCTTCTTCTCAATCTTTACTGCAAACTTGTATGCCCCATTGAGGGTTTTCAAAATGAAGATTTCCATTTCCCCCTGTATGTACCATTATAGTCCACCATGATATTTGAGAGTCTTATGTTTCTCACTTTATTATATTCCTAATCTTGTAAACAAATAATGAAAAATGTCTATGTAATCTTGAATAGATTGGTCCTTACCTTGGTGAATTTATTTCCACTATATGTATAGATCATCATATACTCCAATGGGATAGTATTATTAATTTACCACTTCCACAAAATAATCCTAAGTAGGTTCCACCTCAAGGCCAATGTCATCTATATTGAACCTTTTTTTGTACACTTCCCACCAATTTTTCATGGGCAATGATGCTTTCAAAAGATCAAAAGTGATCTTTTCTCCATCGATGAACTTATTTATAAAGAATTAGGAAGACAATTGATCCAACCAATTTTCTACTTCATCAACATTTATTTTTCCTTCAAATGTAGGAATATCAAAATTTACCTAAACCTTGAATGGTGTTGGGGCACTAAAAGGATGATCCATGGATGAGGAGCTAGGAAGTGCAAATGAGGAGCCATAATTTCCCATCATAAGTTGTTGGATAATTTGGGAAAATTGGTGTAGCATCTATTATTATTGCCATTAGAGGGATTCATTCACCATTTCCTTGAAAGGATCAGATGTCTCAATGTCATCCACCATTTGAAGTCATTTGGAGCTAATAGGTGGATAGTTTGGAAGCTCTTTTGTTTTCCACCAAATATTCTTGTAGCTTGACCTCTTCCTTAGGATCATACACTCTCAAGACAAACCAATCTGATACCACTAATCCAAAACTCAAAAGTTTTGGTTGGCTGACAAATATTTCAAGAACACAAAAATAACACAGTAACAATGAATTCTCTGAGAATAGATGTTTTATTACTCAAGATCACAATAAAAATATATGCTTATCTTTTAGAAGAGATGTATGATTTCCATTTTAGGTTACATCTTCATTTATACACATTTTGAAAGTAGGGGGAGGATGTGGAAGGTCACTAATCTCTAGGGAGATTAATTGGTTCAACTTCCATGATTTAAAACAATACAAAATTCAAGGAATTACTATTTTTAGACTACACTACTAAAATTGAAATTTGGGGAACTTCCATTGGGTTTTCAAGGGTCAAAATTCACTAAGAAAATATCCATGCCATTTCACCACATTCTTATCTTTCCAATGGTTCAAATGGTGAGTCAATTGGAGATATGGTGAAAAAGTTATCGATCCCAAAAGTTTCATCATAAATTAGGGTAGAATCGTCACCCAAATTGTCACCTAAATTATTTCCTATATCATATCATCCCTCCTAACTTTTTTTAATCAATACTATAAGTTTGGTCCCTCTCATCTACCAAAAGAGTGGCCAAACCATGGTCCTTTCACTCATACATCCTGAAGTGATAAAGAATAATTCTCTCACCATCAACACCATCCAACATCAAGATGATGATTCTATTCTTACTGACCTAGGTATAGGGAAGTATTCTATCCAAAAATCCCTTCCTCTTGAGTCCTCAGCTATGTTGAATTAATCTACCATCGATATCAAATTGGGCACTGTAAATGACCCTTGCATTGTCAAATTGGGCCAATTATTGAATAGCAATGAACTTCAATATTTCTCCTCTTCCCTCCAAGATCATAGGATAGCCTACACTTGGTATTATAAGGATATGCCTAGGATTGACCCCACCATTATTACCCATAACATAGTCACTTATTACGATGCTAATCCTATTAAACATAAAATTTTATGCATGCATCTTTGCATATCCCTTCTCATCAAAGAAGAGCTTCAACATCTCCTATCTATAGACTTTATTCAACCCATTGACTACCCCCAATGTATCTTGAACATCACCTTTCACCAAATTCAATGGGGGTTTATGAATTTATGTGGAATTTTATGACCTTAAGCTCACCTACCCCAAAGATGACTTCCCTCTCTATAGAATTGACCATCTTATTGATCTTACGGCCATCCCTGAGATGTTATCTCTCATGGATGGGGTTTTAGGTTGTAATTAGATCTTGATTGCTCCTGAATATTAATATAAAACTACCTTTACAACCCCTTGGGGAAATTTTTGCTATAGAGTCATGCCTTTCAAGTTAAAGAACACAGGTGAAACCTACCAATGTGCCATGACTTATATTTTCCATGATATCATCCATAAGATCATATAAGACTATGTGGATGACCTTCTCAAGAAATTGAAACTCTAAAAACATCACTTGGTTATTCTTACGATCATATTTGATTGTCTCATCTGTTATAATGTTCACCTAAATTCCAAGAAATGCATTTTTGAGGTCTTTTAGGAAAGCTTCTTAGCTTCATTGTCTCTATTCATGGAATTAAAGTAGACCCTACTAAAGTTAGAGTAATTTTAGACATGCCTCTTCCAACTAACCTTAAAAAACTCTACAACCTTCAGGGAAGACTTCAATCTATTCACCATTTCATTTCCCAACTTTTAGACTAGTGCCAACCTTTTCATCACCTTCTGAAGAAGGATGTCTCTTTCAAATGGAGTAGTGATTGTCAAAAGGCCTTTGATTCACTAAAATAGTACATTTTTTCACCACCTATCCTCACCCCTTTGAAGGATGACCACCCTTTTTACCTATATATTTCTACCACCAACCATTCCTTAGGGGCAATGTTAGCTTACTGAGATGAACAACCCAAAGATCAAGTCATATAATACATTAGCTATATGCTTGTAAAATATTAAACCTGGTATACATACACTAAGAAAATATACTTATCATTGACCTTCATGGCCACCAAACTCTACCACTATCTTCTTAACCATAAGACCTATGTCATCACTAATACTAACCCACTCAAATACATGCACTCTAAACCATACCAAAATCAATGTATGGCTAAGTGGCTCATGTTCCTAGCTAAATTTGACCTTGAATTCCTATAATAAAAGTTAATTAAAGGTCAAGTCATTGCTAATCAATTGGCTAAAGATTCTCTAGAAAATAACCAACCACGCCCTCTTTCCTTTTTGGATGAGTTTATCATGACTCTTTTTTAAGATGGAAACCTACCAAATGACCATGTTATTTAATGGATCTAAATGAAAACAAGGAGAGGGTTCCCAATAATATGGTTGAGTATGAAGCCCTAGTGATAGGTCTTTGAACTATTCAAATCTTGGGAAATAAGATGATCCACATCTTTGGTGATCCCCAGCTTGTGGTCAATTAGGTCAATGGGTCCTATCAATGTAAGAATGATGTCTTGTTAAAATATAAAATTTTAGTTGACAAAATCTTAAAATCATTCAAGTATTACCTAGTCCAATCCATTTTTTGATATACCAATAAATTTGTATATATAATCTCCTACCTTGCTTCTTAGATCCCTTCTTAGTCTTCCAATTCTAAAATATTTGTCATCATTTATCATTTTACCACACTCTCTTATGGCCAATCCAACCTCCCTACCATTTTTAATGTAGAGGAATCCACATCTAGCATTTAGTATGACCAAACATTCAACTACCTCAACCTAGGCATTGTTCTTCCCAACCTCTATAGGAAAGCTCAAAGAAATTTTATTCAAAGTACCTCTCATTACACCATACCAAAGGGAATCCTTTACAAATGTGGTTTTAATGGTCTCCTTATTCATTACCTAAGTAGCCATGAAGCTTTCGATGCCATCAATGAAACACATGATGGGATCTGTGGGGGACACTTTAGTAAACTAGCAGTCACTAAATGTATCATTTTCCTTGGTTACTATTAGCTCACCCTCAACCAAGACTATTGTGATTATGTAAAAAAGTGTGTTAAATTTTAGTAGCATGATAATTTACATCATGCACCATCCAATAACCTCTAATTATTAAAATACTTTCAGCCTTTCTCTCAATGGGGGCTCAATCTCATTAGGGAAATTAACCCCCATTCTTTGCAGTAACATAGTTCCATCATAATATCCATCAAATACTTCACCAAGTGGGTGGAAGCTATTACTCTAATCTCTACCAAATCAAAAATGATTATCAACTTTATCAACCACCATATCATCTATTGCTTTGGTTTTCCTCATAAGATCATCACTGATCATGACAAATCCTTTAAGAATAAGAAAGTCCAAGGTTTATGTGATGCATTTGTCATTGATTTAATATTTTCCTTACCTTACTGACCATAATAAAATGGACAAGTGGAAGCCTCTAATAAAGCACTCACCAAAATATTAACCAAATGTGTTAGTGCTTCAAGTCAAGATTGGCACTTACACATCCCATTCACCTTATGGGCCTATCACACTAGCATTCAAAACTCCATTGGTGCTACCCCTTTCTCTCTAGTCTTGAAGAAAAATATAGTCTTGCCTCTTGAAGTCCAAATCCCCTCTCTTTTCATATCTTTTAATGAGCTCATTTTTTAAGATGATTTTTTGTCAGCATTATTTATCTCAACTTGATCTACATGATGAGCATTATTTAACAGCTCTCACCAACCTCCATATCTATCAAGAACATATCACATGCATTTATAATAAGCATGTCAAACAATAGGAATTCAATATCATAGATCTTATCCTAGAAGAAAACTAACACGTGACCAATATGGAGAAGAGTAAATGAGGCAAGTTTCCTTTCAATTAGCTTGGACCCTACATCATCACCCATAAGTATGGATCAAGATCTAATCATTTATCCTATGTCAAAGGCAAATTAGTAATTGAGCATATAGATTCTCTACATCTATTTCTATTTTTTTGTTAAATAAGGATCAATCTCACCTATTTATCTAACTTAAGCTCATCCCTTGATTATGAGATGTTCACCTTCACCCACCTTCCTCCTCCCCTTTTGAGGACAATTGATTACCACATAGAACCATGTGATTAACCATGATAGTCATCGATTAATATTAAATGTGTGTACCATGGCTCTACCCATAGCATGGTTCTCATGGATACTTTTCATCTCTAACAAGATAGAATCTCATGGTCATTATCTCTCAAAACCACACCCTTTCACATATCATGAGCCTTCTTATGTAAAGTTTTTCCCTCATTAAGGTACACCTCTGAACTTAATTACATTAGTCCATGTCTAAACACATTTCATCTTGCAATAATTAATTTGGTCAATATATTAAGCATTGTATAATTCTCCTTCGAATGACAACTACCCAAAACACAAATAAAAATTACCACATGTAAGGAAGACTTCTCCCTTGAAGGATAGCTATCAAGAACATTAAAACTAAGACAATAATCTTAATCTAATCCCTTGAAGGATGGTTGATTTAACTTTGTCAAAATTAGATCAATTTCATGTAAGCTTCCTACATCGATCAACTTCCCATATACAACAATAAAGTAAAAGACCCACTATCAAAACCAATTCTAAAGCAGCAATCAGATCTCAAGTAACATAATAAGTTTGAAGCTACAATTGGTTTTCCCATGTAGAATTATTGCATTGATCATTCTACATATAGCATATGACATGGAATTGTCTAATACTATTCTTAGGTAACCTAAAGATGGGGAAAACTAATTCACATGAGGTTATCATACATATCACCCATTACCCTTCACACAACCTATCACCCATTTTCCCTTTTGACTATCTATAAATCAAGGGATTTAGATCTTACTTGACACCCTATGATCATGAAACCTTTTTTATCAACTAATGACCACTCATGCATATCATTTGAAGGGCTTATATTCATTAACCTGATCTCACTTTGGGCCTATATTTAGTCCTTGTAAAAAACAAAGCATCAAGCCCTATTCTTATCTTAGTGTGCATGGTCAATGTTTTCACCATGACTTGTACTATCTAACATTGAAACAACAATGATCATTTATTTTACATTAAGTGATATTAAAATAACCATAATCATAACATTCATAAGTATCCACACAATCTCACATGTAATAACATTTGACCAACAATATCCAACACATTATCCTCCTATTCCTACCATCCCATTGTCACAATCTCTAAACATCAGACCCTAATCATTGGCAGTGTCTACTCGAACATGGAAATCTTTTCTCTTGTACCAATTGAGATTCCACCCATAGTAGGGGAATGACTATCCAATATAACTATATCACCAATATCCTAGACTACATAGCTCCCTGATACTAGGGCCTCTTCTAAATGTCACCCCATGTTTATGGTTACAAGTAACTAGGCCATATGATGTATATATGGCCACCATTTATCTAGCCTACCCATGTAACTCTTGGGTCAAGCAAGGTCTATTCTCTATTGCTCACCACACTACTAACTTCCTTACTTTTAGAATCTCTTTGACCATCAAATAAATTCTTTATAGGTTATCACTTCACTACTACTCTTAAAACATGGCTCATAGTGATGGTGAACCTTGGCCATAGTGACTCTACAGATCTAGATATACCACCACCTCCTAAAACTCAACTCGTAATGGTAAACACTATCTCCAAACTACTACCCTCACATAAATTTAGAAGGTGTAACCTCCTCATAAAAACACCTCTTCCTTGGATTAGTTGTATTAAAGATTATTTGTGGTACTTCACATTATGTTCCCTTCTTATTCATCCTACCTTGCCCATCTATATATCTCATCCTACTAAATGTTGGATCATTATGGAAACTATTTACCAACCTACCCCATTCACTTTCACTTACACCTTCACCAAAACCCAAAACTATTATTTAACCAAACATTCTCGCTCAACCCAAACCAGCCCATGTGGTCCATAAAATTGGGGTAGCTAATTTATATAACACTAACCCAATCCTTATTGAACTACATTGGACTAATGTCCATGGACTATCTAGGTGCTACTCTAGGGGAAACTCAACCACTAACAACTAATTCCCATCCCATTTTTTTCTTTTCACTCATTTATGCCATTAATAATGCTCTCTTTCTTAGGGCATCCTACATCAAGGAAACTATGAATTTTTTTTTCAACATCCTTATGTTTTAACACCATCTAACACTTCCTCTTAAGTCTTTCCCCCATTTTTGGGAGAACTACATTAGACTGAGGTATTTTTGGACTATGTAGGTAAAACTTAGTTACTAAGGTCAGCTCAACCACTTTCTTTACTTTATTTTCCCTTCTCACCTAAAATCTCTTCCTCCACTTCTCTACCTATCTCCTAACCATCTCCATACCTCAAGTTTTTCAATCTCTTTTAATCACTTTTCTAGATTGTCAATCTATTTTAACGTAAAGGTTGATAACATTCCCAATTGGCCCCCCTTACCTCCCATAAATCTACCTCCTACTCTGCTTCATTGGCCTCCCCATCATCTTTCCTTGTGCATGCTTCATGACCCACTTCCCCATCCACCTTTTGAATTTTTTGTCTCTCTTTAACCTTATTACCAACCTTTCCCTTTATCCCCTTCAACATATTTCTCCATCCTCATCATCTCCCCTCCCCCTTGGCTATTTGTCATACCCCTTTTATCACTCTTTTTTCCTCACCCATTCCACTTCATACTATGCATCTTGCAAGCTTTTTATTTCTTTTGTTGCTGCACTTTTTCATTACATGTACCACCACTCTCTGCCACTCTTCCCACTACACCCATTTTTAATTCTTCCTATTTGGTTTTTTTTCCATCCTTTCATACTTTTTATCTTCCCCTTTTTCCTCCACAACCAGTTTCTCCCTGGGTAATAATCCTTTGAGAAGCCTTCCATAATTACCATTTTATTCTTATCTCTTTTTTCCTATGACCCTTTTTACATTCCCCTTTTACTCTTTCCATCTTGGTACTCAATTATCTTTTTAATTTGTTTGAGTATACATACTTTGTATCCCTTATTCAATTTTTACTTTTTGTTCTTATCATCTCTGATCTTCATCCCTTAGTTTCATCTCACTCCCTTTCATTACATCCCCCTATTTCTTCACCACCTCACTTTTTTTTTAGCTTGTCAATCTCTTTTAATCATCCCTTCAACTTTTTAATCTCTTTTAACATGATGATTAACACCTAAATTATCTTTTCACATTTTTGTCCACCCATCCTTTGCTTCCCCTCATTCTTTACCCCTTTCCCATTTTCCATCCCATTCTCATCTCCAAAATCACCATCTACTTTTCTTCTTTATTCCTCTCCTTGCATATCACCACCCATACTTACTTGCTCAAGATACCACCTGATTCTTCCATCTCCCCTCATCCTCTTTGTGTTCTCATTTCATTCCTTTTTCCCTCATTATTACTTTTCTTCCATTTATTTCCTTGTTTTTCATTTTCATCACCAAACTATTTTCTCTTTTGTCTTTTTAAGAGTTGTTTTCAAACCTTTCATGGCTGCCCATATCCCTCATTATCCCCTTAACCTTCATGACTATTACACTTCTCTCCCCATCCTTTTCAATTATCCAATCTATCATTCTTTAGTGCATCTCTCACCCGCAATATTTTACCTTTTATTTTCTTCTCTTTTTTCTATTTCATTTCATTTTTTTCGTCTCCCTTGATGTCGTTCCTTGCTCTTCCCAACCTATATGACCATGCCTAGATTCTTTAATCCTTCTCCACCTTTGTCTTTATTTATGACATCATTATTTTCTCTTCATCCATCAATTGGTCCACCATTACCTAATCCCTTGTTGGATCTCCCTTATGTTCAAAATTTCACCTCTACCTCTTTAGAGTAAAGTCACCAGTTGTACTACTTCTATGTACATCTCCTTGTCTTCTTCCTTATATCCTACATGCCCTTGCCTTAATACACAAAATATAGTCAATTTCCTTACTTTAGGATCATCCATTTCTTCCTTTAATGCCTTTGTATGTTGTGACTGGAATCTCTTTTTTGTCCCTCTCCAACTACTCCCTTCACCCTCCCTATCACCTTATTCCTTTTCAACCCTTTACCCATTTTGAGCATGTTATGGCCTCCAAGGTCTTCCACTTGATTTGGGTTTACTATGATAAATATATCAATCCTATAGCTCTATGACACAATATTCTAGGATTGTGGGCTCATATGACCAACTAGCAAACCTGAGCGTCATTCAACCATCGAGATGAAAATCCCCACCTCTTCTCATTTTACCTATTTTAAACCTCTTTTACTCCAATCTTTGAAGAAGTTAGAATCAAAACTAAAACCATCTTCAAATGGAAGATTTTGGATACCCATGTGGGGATGATAGCTACACCCTCTTACATGCCCTAACCTTCCAACCAATAATTACCCTTAATTCTCTCTTTTAGACCACATCTTATGTCTTGCAATAGCCCTGCTTTTTAAATACAATCCACAACCTACTTCCTCAATAAATTAAAGATATTATTATTTAGGTCACTCTATATTCCAAATCCCCTTAATATCTTTATCTAAATTCCCTAAAAAAATAAATTCTTACTTAGTTTGGGGCCCCATTGACTTAAGGGTCAAGGGTTTGAATCTTTGCCACTTCTCATTTACCCACTCTACTACTTTGCTTCCCCAAACTATTGAATAATAACCTTCTATAGCCTATTAATGAAATTGTTGTGGAATATGCACAATGTCAACTTATTTAGATGGTGATTAGAAAACATGTTAGATCATCATGGTAAATCCAAAAGTTCTAGATTTTCCAAATCTTGGTACCGTATATTTCTACCTTTCCTTTTCTTTATGATGGTGGTAAAAACTTCACACTTCAACTTGATTATCTATGGATATATATTCCTTTTACATATTTGATTTAATAATCTCAATTACATACTAGTTCACCTCATCCACCATTTTTACCACACCCATCAGAAACTATTTGATAGCCATATTTTCCACCCTTTGTGCTTCCCTTTTTCCAATTTCCTTCACTCAAACCTACCTTGATGTTAGTTATTTTTTACCTAGAACATTAGCACTTTTTGTAATAACTTTTGCCTAAAATTACCAACCTTTCCATGTTGAACTTTTAAACATTTTCACTACCTCATGCAAAAATAGACAATTTTTGTTTTTCTCAGGAGCTCTTCCTACATTGGATACCTGAGTCAACACCAACTTTATCTAAGAACCTTGATAAGACTAACCTGATCAACTATGACCAATGCTAGGGACTAGTTACCTTGCCTTTATTTTAGAACCCTAATTTTTTTATCAACATTAGAACCTTCAGTCTCTACGTAATTTTGACTATTGTGCTTAGTCATATTTTTTGAACCCATTGGCATTTCACATACCTAGCTACCTTGTGGTACCACCTAGTGCCACCCCATCAACTGCTTATCAAACCTACACCTAATTTGACCTTTCCTCATCGACTCTTGATTTAAGGGGAACACCTCCTCCTATAATTAGGGTATGTTGACCTTTAACCAAGTGATTAGTTTTTTTAGCTTGTCAATTCAAGGATGTATAACAAAAAGGGGGAAAATGTAGACACTAGAAAACTACACACTTACATGTATTGATGCCTAAATGCCTTAGGATCCCATAAAACTTATTAAACCTTCTTAAAACCCATCTTAGCCAACTAAATCATTATTTTAGTCACAAATATAATTCAAAATCACTATTTGAAATTACTATTCAAAATTACGATTCACCATCACTATTAACTATGGGACCCACTATCACTATTTTGTTGGAAATATTGTCATTGATTTCAAAGGTTTAACATTATTGGTGATAAAGGCCCCATTACATTTAATTTTTTTTGTAATAAGTATATCTTGGCTAATATGAGTTAATATTTATTTAATATTAATGAATATATTTTTGGTTGCATATGAGACAAAAGAAGGGCCCATGGAGAAGTCAAAGAGCCACGGGATAAAGACAAAAGAAGGATGGGATGCATTTTCCCATGAAGAGTCATCTTTGGAAATTCTAAGAGTCACCAAGTGAAGACAAAAGAGTAAGGGTGTAATTTCTCATGAAGGGACACTTTAAGGAATACGAAAAGTCACCAAGATGAGGACAAAAGATGGAAGGATGTTTTTGGTCATGAAGGGTCACCAAATGAATTTTCAAAGGCTTGAATATGAAGGGTCATACAAGTTTGGTGCCATTTTTCATGAGGATTAAAGTGTCAAAAAGGGGGAAGGCCAAAGGTCATTTGGAAAGCTATAAATAAAGGCTTGAGAAGCCATTTGTAAACATGGAAGATAGAGGTTGATTTGATATTGTAATATCTAGCTTAGAAGATCAATTGTGAGAGATGAATATGATTTGTATTTGTTATATCTAGCTTAGAATATCAAAGGTGAGAGAGAGGAAAGAGATGTGGTATTGAACTATCATTTGTTGAGATAACAAAATTGAGAGATAGGTGTGTGGTATACACAAAGGGGTTGGTGCTCATGTGGGTTGGTGCTTAAAAATTGTTGTTGAGTTGGTGCTTAGCAAAGGGGTTAGTGCTCCTATGGGTTGGTGCTCATGAATAGTAGCTGGGTTAGTGCTCGGTAAAGGGGTGTGGTGCTATTATGGGTTGGTGCTCATGAATAGTAGCTGGGTTGGTGCTTGGTAAAGGGGTATGGTGCTCCTACAAGTTTGGCTTGTGAATATTGTTTGGGTTGGTGCTCATTCATATACTTGAGATTTTTTTCCATGGTTTTTCCAACATTGGGTTTATACATTATATCTAGTGTCTCTCTCTATCTTGTATGGTGTTTATTGTTTGAGTTTTATTGCATATATTGAATGTTTGATTAAGTGGAATTTGGTTAAGGAAAAGTTTTATAAGATATATGATATATTGATTCACCCCCCCCCCCCATCTCAGTATATCCCATGCTTAACAATTGGTATCAAAGTAGGTTCCTTTTTGAAAAGTTTAACATCTTAAAGGTAGATCAAAGAAAAGCATGATGGCTAGGTCACAGGAAGGATTTTATACAAATAAGGCACCTTTGTTTGATGGGATTAATTATGATTTTTGAAGCATGAGAATGAAGGTTTATTTGATGGCCCTTGGATTTGACATATGGAAGGTAGTGGTGGAGGAATATGAAGAGCCACAAACATCTACAAATACTCCAGTAGAAAAGAAGGCAAGTGAATGTAATGCTAAATATTTAAATGCTATTTTATGTGGTTTATGTGAATCTAAATTTGTTAAAGTTATGCAATGTAAATCTGCTCATGAAACTTGTGTAAACTTGGGAATATTTACAAAGGTGATGGAAAGGTTCAGCAAGCTAAGCTGCAAACTTTTAAAAGGTAGTTTGAAAGTTTGAATATGGAAGAAGAAGAAGATATAGCAAGTTATTTTTTGTGAGTTGATCAAATCATAAATCAGATTCAAGGACTTAGAGAAATGTTGGATGAGTCAGCAGTGGTGAAAAAGGTTTTGAGATCTCTACCAATGAGATATGATGCAAAGGTTTCAACAATCAAGGAGATGAAGAATTTAGCCAATCTAAAGATGGATGAGCTTCATGGTATTCTCATAGCATATGATATGTAGATAGAACAAGATAAACCCTCAAAGAGAGAAGTAGCTTTCAAGATATCAAAGAAGGAGAAAGCTAAGATTCAAGAATCAAGTGATAGTTCCAGTGATGATGAAGATGACAATGGGGCACTTTTTATTTGCAAGCCGAAAAGAGGAACAAGTAAATATCAAGGAAAATTACTTTTTAAATTTTTTAATTATGGAAAGATTGGAAATTTTTTAGCTAGATGCCCAAATAAAGGTAATGATGATGAAGAACAAGAAAAGCCTACATACAAGAATAATTTCAAAGGCAAATCTAAGAAGGGATTCAAGAAGAAGAGCCTATATTCTAAGGATCCTAGCTCAGTCGAAGATAGTGGAGTTAGCGATTCAGAAGAAGAAGAGATTCTATTCATGTCCATACATGAAGGTGATCAAGAAGAAGAAGAGGAAGCTGAAGTGAATATGGAAGGAGAGCTCATTTTTGCATTAGAAGAGTTAGAAGCTATCTAGAAGAATAAAAGATTAAAGCGCTAGATCAAGAAAAATGAACAAGAGTCAAAGGAAATGATTGAAGATATACAAGAACACTTTGAAGAAGCCAAGAAGAATGAATAATATCTCACATCATAGTTAGAAATAGCAAGAAAATAATGTCAAAGGTATGTTATTGAAATTGCCTCTTTAAAAGAAGATATTGAGAAAGCAGTCAGTGATAAAGTAGTTAGTGATTCAAAATTTGAGGATAACACTAACATGCTGAATAAGATATTGGAAAGTTAGAAAGAAAATTTGGATAAGATAGGGATTAGTTTTGAAAATAAAAAGAGCTATGCTGAAGCTCTTACAAAAGAGGAAATAAAAAGGGGAGAAGTGAAGAATATAGAGGACATCTCAAATAGAGAAGGTTGGAGAGAATAAAGATACAAAAGACAATCACGTCAAAGATATATAGACATGTCTTATTTTTGTCACTATTGTTTTTATTGTAATGGATATGGTCATAAGAAATTAGAATGTAGAAAAAGAGCTAACAATTTCAGAAATAAGGAGAAGGAATGTCAAGTAGAGTCAAGTAAAAGCCACAACTCTTTTGCTCCTCTATCAAGCTCTGATGAAGAGACCATAGTAATCTACAAGTGCAACAACTTCAAACACATAGCTCAGTATTGTAGAAGTGTGTTCGAGTTAGTCAAGAAGGATCAAAGTTTCAAAGCACCATTCATCAAGAAGAAGGTTTAGACATGTTCATGGTAGAAGAAACAACATGAAGATTCTATGATGGTTCAGATAGCCCTGCATGTAAGAGGTAAAGACCAGCCATGGTTAATTGATAGCGGATGTTCAAGGCATATGATAGGAGATAAAATTAAATTTATATCTCTAAAGAAGATCAATGGTGGTATAGTGAGATTTGGAGATAAAACCACTACCAGGATAGCCGAAAAAGGTACTTTGAGTTTGGATTATGGTACAACTAAGACTAAGAATGTTTTATATGTAAAAGGTCTTAAGCATAATCTATTGAGTGTTAGTAAAATATGTGATCAAGGATACACATTAAGGTTTCATGCTGAAGGTTATGAGATTAGAAGAAAATATTCAAATGAGTTGATTAGAGATGCTCAAAGGACAAGAAACAAGGTATATGTGTTGTTAGATATCTTCTCAAAGGCACAATCAAAGGACACATTCAAATATCTAGAAGAGGAGTTGGGATTAATTTCTATTACTTCCTACCATTGATGTTCAGCATCAATTAAGGGGGCGATAAGTGTTAGCTCTAGGTAGGCCCTTTGCCATTAATGTCAAAGGGTGAGAATAATAGGTACAAGTATAGGTGTAGAAAATAGGTATAAGGAATAGGTACAGGTTGCTACAGTAAGGGGGAGTTACTGATATGTTTTCAGATGATAGTATGTGTAGGTGACAGGATGTGGTAGTTTTAGAACTGAGGTTGCCATCAATTACAAAGGGGGAGATTTTTTGAAATATTGTCATTGATGTCAAAGGTTTAGCATTATTGGTGATAAAGGCCCCATTGCATTTAATGTTGTTTGTAATAAATATATCTTGGTTAATATGAGTTAATATTTATTTAATATTAATGAATATATTTTTGGTTGCATATGAGACAAAATAATGGCCCATGGAGAAGTCAAAGAGCCACGGGATAAAGACAAAATAAGGATGGGATGCATTTTCCCATGAAGAGTAATCTTGGGGAATTCCAAGAGTCACCAAGTGAAGAAAAAGAGTAAGGGCACAATTTCATATGAAGGGACACTTTAAGGAATACAAAAAGTCACCATGATGAGGACAAAAGATGGAAGGACATTTTTTTTCATGAAGGGTCACCACATGACTTTTCAAAGGCTTGAATATGAAGGGTCATACGAGTTTGGCACCATTTTCCATGAGGATTGAAGGGTCACAAAGGGGGAAGGCCAAAGGTCATTTAGAAAGATAAAAATAAAGGCTTGAGAAGCCATTTGTAAACATGGAAGATAGAGGTTGATTTGATATTGTAATATCTAGCTTAGAAGAGCAATTGTGAGAGATGAATATGATTTGTATTTCTTATATCTAGCTTAGAAGAGCAAAGGTGAGAGAGAGGAAAGAGATGTTGTATTGAACTATAATTTGTTGAGATAGCAACATTGAGAGATAGGTGTGTGGTATACACAAAGGGGTTGGTGATCTTGTGGGTTGGTGCTCATGAATTATTGTTGAGTTGGTGCTCAACAAAGGGGTTGGTGCTCCTATTGGTTGGTGCTCATGAATAGTATCTAGGTTGGTGCTCGGCAAAGGGGTGTGGTACTCCTATGGGTTGGTGCTCATGAATAGTAGCTAGGTTGGTGCTTAGTAAAGGGGTATGGTGCTCTTGTAAGTTTGTCTTGCAAATATTGTTTGGGTTAGTGCTCATTCATATACTTGAGATTGTTCTCCATGGTTTTTTCCACATTGGGTTTCCACGTTATATCTGGTGTCTCAATCTATCTTGTGTGGTGTTTATTATTTGAGTTTTATTTCAAATCTTGAATGTTTGATTAAGTGGAATTTGGTTAAGGAAAAGTTCTATAAGATATATAATATACTGATTCACCCCCCCTCTTAGTATATCCCATGTTTAACATATTCATGATGACATGACAAGTGACATGATAAATGAAATGGAATGTAACATGTCAAGTGACATGTTAGGTGAGATGGCAAGTAACATGGCTTAGAAATGATTTGGCTTCATGTGGGACATCATATCTTGCTTAGGACCCTTCCCAAAGTGCTTTATGACCTCATTCAAGCATCACAAGCCCCCCCCACCCCATGAAATGTGGAAAATTTCCCATTAAGGGATCATTATTAAACTTGTATTTTTGTCTTCTCACATGAAATTAGATTTTAAAAGAGATAACTACCTCTTTAAGACTTTGGAAAAGATAAAGATCATCCATTTTTATCTTTTTAGCTCAAATAGAGGCTCACCAACCCAAATGGGAGATTTTACAACCCACATGGGAATCCCCACCAACCTCAACTTATAAATTTCATCCCCCACATGGAAAATGGTGCTACATTTGGTGTGTCACCCCTTCAAATGCTTTTGTAAAAGATATAAAGGATGGTAAAAAGTCTTTAAGCCTCATTCATACCCATGTGCATGATTTACATTCAAACTTGGAGACTCACCAACCCACATGGGAATCTTCACCAACCTCACCTTGACTATATCATGAGCCCACTTGGAGAAATTATAATTGCTTAAATATTCCTCTATTTTCTCATGTTTTTTCACACAAAAATGCTATAAATACCCCCCTCTCCTTCACCCAAGGTTTAGTGGCAAGTTAGTATTTTGTTCTTAGCATATTGTTGTAGGTTTTTGGAGAAGGTAATAATATTGGAGGTCATCATCATCTTGGATATAAGAGCTCAATAAATGAAACTTTGTCAAAATATTCAACAACCATCCTCAAAAATCCATCCTCAATCCATCGTCAACAAATATCAAGGTAAATTGTATTATTTTTCAAATTCAATTTCTTCTTTATTAACCCCCTTTGGCCTCTTATTTATTGAACTCAAAAACATAACCCATTTGTACTTATTCTTATACTTTCATCCATTTCCCTCTTTACCATTAACCTCTTATTTTATTTATTCCATTTACTCATTAGCCTCCTCACCATTTATTCATTTATCCCCTTTTGCCTCCTTTCTTTCTCACCCCTTTCATCCATTTACCTCTTCACAATTTATCCCTTTTGCCTTATTTCTTTCTTACCCTTTTTATCAGTTTGAAAATTTACCAACCTTAAGCAAAACTTTAGCCCTTGTCACAATACAAACCAAACCATTTCCAAAACCAAAACCAGAACCTTGCCTTCACAAATTTTCAACATTAGTATAGTCAAACTAGTTACTTCATTTTGATTAATTTTGCAAATAATTTAACTTCATTGTATAGAATTTAGTTACTTGATGTTTTTAATATCAGTAATTTTTTTATTTTTATGCAAAATAATTTTATTTCATCTTCAACTTAAGTGTTTAAAGTAGGTGGATTGGCATCCTCCTAGAAATTTGTTGCTTATAGGATCTAGCTCATGCTAGGTAATCCACCCATTTACTTGTCTGACAAATGAGTTTATTTTAGTGTTTTATTATTTTAATATCATACTCCAAATATAAATTGGATATATCTACAATCACTTGGATTCAATGCAAACATTTTTAATAGGTTTTTCTACACACCCCTTATCACTAGTTTCTTTCTTTTAAAAGAATTAAGAAAATAATTTTTTTTTAGAGAAATAGGTATTTTAAATTTTTGGTTGTAGAGAAAGGATAAATTCAGCCAAAACCTTAACATTTTTACTATATTCCACAAAACCATGACTCCATTAGTTATGTTATTGCTCTAGATATCATAGGTTTATCATCGATAGTTATGATATTATCGTTCCTCCTAAAATTTGTAAAAATATGACTAATTTCCTTTCTATTTCATCAACAGATACATCATAGGTTATATAATTAGGGTTATAAGGTTATTTGAGTTAGGATAAAATTATATTTTATCTATAATCTTAATCATTTTTTAATCTAAATATCTTGACCTAAAATTCATTAATACATGTAGGGAGGGCTTAACTAGGGTTTGTTTTTGTGTGCAATATTTATAGGGGGTAGACAAAAGGAAAAATAAAATCATAAACCTTATCACATAGGATATTTTAAGTCCCTCAATAATAGATGTAACTTTGGCCCCAATGTACCTTCATGTATATTAAGGATTCACCTAGATCCTTTTATCTATATCTAGAGTAGGAGAATTAAACCATAACGAGTGTTTCACTATAGGAGTCAATATCAACTTTAAAGTAGCTATCAAGTGTAAGTAGGGTTGAGAGGGTTTGGTAGAATATATAATAGGTCACCATCCTATGACCTTACCTATGAAGCTATTAGATGGTGTGGCATCGGGTTACATACCCATTATAGTTAAGGAATTTAGGGTTATAATTATGAGTGTTTTTTGAGTATTATGAAAAGACCCATATTATTTGTGAGCTAATTCAACCATACCTATATTTTATACCTTATACATCCTCTAGGTACATACCCATAATCTTCATTCATATTCCATACATAACGTCCGTCTATTATCCTATATCTCCCTCATCCCATAACCATTTCATATCACCTTTTGACCACTATCATTTTGTACCATCATCTCTTATTCACCCATCCCATATCTTATCCATTTGTGTATTTTTCCCAATATTTTATCTATCATACCATCCCATATCCATTTCATACCACCTTTGACTCCTATCTTTTTATTCACCCCATATTTTCCACTTTTTACATCTACTAATCCATCCCATCCTATAACACCTTCATAAATTTCCCTTTCACATCTTTTTTAGGATATCTTGAATTTATCATCTTATCTAATATCCATTTGTATATCCAACCTCTTTCCCATATAAAACCATTTTGTTCACAACTTACCTATAGCTACTATCCATCCCATGTACATCTTTCATATAATCATCACCCCTTTCATGTTTTTCTTTGTATAATAGCTTATCCATTTGTATATCCATCCTTTTGACCAGTTTTATTGTACATTTACATTATGTGTATGGATTACCTATAAATACTATACACCCTATCATAATCAATATAATATCTATCCCCATCACATTCTCTAAATAACATCTAACTACTATCCACTTCACTTCATTTATACCATAACACATTTGCCAATAATCATCCTCCCTCTTACATATTTTCTTTAAGGATTAGTTTTCCCTCATCTCTCTTACCTTCATTTGTTCATATATCCTCTTGAGTGGTTGGCATCTTTATCTAATCCTAATATATCACCTATATTAATCATCTAGTACACATCTTATTTCCAAACTTATATATTGGATGAATCTCATCCTCCACCTACCCATTTAAATACTATAATTCATCTTGAAATCAAGATTATAGTGGTCACCCATCTTTTATGATTATCATTTATCACTTGGAAATTAGATTATCAATATACATAATCTCATAAGACTCTAATCTAGCACCCATCACCAATCCTCATCTTTATCAAGTACCTTTGTCATCTAGCACCCATAAAATTATATCTTTGCTAGTAGATAGAGATATTTGATCCCATCACACTTATTCATACTTTCTATATTTATCTTAAGAGATTTTGTCTTGGTAATTTTTTTTCATCTCATCCTCTTACAACATTCTCTTTAGACCACTAGTAGCTTAGGTATTTAGAGGGAGGTAGTATTTGAATACTTCCATATCATCCATAAATTTTTATCACATCTCTCATTAAATTTTTTTATCCATACCCAATCCCAAATTAGGATTAGATAGGCATCCAACCAAGACAATTAACCATTAGGGTATATAGTTGACCAAACTTGGGAACATGACAAAACTCATAGGGATATGCACACACCTAGGGAAGATGAAAACAGGTTTAAAACCCTCTATAATGATGAAGTTCACAACTTAATACACCAATATCTATATGATAACAACCATGGCCATGTCCTAGTCTATGCTATAGAAATACGGGGAATATTACCTTCCACTTTTGACTGTGCTTTATTAGATAACCTAGTCTACCCTCCATCATGTCCAAATATACCATGACAATATGTTAATTAAATAATTCAATAAGAATAGGTAAACCATGGATTTATTGATGAATAATTCTCACTAACCCTTCATAATAACTATGTTGAGGCTAATCAGAGATAAGATATCATAGGAGACCATTTAGACCTATTGACACAATAAATTAACTAGATAATCCACAATCAATTTCCACCATCACTTAGATAGAATCATAAAAATAATAAAAATAAAAATTCCATTAATAATACCAATAATAAAAACACCACCAATAACACTAAAACCAATAGTAATACCCATAATGCCAATAATACCCAAAGTACCCATATCCCTCAAGGTAGTCAAAATCAAACTACCAATCCTCTTGGGGATCTTAGCTTTAACCAAGAATGGAGAGCGATGAAAGAGACCCTTCAATAGATATACCCACAATGATAATACCTTAAATATAAATATGAATACTTTTACTCCTCACCATTGGACATGAGTATTTTAAATTACCCTTTCTTTCACATTTTTAAGTGCCCAAATTCGAGAAATATCAAGGAAAAGGAGACCCTAGAGATCATGTTCAAGAGTTTTATGTATCTTAACATGAGGTGGCCTATGAATATGCTTTTTTGTTGAGACTATTTCCTAAAATTATCACATGACCCACTTTATAATGGTTCATGTACTTGCCCAAAGGGTTAATATCAACTTTTGTAGAATTAACAGAGCAATTTTCTAGACACTTCTCATTCAATATTGACCATGATATCTTCATTATTAACCTTTATAATACCAAAAAATGAAGTAGTGAAAGCTTAGCATATTTCATACAAAAATGGTAGAGTCTGACAAGTCATTTGAGATACACCGTACCTAAGAAATTATTATCTAAGAATTTTTTAGACAATCTTAATACCAAAATCAAGTAGTAATTAAAATCATAGTATGATGAGACCTTTGATCAGATTATAGAGAAAGGAATGTAAATATAAAAATCCATCATTAAAAAAGGGACTACCAAATTATATTCTCAAATTGAGCACACTTCAAATTAGGATAATTATTTTTTAGGAAAATATAGACTTTAATAAGAACAAAAATCTCATGTGTGATGGGGTAATAGATTCTAAGAAACAACATGTATAAATATTTCAAAATAAATACCTCATATAATAATCAAATGTCTCTTCCATCCATGTATCACAAAGTAAGATAAAGCCTTGCATAGGAAAAATACCTCTTATTGGCCTGGGAGTCCCAATAGAAATAATATTGGTCAATTGATTACCATCAATATGATTACTTTGCCTAAAATCAGACCTATGGATGATGGCCAGCCAAACTTAGACTGGTATCATGAAGATGAGTTATGTAAGTACCATAGGGTTAAAGGGTATGATATAGAATGGTGTATGCAACTAAAACATTACATCCAAGATTTAATTGAGAAGGGAGATATTTAGATTGAATGAGAAGCCCCACCAAATCAATCAACAAATGGAAAACTTTTCATTTAAAAATATCCACTCCTAAAACATGACCAAAGAAATCAAAGACCACAAAGTGACTAGGGTTAGGCCTCTCAATCCAATTATACTAACTACCATAGTTTCCCTTACCACTACATTAACACCATCAAAATACATAATATCCAAGAACCCACTTCATCCTCATGCCCCATACTAAAGATTAATTGGGCCACTACTTATTTCATCTTTACTACTAGGCATAATAATATCATAGTTCCTGTGGTATACCCTAAAGACCCTTCCACTTCATCTTCTACCTAAAAGGGTAATGTCTACAAGAAAGATTCAATCTATTCTAATAAATCCTAGGTTCTCATTCAATAACTTGAGAAGATTCCAACACAAATATCCTTAATGGATCTCTTAAAAACTTTTCATTTACACCAAGAAATATTAAATCAAGTAATGAATGTTCTAAAAGTTCCTAGTGACTTGGATACTAATCAATTTTAGGCACTAGTATCACATTTATCCCCCTCATAGCAGATCACTTTTGGTGCTTGAGATATGCTTCCCATTGGCCCACACGATAATTACCACCTACACATTCAGGTTTACTATGTCCTTATAGATAGAGGATCAACACTTAATTTTATGTAATATGGACTTTTATAGAAATTGGGATATTTAAAAACATTACTAGGGCCCACTTTGATAATGATATTATGATGATAATTAAATACCATCAATTAGGACCATCTATATTCCCATTGTTATGGAACCTGTAGTGCATTAGACTCTAGTTCATATTGTGGATGTGGATTTTCCATATAATATACTACTTGCAAGACCATGGATTCATGAGATGTAATTTGTTCCATCCACCTTACATTATCTCCTAAAGTTCTCTCACTCTAGAATGGAGGTCATCATCACCAAAGCCATGACCCATCTTCATATTTGTCAAATGAATAAATCATCCTCACCATCACCTCATCTTGGCATAAATAATTTTATCTTTAGTCTAACATCTACTAAATACATCTCTCCTAACCATTTGGAACCCACATCCAATCCATTACCTAATGTCACTCATTTGAAGATCATATAAATAGGTTATGGAGAATATGAGTACAAAACATTCTACATTGGTTATTTCCCTGTCTCTCCACATAGTTATAGGTCCCCAACCATGAGGAAGGCTAATCCCATGAAATATTAGTTTGGACCAATAGCTTTATCAAGTTATATATTCTTGTTTCATGAATATATTAAAGATGAGGATGATTCATGGCTCATTTCAGATGCTGAGGATCTCATTTCTCCTAAAAAAAATATTCCCAATTTAGAGAATGATGGATAATATGCATTACCAAGGAAAAGGAGTGGGAAAGAAAGAACAAGGATGACTTGATCCCATTATGGTTTAAGAACACCCACAATATTTTGGCCTAGGGTATAAAATATATGATGATGACCCAACTAATATAATTGTGGATTCTCTTTTGATCCTTGGGGAATTTCTCCTCAATGAGGAAATTGAAATGGGTTCTATCTATAGTCCCTTCAAGGAGCTCACTACCGCTAACCTTTTCTCAAACATCACCATATCCACCATCAATATTTCCCTCTGTTATCCATCCTTTATATATTAGGAATCAAAATAGGATCCCTCCTTTGACATGTTTCAAAATGATGAGGCCATTTTGGAATACATGAGAGATAGATATTTCATGCCTTTTGGTGACCATAAAAGGGGATTTTATATCAATCTTTGTCAATCTGCATACTTTGGGGAATAATAAGAATCTCATGATCAAAGTGATGAATAACACTCTGAAGAAGAAGAGCCTCCCAAGGTACTAGATGAATTTACACATATCTCATTGGAATCAGATGAATATTTTGACATTAACACAAATATCCTAGTTTACTTTCATTTATATGTTCTTAAACTATTATTGCATCTTTACTTGTAATAAAAATCACCTTCCCTTATTAAGGATATGATAGAAGTCAACATCAAGATGGATCAAAATTATAAAATAGTTAAACTAGGGGCATCTCTCACACCAGAAGAATGTGAAATCATCATATAGCTACTAAAATAGTTTATTTACATATTCACATGGATTTATGATGACATGTTGAGATTAGACCCAAATGCCAAACCCATCAAACAAAAATTATGAAAAATTTATCCCAAGGTGGCTTTACTAGTCAAGGAGAATTACAAAAATTCTTGGAAGATAACTTTATCTACCCAATAGACTACTTAGGTTAGATCTCCAATATTGTACCTATACTTAAGCCTCAGAGTAGAATCAAAATCTATATATATTTTTAGTATATGAAAAATCCATGTCCTAAAGATGACTTCCCTCTTCCTAATATTGACATGATTTTAAATTCTACTACTGCTTATGAAATGCTTTCTCTCATGGATGAATTTTTAGGATACAATCAAATCAAAATCAGCCCTGAGGATTAGCATAAAATGGCTTTTATTAATCTATGGGGAACATTTTGTTATCAAGTCATGCCTTTTGGTCATAAAAATGCAGGTGACACCTATCAATGGGATATGACTATCATCTTTCATGAAATGATGCATGACATCATCAAATATTATGTTGATGACATTGTAGGGAAGTCTCACCTCAAATAAGAACACCTTGTGCTTTTAAGAATAATTTATGAATGATTATGGGAGTATAAGGTACGATTAAATCATAAGAAATGTGTATTTGGTGTCACTTCAATGAAACTATTGGGATTTATAGTTTCAATAAGGGGTATTTAAGTAGATATAACAAATTTTAAAGTAATAATATAAATTTCTCCACCTCATAATATTAAGTAGATCCATAGTCTTCAGGGTAAACTATAGGCCAAAAGGCATTTTATTTCTCAACTGGAAGTTAAATGTCACCCTTTTATGCATCTATTTAACAAGGGACTACATTTCACTAGAATTCAAATTTCTAGAAATATTTTGAAAATATTAAATAATATTGGGCTAATCTACCTATATTTTCACCACCCATCTCATGAAAACCATTGATCCAATATAGTTTAGTAACCCCATGTGCAATCAGTGCTCTTATAACATAACATAATGATAAGGGTAAGGAGCAATCCATATAATATCTTAGTCATAAGTTAATATCCTATGAGTTGAACTATACTCCTATTAAAAAAAATCATGTTTATCCTTAGTCTTTGCATCATAGAAGCTTTGGCATTACATGATGAATAGTCAGGTATAACTTATTGACAAAGTTGATCCCCTAAAATACTTATTATCTTAATTAGATCTTACTAGAAGAATGGAAAAATGGATAATTTTGCTTAGCTAATTTGATATTTAATATGTCAACCAAATGTCTATAAACGGATAAATGTTTTTTGATCAAATAGTTGAGGTACCACTTGATGTGATTGAGCCCCTTGTCACAAATTTCCTGAATGAGTCTATCATGAATAATTCATAATCAAACAGATAAAAAATATACTTTTATGGCTCACTCACCACACATGGGTTAGGGGTAGGCATCCTCCTTGTCACCCCATAATGTGACCTCACTTTAAAAGATTTCTACCTTGCCTTCCCATGTATAAACAACATATTAGAATATGAATCCTTGATGGTTGGCCTTCACTTGGCTATTTAGTAGAACATCTAACACTTACAAGTATTTGGTGACTCATAGCTAATTATCAAAGAGGTCAATGATGAATTCCATTCAAAGGATGAAAATTTTCTTCTTATAAGTATTTGGTGGATTAGTTAAAATCATAATTTCAATCCATTACATTTAAACAAATTCCATGAAGAATAAATAAAACATCTAATTCCATGTCTACTATTGGATCACTCATTGACCTCCCTAAAGATGTTTTGGAATGCAAATTTTTTATTAAGCATCTAATTATTCTAGCCCATTAGTTAATGGATCTATTTTAAATTTGTGTAATTAATGATCCCAATATCTAATGGTACCATGAAATTTATAGGTACCTCTATGACAATATCCTCCCCCTAACCTCAACCATCACCAATGTAAAGCCTTTATCCACTACACCTCTTAATACACCATCATTGGTAGCATGCTTTATCAATGAGGCTACAATGGAACCTTGTTGTGGTGTTTGACATTGGAAGAGGATTCTTAGGTCATCAAAGAAGTTCATGATGGTATATGTGGTGAGGACATCAGTGAAATGGACTTAGCCAAAAATCTCCTTTGAATTGGCTATTACTAATATGATGGAACAAGATTCTTGATAATATGTGCAAAAATGTGTGGCCTATCAAAAACATGAAAATATCATTCATACTCCTATGTAGGAATCATAGTTGATTATGAGCCCATGGATAATTAACATATGGGGCCTTGATTTAATTGGCAATATTAATCCAACATCATCAAATGGTCATAAATTTATTATCACAATAATAGAGTATTTTACCAAATGGGTAGAGGAAATGCCACTTATATAATAGGCCTCTATATTTCTATGTTTATTCTCAATTAGATCATTTTTCATTTTAGCATACCTATCAACATCATTTTAGATAATGGAAAATCATTTAAAAATCAGGAAGTTGAGGCCTTGTGCCAAAAATATCACATCACATAACATTTTTCCTCTCTTTATTATCCCCAAGGAAATGGATAAGTATAAATTACTAACAAGACCCTCATTAAAATCTTGAAGAAGACATTTAATCAAGTAGGTATAAATTGGCACAAAAAATTGTATCTAGCATTGTGGTCTTATCGTACAAATGTATGTACACCTACTGGGGAAACTCTATATGCCTTGGTTTACAAAATAGAAGCAATATTTATAGAAGTATAAATTGCCTCCCATTGAATATCACTAATGGGTACTATCACCAATCATAATCATATAAAATAACATCTATAGGAACTAAAAATCCTTGATGAGAAGTGTCAAAAGCCCCTAGATCATCTACAAGCATACCAAAATAAACTCAAGGCCCAATACTGTAAGAAGATCCAATTTAAGGAGTTTGAATTAGGGGATTTATTATTGAAATAAAATTGGAAAAACACCAATGCAAAAAGAGATAAGAAGCAAAAATTTTAAGTTAAATGGCTAGGTCCATATATCATTATTTCCAAGTTCAGGTTAGGATCATATAAATTGGACATAATTAATGGAGAAGAACTTGATGATCCCATGAAAATCATAGATCTAAATCACTTTTATAAATGACCCAAGTCTCATCATCCTCTATGTATTTGACATCCCATATCTAGTCCATCAACCCATCACATTTCCTAACTAGTCCAATAGCCAAAAACAAATCTGCCTAAAGGTGAAAATTAGCTTGATGGCACCTTGGGAAAGTACCATGATGAAAATTGGTCCTTATAATCATGATAAAATAACCCTAATCCTAGTCTTAGTAATGAGAATCCATTATATGGTTTATTAATAGTAATGTGAGACAACTACTTTAGCATAAGTATATGATATGTCTTGTCAAAAATATTTATTGGAGGGATCTCTAAAGTCACTTATCCAACCTTGGTATACACATCCCAAAATTTCATCATATCCATATCATTCTTATCATGCCTTTACAAATATTCTTTAACACATGTGTCTCCCTCTAGCCTTAATAGTAACATTTCATCCCCCACTCATCAATTGATGTCACAAAGCCTTGATTCCACAACTTCCCACCAATAATAATCATTATAGAGGGTTAAAATGTATAATTTTTTCTTTCTCAGGTTTTCAAGCACACACTATTTCACCAACTCTTGAAAGGGTAATCATGACCCCTATTTTATAACTTGGTTGGAATCCCATCCTAGTATGGAAAATAATTTGGACACCACTTATCTTATACATAAACTCTATGTCATCACTTGATCCATTATATATACCCACCCTTAATTATTTCATCACTCATCTAAATGGCTCTATCAACACTGTCATTACTGCTTTGTATTATCTTTGATTATCTTGCGTGAATGTGTGTTTTATTTGAAACATGTATGTATGCTGAGTTTTTATATGTGTTTTTGTTTGTTAAATTAGTTTGTATATTTTATTTTATCTTATCTATTTTCATGGGAATAAGGATGCTATGAGTGAATTCCAAATTTATGTTTGGAAATAGCATTTCTTAAAAAGAGTTCCCATTATGCATCTATATTAATGTGTCTTAGATTTATCATGTCCTTGGCACAAAGCCCAAAGATGCAAAATTAGAAAAGTATTTATTAAGTTTCAATGGCTTCTATAACCATTACCCCTTTCTATCCTAATCACTCCCATTTAACTTTACCTTTACCCAAGACCTAAACCTATCCCACCCCATCACCACCCTACCTCCATGGTGTAGGAGGATTTCTACCATATTTACTAAAGATGAAAAGAACAAACAAGGGAATAATTTCTTCATCAACTACCTACCCATAAGGGTAAATAAAATAACCATAATAATTAAAATCACATATTTCACATACATCATTAACCCATAAACATATTGAAACACATCATGCAATAAAATCCATAAATAAAAGCAATATCCCATATACATAACATGTAACATCATCCATGATAATCAAAGCATATACAACCTATCTATCCCTCATCATAACATCATCAATTAAATAATAAAATCCAAAACATGCCTAAAAGGAGATTACATCATATATACATCATGACATCATAAAATCCTTAACATAATTAATATAATCGCATCACCCATATATAAATAACATCATGTATATATAATCAAACTCACATCCATAAACATGCATCTCATATCGATAAAGATAATAAAAATATGCACAATCCACATATACATCAACAATTAAATCTCATCATATTTATCAAAGTCTCATATATAATATCCATGTGGAATCCATGTCAAACTATATCATACAATCACAAGAAGCCCATGGGGAAAGAATGAGACAATAATATAAAAATCCCTTATACATGTATACAATCCAAAAATCATGGTTGTCATTTTGGTGGCCTTAGTAGCCCTAGAGGTCCTCAAGTACCTCTGTAAGGCTATTGGATTGATGATTGACTAACAAAAAATGATGTTTCATGTTAACCTACTAGGATTTCTACCTCATATAGAGTCTGATAGTAATGAGCCTTATGCATGAGTAACATAATACTTTACATCACATCCATCATGCCTTGATCCCTCATCACCACATTAGCCACATTCTTGGCCCTCTCAACCACCTCTACCTACCTTATCAAAGTATTTATACATCCCTAAAATTGAGTTACCTACCCCTAAAACCCTATTAGCTAGTTTTATAATGTGGTAATTTATGTCTATGCATGGGTGAGCTACACATCTTTTTACATCACCTGTGACTACAATTTAATAACCTATGTATATAAATGGTCCAGCTACCCATCCCTCTATACATCCTAGGCCTATAAAATAGTAACTTATCCCTACACCTATGCTAACCATTCATCCTTTTGAGCCTTCATAATTTGAATATGGACCTATAGTTAGTTATGCTCTCATGTAATACCTATAATATCTATTAATTATTCATGTATCTCACCTTATAACCAAGTAAATAAATCCTATTCATCCTCTGACATCAACTACTAAGACAATCCTACACTGCCACTACCATCTACCTATATACCAGCCTATACCTATGGCTAGACTATTCCCTATGCCCTGACTTGTACTTGGGCTTGAGGCCCCACCTATGCTACTACCACTTTGTTACCATCATATGCATCCATAGTATCAATATCATCATCTCCATCCTACTTATATTGCATTGGTATTCATCTCTTCCTCCTTTATAACTGAGCCCAAGCCTATAACACCCTCCTCAAAACCCCTCACTTGACCACTACCTAAGGCTATGTCAATATAACTAGTATCTAGGGCTATCACCATGTTGTACAAGCCACCATCACCCCAAGATATAGAATTGATATATAATAATCCCACTAAATGATTACAATACTATCATAATCCATGTAAGCATCCACCCTCTCTATAGGTCTCCCCCACTATGGCTTATCTCGCTCATTGCATGAAAATAAATGATCTAGGCCTGGAATATCCTAGATGAACCCAAACTAACACTATACACAATTTCACTAATATCTCTCTATGATCAAATCACATTGACCCATCATATATCACTCTATTAACATATATTAGGTCATAGACTCATCATCCTAGCCAAATCTTATGCCTTTATATGGCATTCATGTAACATTCTTGGGGTGTAAACTATCAAAATCCTCTCTATAAAACCATACTTCACCTACATGCCCCAACTATACCCCTAACAACATGTACCATCAAAAGGCCATAGGCTACTCAGGCTCTCATAGTGCTAGTGTACCTAGGGGCTACTAGATAGCAATGTTCTCCCAACTTTAGATCTATAGTAGTAAGGATAGACCAAAACTATGTGCTCGCTTATATGCTCTAAAGTTTAACTCTATATACAAATGTGCTAAGACAATGTGCCCTTAGGAAAACACTCAATGATCTTGAATCATGTTTATAACCACATCCCCTAGGGTGAGGTAGAACCACTATTTGCTCTTGTCTAATAGAAGAATGCTAGACAGAAGAGACATAACTACTAGTGTCAATCTATCCAACACCCCCTCATGCAGGCACCTATAAATATAAATGCACCTATCATGAATCCCCACATGTAACCTAGCCCCTGGGAGTTGTAATACCTACATCAATATGCAAGAGTACCATTATATATTATCACCATGCATGGGACAATTAAATATCCTATATACATCCTCGAGTGTCATGGTCATCTCTACAATAACAAAATGGAAATTTTTGGTCTCTGAATACCAACACTCTACTAAGGCTAGGATCAAAGCTCAGTCAATGCAAACAATAGACATCATCACCATGTCATGCAACCCAACCAACTCTAATACCCCAAACTCTATTGGTATTAGTCACCACATCTCATGTAGCACCTCTTACCACCATAGTTGTGATTCCATCAATCCCAAATAAACCTATACCAATCACCCCCAACCTATCACTACCTTAGCCATCAAATCCCTATCCTAACATACCCATCTTATCTATCTAATCCCTTTACCAAACTATCTAATCCCTACATCCTTATTAATCCCTCACCATCACCTAACCCCTATCTCATCCACACTACACAAACTACCTCAAACCCCTGAAACCCTAAAACGCTAATATCCACTTAAACTAACCCACCTAATTTACTAATATATAATCCTACATCACCTAAACTAACTCACCCCCACCACTTAAATCACTAGCATAACAATCACTAGGCTATTCAACCCAACTCACTCAATTTTATATTTACCTTATTTTCTTAGCCTCAATAATATTGCCACTTGAAAAATGCCCCCATCAATGATTTTAAAAATATCACAAATTGATAATAGTGATATTGCAATACTACAACTCCCCCAGTTATGATTTTAAAATATCATGAATCCCTTATTATGGTATTTCAATACCATAACTAAGAACGTTTGGTATTGTAATATTATAGGTCAACCCTACAAAGTCACAATTGGTGATGATAATATCATAAAAATGGGCTAAAAAACTAGTCATTATATTGACATAGCAAGTTTGATGACATTTCTCTCTACTAAAATCCATCCAAAATTTTGGTAAATCTAATAAAAAAACAATAAAATATAGAACTAATGTATTTGTTACTCACTATAGGTCCAACACCAAAATATCTCTAGTGCTCTTGGACTCTCTCACCATGATGAGAAGCTTAGGGTATCTAGTCCATGGTCTTACCTCAAATCTCATATCAAAAAATTCAAAAGGATGCAAATGACCCTATCTTGGGTTCTTTAATCCTATATGATCCCCTCATATCCCCCATTACTGACATCAACCATCTCAAATATTGTCTAAATAACCAATTATCCAAATATAATTACTTTGGATCACCCTATAATATCATCTAAGGCATGGAATATCAAACCCCTTATATCCCATCTTGTCCCTCATCAAGAAGTACATTGACTTGAGGTCTTTTATAACTATGCAAGTAACACCTAGTCCTACTTTTTATGCCCAGAGATAGCTTAGACATAATTACCCCTAATCATCATCCCATTTTCTATTAGGTCATTTGGTAATTATACATCACTTTTAATCCCCAAATCCTATAAGAATTAGCTCATTATCTCTAACCAAAAATAATTATCCTTAATATCCCCTTTTGAGCTTCCCCTAACATGCATATTTGTTATGAGACTTATCATCAATCTTAAAACCATCCTATTAATCAATATTACTCTATCAATCAAGATACTTTCTAGACATTTGTCCCTTGTATAGACCCTATCACTTGATATAATTTATCATCATCACTCTTGGGGCATATATTTTCTCAATTGGGACATCCCAAACCCATTTAGATCCTAGTCTTATCCCACCTTGGGCCTTTTGTTTGAGTGACCATTTGGATCATTTTCTCCTTTCATGCTCCCTCGAGGGGGCATAAGATCTTAATAAAATTAATATCATTTAACATAATGGTTTTTCTTTGAAAGACCATTGATCCCCCACTTCCTATACCCTTTCAAAAAGTGGTAAAATGTATGCACTAAATTATGCTCATCCCACTAATTATACTAATTTTTGCTAATTTATTCTAATTTTTATATGTCATATCCAAAATAGCTAATTACCTAGCAATCCCCATCCCATTATTATATACCATAAAAATTTACCCCATCCTAAAATCAATTAATCTACCCATTAAACTCTTAATAGAGCTTATTACCTATTAACCTATTCCCTAAACCAACTAGCCAATTTAAAATTCACATTTATCCAACTACCACCCTAGCCATTCTTACATCCCTATGATCCCTATACCTCATTAAATCCCCTATAATTCCCATATTTTATCGAAACTAATTGAGAATCCTCTAGAAATATAGAAGCTTTTCTAAGACTCTATAAGTCTTTAAACTAGAGACTTTTAAATAATTTTAAATTCCCCTCAAATTTCCTCCATTTTCTTATATAAGGCCATGCTTAGGCCATAGCCAAGCTAATAAAAAAATCATAAGAAATATAGAAATACACTAAGCTAATAATATTTATACTCTCATTTCATCTATAATAACATTTTATTACTAATCCAGGCCATTATTCACTTCATACAACCTTTGGAGGCCATTATCAAATTCATTAAGTAATCTAATAATTCAAATTTTGGGCATCAAATCATTCAAGTGTAAATCCTAGAATGGATACATGATGAGGCAAAAGGGAAGGTAAGCATGTTATATTTATTATTA